>OX235277.1:62749728-63275413 GCA_944472155.2 Trichobilharzia szidati | reverse complement strand
AGATGTATTTTATAATTATCTTATTTTCTTGGATTCCTGGTGAAATATTTGGCTCCTGCAGGCCACCCGAAGTTACCTTGTTCCACAGTGTATTTGTTAGTTAGTTCCACAATGAACTATAAGCTTTCATTCCTCACCTCCTCAAACGATCCATAACAATTCACATTTCCTCCGATTCCCTAACTCTTTTATCACTTTCCAGTTCGTTTCAGTTGGAGATCTAAGCTGGTGCAGTATGTTACCCAGTGATCATATCAGCCAATATTTAATCCATCCTTATTTCTTGCTGAGCATTTTTCCGTCTATCATTTTTTGTTGCAACTTAAGATGTTTTTCATTCAAATTTCAAACAATTTTCAGGAAAATTAAATGCATTCTTGTCAAATTTTATAAATGAAGGAATAATTTATTGGCAAAAATGTAAATGCTGTCGTCAAGATTATTAATTATCATTATTACTGATATTCTCTGATTGCATTCCGACTAGAACACTTTCAAACAACCAACATAAGGTAGCATGTTGGCTTGCGGAGAAGTTGGAACCTATTCGTCAACGGCTGGGCGTGCACACAATGAAAGACTCATTTTATTGCTCTCAAAGTGTAGACCACATGAACGTTTTAGATAAGTTCACGGTGTCATTTGATGTAACCTCCTTGTTCACAATGATTCCAATCAACGAAACTATTGAGATCATTTGTCAGCAGTCTGATCTTCTCCCACTGCCAGAGTTGGACTTCAAACGACTACTGTTAATGTGCACCATGGATGTGCGATTCCAATTTGACAACACCCTTTATCGCCAAATATATGATGTAGCTATGGGCAGTCCACGTAGCCCTGTTTTAGCAGATATATTCATGTCCAACCTTGAAAGAACAAAGTTGAAGCATGCAATCGATGAAACAACTTCCTACTGTCGTTACGTTGATGACACATTTATAGTGTGCAAAAATAATAGTCATGCTTCACACCTACTAAGATTATTCAATGATGCACACGCCAATATCAAGTTCGCTATGGAACATGAAAGTGACGGGAAGTTCCACTTGCTCGACATCGCCATGGAACACCTAGAAGACGGTAGTCTTCAAAAGTCAATTTATCGTAAGTCCACATGGAAAGAACAATACTTAAATTTTAAAAGCTTTTGTCCACATAGCTATAAACGAGCACTGGTCAAGACTCTTTACTATAGAGCGAGAAGAATATGCTCTACAGAGAAACTAGAGGAAGAATTTGAGTTTCTTGAAAAGATACTGAAGAGCAATGGGTACCCTGAAAGGTTCATCAACAAGTATGGAAGATCTGCAGTCGCAAATGAAAAACAAATCACAGTAAGAAAAAAGCCAATCTACTTTCAGCTTGATTATAAAGGCGAAAACATTGCAGCGATGATCAACAGAAGGCTGAGTACATCACCAGCCATAGCCTATCCTGCAGCTAAGCTGGTTCCCGTCTTTCGAACAACTTGCTCTCTGGTGCAATCAAAAATAGATAGATATCCTTCGCATGTTAACTCCAACTGTATTTACAAATGTACATGTATCTGCGGGAGCAGTTACATTGGAAGAACAGAAAGGAGAGCATATCTACGATTTTCTGAACATGTACCAAAAAGCTTACGTCTAAAGGGAACAAATGCTTTAAGCAGTGCCATCGCCAGGCATCTTCTTGACACGGGTCATGAGGTGGACGTGGAAAAGTCATTCAAAATTATCAATAAGCAAAAGAGTTCAATGCTCCTTAAGTTTGCTGAAGCCTTTTCCATCAAGCGCCTAAAACCTGATTTGTGCGTTCAGAAAGAAGCAGTTATCAGTCTTCCTTTGCCCTGGTAACTGAATATTTTTCATCCTAATGCGAGATACTGAAAAGTTTTCATTTTTTATGATTATTATTGCTCGGAATTGTGTTCAATATTGCATATATATATTATTAGTGTATGTGTATATTGATCGATTGATTTCTGTTTAAAATGAACTCTGTGCAAGTATGTTAAATTGTTTTTGTAGATATACCTAATAATGTCTTTGCCATGTAAGCAGCTGAAGAGAAGGCGACGAAATAAAATATGGTATCATTTTATTCTGCTAAAACTGTAGTTGTTGCTTTGTTCAAATTCATTAGGGGAACAAATGTATGAAACATATTCATTCCACTGAAACCTCTGCTATCACTTCAAAATGGCCAAATGAATGTCCATTGACTTCTCTTCTCTATTTATGCGTTCTCTATGTCACGTAGCATCCCAAACACTTTGCTTCCCCTAGCATATGATAAATCAATTTGCCTTTATTCCTGTGTTCATTAGATTTTTAGCTGATTTGTACATTCCAGAGTCTTTTGTTGATAATGGTCCCTGACACAACATCTGACTTTCACAGTGAATGCAAATGTTAAAAAAAAATTAAATAGCTTGTTAAAAATGATTTGCGTTTTGCGTTACCAATGTCTCTGAACTAAACAAAAACGCGGAGTTGAATTTCTTGTTTGAAAAACCCTTATACGAAGTCTTCTGGGGTGTTCTGTGCGATTTTGCACGGATTTCTGACTAACAAATACCCATCATAAATTTTCGCCGGCTTCATTAGGCAGTAAGACATGTATGTTGAACAGGGAATTATGAAGGCCTCATTTGAGTGAGTGAAGATATACTTGGTTCATCTGATGTATGCTCACACCGTTCACATTATTAATTATCTGCTTTACCACCATCATATGCTTAAGTTGGTCAGTACGCGTATATTATTATTATTGTTTCCTTTAGTTCCTAGAGGAATATAGGGCATCAGCCGTGCGTCTCCACTGAGTTCTGTTCTCTGCTAGAGTCTTCACCTGGCTCTATGTCTGCCCACACCTTTTCATCTCCTCTTCACATGACCTTCTCCAAGTCACCTTTGGACGACCAACTCGCCACTTTCCTTTCGGGTTCCACTCGAGCAATGGCTTGTCTAGTGATGTAACTTGATGGTTTCCTTAGAGTATGGCTGATCCATCTCCATTTCCTTCTGCATATTTGTTTCACAATCAGTTCCTGCTGTGTTGGTTCGCTCATTGCCAGATATCTCTGTTGCTGATCTTTTCTGGCCGGTCATCTGATCTTGAGTATTGAGCGAAGACAACTGTTAATGAAGGTCTGTAGTTTGTTTGAGATGCTTTTTATGACGCGCCAGGTCTCTGAACCGTATAGTAGAACTGACTTCACATTAGAGTTGAATATCCGGATGTTATTTTTCACGCTGAGTGCTGTTGACCTCCACACAGACTTGAGAGTAGTGAAATCTTGTCTTGCTTTTCTGAATCTTGCTTTGATATCCTCGTCAGTTCCGCCTGTAGTTGAAACGGTGCTTCTCAGGTAGATAAAGGAGGTTGTTTCTTTCAGCTTCCTCCCATTTATGCTGATTGTTGTCTGTTGTTGTTGCTGCTGTTGGTGGTGTTGCCCGAGAATCTTCATCACCTCTGTTTTCTCTATGTTCACCTGAAGTCCTATCTTTGATGCTTCTTCTGCCAACTTGTTGCTTTTCATTTGCATATCTTCCATTTTGTGGGAAATCAGACATATATCATCGGCGAAGTCCAGATCCTCCAAGTTTTTTGTGTGTGTCCATTTCATGCCTGTTTCCTAATCGCCCACTGTTTGTCGCATTATCCAGTCTAGTGCAATCAGGAAAATCGCTGGCGATAGTAGGCAGCTTTGTCTTACTCCTGTCCTCACTTCGAAGGGTTCCGTAAGTTTCCCGTTACGCGTCAGTACGCGTATCCGTAAACAATTCGGAATTTCGATTTTATTTTTTGCCGTCAATAATACCTTTCTCATTTCTAGTGTGCATCAATATTGGTAAAGCTGGTCATGTTCCACGTATTTACTACGTCTCCTCACCTTAACAGATAGCTGAAAATATAAAACGTACAGAACCTATTACCTAGAATAATGTGCCATTGACGGACCCAAAATTTGTGATATTCATTATTATAAAGGTCGTTTGCATTTCCCAATGAATGAATGAATGAAAAATAAAATGATATTGTTTCGAATGACATTCTTCTTTGAAAGGCTAATAACAGCTTTATCAAATTAGTATTTAACCAAACTTGAAAAAAATTTCAGTTTATATGAAGCAAACGTAATCCTCATTCTTCAGCATAAGGTAATTTTTACGTCGTGTACCCACACATGTCTGCAGAGTGGAATGACTACAAAATTTCGATGGGTGAGACTTCTCGAATATTCCCACAAATTCTTACTTCCTGCGTTTCATAACTTCAGGATACTTTCACGGGAAGGAATAATGTCTTGTAAGAAACTAGCGAATTCTATATTGTCAGACCCTGAACACCCTCTCTATACGCAGGTCTCTCCTTGCATTTCATCTGGTAGAACTAGAAGCAACTATAGGAAGCTATATACCAGGACTACCAGGTATAAAAACTCCACAATTCTTTATCTGGCACAGCTGTTATGTGATGAGAAAACTGTTAGGCATGACACGATCACCTTACTGCGGCACTCTAACAAATAGTTCCCATTAGCTTTTGTTCTCCTTTCTTTGTTTCTATCATATTGTTGCTCACATATTCTATTACACACTAATTTTATATTTCATATCCTGTGGTGCATTGTTTAAATATGTGAATGCAATGCTGTTCTTTTTTATTTCTTTTATTTCTCTTTTTTTCTTTTTGTTGTTGTTGCTTTATATTTTTAAATCCTTATAAAATTTATGAGGCAATTAGATGCAATATTGTAATGCACGCTGAAAATTCCATACCTGTACCACAAATACTGTTTGGAATATAGCTCATATTATTATTTTTTATATACAACCGCAATATCAGACATACTAAAACGCAACCTTGTCCATTTTAAAAACTGAACTCCAAAAGATTCTCAATCCAATTGTTTCAAGAAAATAAAATGACTGAAATATGATACGATACACATCAGATAAATAATACCAGGGAGAAATCAAGATCGGAAGAAATAAACACTGTAGAGGATATGTTCGTCAAACGATAAGTCCATTTGAAATCCTTGAAAGAGCATCAGTCATAGGTCTACATCCTGTAGAGTTCAAAAGGAAAACCGATTTTAACAATTCTGAAATCATACACAAAAATGTGATAGATCACAGTGGAAGTCTTGTAGCATGAGAAACAATCCACATCAAATAAAAATCCAATTTTATGAATAGAACCTGGTTCCAAAACTTACAAAAGCAAAACTTTTTTAATTTCTAACAGTTGTTCAACCCAGTAAACTACAAATTGTTTTGTTAACTATAACAGTTGACCATCTTGACATAATAATACTTACCTCATGCTGAACAGTGAGGATTAGGTTCCTTTATATAAGCTGAAATATTTTAAATTCCAGTTCAATGTTCCTTTGATAAACCTACGAGAATTGTATACTCAAGCGTCAATAAAACGAAATCATATTCTGTTCTTCAATCCCTGGGGTTTTTAAAAGATTTTATAGCACTAAAGATAACAGTGTGGAAAAAGATAATAACAGTTATTTTTATTTCGTGTCTTTAGCGCATAAAAATGTTTTCTTTATTAGGAGTTAATTCAAGTGACTTGGAAAACCTCTTCTGTTCACACAGATTGAGTTGAAAATTTGAAATAGCAACTGTGTCATCTACGCTAAGTAATCAGTGTACAAATACCTGGATAATTGAAGTAAAATTTTTTAATAGAATTCTGAAAGTCGAAGTTTCATTATTAGCATTGTGCTCCATACCCGGCAGCAATACAAATACGGAACTCCTGAAGAGAATTGCGGTTGCTATTCGGTAGCTGATTTGATTATATGTGACTGGGCTGCTTTCGGCGACAATGCAGGAAACAGTAGTGCTCCTGTATAGAGCAAATTCATTAAATATTGGTAGTGAAATACCTCACAGATTTAATGATTGAGCAAATATATTGATTGCAGTCAAATTTGTAATAGCATGAGATAAGCAGTTTCGTCGAGCAAAATTATGTTGAACCCTTATAATCATTCATATATATTATATAGTTTTAAAACTGTTCAAATATGACTCTTTTTTCCAACCTGCAAATGTGATTTTTCGTGTTTCGCTCAGACTAATCAAGGAAACTGGTTGGTTGTCACATCACACTGTACGGTCTACAATCATTTCTATCCACTGAAGAAAGTCAAGTGAAACAAAATAAAATTATAAATTGAAGAAATAACGATGTACAAAATTGAACGATTGTAGCCAAATGACTTGATGGAAATCAGTTTACTACTTGGGAAGATGGCTGTTTGGTTCGACTCTCAGTAGAAATAACATCAATGCTCACTGGACGAGTGAGTATCACAAATGGAATGAACACTATGCATCTTTGAATTTACCATCAAACAATGAATAACACACAATATTTGACTTTCGTCTACAGTTCTTTATTTCATATTTTGATTGTTCGTCTAATACATGCATACATTCAGATAGCATGATTGTCTTGTTACAGAAATGCCAATGGGCAACTGTTTATATAACTGTTTCATTACACTCAGCAAAATAAACTAACAGGATTCGATATTTATTTATCTTAAGGACTACTGCAACGCTCAAGCGTGGGTTGAATGAAACTTTTCATGAGTGGATATTACCAAAATGACGTAGAAGGGCAGTGAAGTCATTAAGTCGCGTGATACATTTAAATTATTTTCATTAGACACTAAAAGCATAAAAATTAAAATTATTTTACATATACGTCGCCATAATATATTCTATATTATGATGATTATTATTTTAGGTTCTCGGTGGAATATAGGGAATCATCAGCACAATTCCAATTCACCTTGTTCCCAAGTGTATTTTTTCATTATCTACACGATGAACCAAACGATTTCATTCTATACCTCCTCATACGATCTATACCATGTCACATTTTGGTCGATGCTTTAACTCTCATCACTTTCCAGTTGGTTTCAACTGGAGCTGTAAGCTGGTAATGTATGTTAATCAGTGATCACCTTGGCTAATATGTAATCCATTTTTATTTCAGTGGTACATTTTTTCAAAATTTCAGTAAAGTTGTAACAGATATTTGTCAATTTTAAAAATCAAAGAATAATTTGCTGGTGAGAATGCTATTAATGTCGTGATTATTTTTATTATTATTACTTAGATTTGTTAATTATATTCCTCGGTTATGTGTTCTCAATGTCAACACAGAACACCTAACTAATTGCTTCAAGGTCGGATTTCACTCTAGGGCCTAGCTGGGAGTCTTCCTTGAATTTTCCTCCAGCATATGATCAATCAATGTGCATTTCTTCCTCTGTATTTATTGTTCATCACGGTTTTCGCTGATTCGTATATTCCAGAGTATTTTGCTGATTACGGTCTCTGGCAGACCATCTGATCTTCAGTTAGGAGTGATGGTGAGTGTTGATGAAATTCTAAAGCCTGTTGGAAATGATTTGCGTAAGGCTTTACCGATATCCATGAACTAATCAAAAACGCGGACTTGATATTCGTGTTTATTAATTCACCATATTGATTTTTCTGGTGTCTTCTGTGTGCACATACACGGATTTCTGACTAATAGATCCTCATCCTATTTTACTGGCTTCATTGACCAGTAATACCTGTATGTTCAACAGGGCATCAAGTGGGCGTTATTGGGATGAAGGAAAATGTACTTAGTTCCTCTGATGTATGGCCACTTCGTTCATATTACCGATTATCTGCTTTACCGCCTTCTTATGCTTAAGTTGGTCAGTACGCATATCCCTAAACAATTCGGAATTTCGATTTTATTTTCTGCTCTCAATCATACCATCTGATTTCTTGTGTGCATCAAGTTTGTTAAAGCTGACCATGTTTCACGTAATTATCTCGCTTCCTCACTTTTAGAGACAGCTGTAAATTTCAAACATAGGAAACCTATTAACTTGAATAATGTCCCGCCGACCGACAAAAAATGTGTGATATTCAATATTGTAAAGGTCCTTTGTATTTTCCAATGAATGAATGTAAAACGAAACGATATTGTTTTGAATGACATTTCGCTGTCAAAGGCTAATTACAGCCTAATTAAAGTAATATTAAATCAAAATAGACAAAATTTCAGTTTATATAAGAAGTAAAGGTAATCGTCATTCTCCGATCGTGTAACCACACATGTCTGCAAATTGGAATGACTCCAAAATCTCTACCGATGAAATCTCTCAGATATTCTCGCAAATCCTCACTCCATGTAACTCATACTTCCAGGATATTTTTACGAGAAGGAATAAACACAATCGCAATATCGGACTCACTGAAATACAACCTTTTTCATTGGAAAGACTAAATTCCGAAGGATACTCAATCCAGTAGTGTCTATGAAATAAAATGATTGGAATGTGATGCGATAAACCTCAGCTAAATATTTGCATAGAGAAATCAAGACCAGAAAGAATAAACACTGTAGAGGTTATGTTCGTCAATCGTCAAATCCATTTAAATCCTTGAAAGAGCATTAGTCATAGGTCTATATCCTATAAAATCAAACTGCACAACTAATTTTAACAATTGTGTTGTTTATTTTAATAAAAATGCTATATATATTAGAGTACAGCCAGAGATGAGGATCTAACTGAAAAGTGAATATTTCTTAACTCAATATTTCTATTTTCCACATTCTGAACTTATCCGGAAAAGTCTTCTAGTTCAAAGAGGACGTCTCGTAGCATCAGAAACAATTCAAATTAAAGGGAATTCAAATTGTATGAATAAAAGCGATGAACTTGAACTGACCTGGTTCCCACACTTACTTAAGCAAAATTTTTTTTACTTGCTTACGTTTATCGAACCCAGCAAACTACAAATTGTATTTGTTACTTTCAACAATTGACCAACTTCTCAAAATATATTTACCTCATGCTGAAAAATGCTGATTAGCTGGCTGCAAATAAGTTGAAATTTTTAAAAATTCTGGTTTAAAATTCCTTTGGCAAATCCATGAGAATTAAATAGTCAAACGTCAATAAAAAAATATCATTTTGGTTTTCGTTCATAGGGAAATATAAAAACATTCATAGCACTAAAGATAACAGTGTGAAAAAAAAATAATAATTAGGGTTATTTCTTGTCATTAGGGCATAAAAATTTTTTCTTTATCAGGAGTAAATTTGAGTGATTGGAAAAATCTTTTCTTTTCACATAGATTAGGTTGAAAAATTGAAATAGTAACGTTCCCATCTACCCTAAGCATTCAGTGTACAAATACCTGGATAATTGAAGGGAAAATTTTTAATAGAATTCTGAAAGTCAGAGTTTCGTTATCAGTCTTTTGCTCCATACCCAGCATGAATGCAAATATGGAATTCCTCATGAATCTTGCGCTGTCTATTTGGTAATTTGGTTGATAATTTGTGACTGTACATCTTTCGGCGATAATGTAGTAATCAGCAGTGCTCTTTTGCAGAGCAAATTCGTTAAAGTTGGGTGGTGAAATACCTCACAGATTTTAGGAATTAGCACATATAGTAAATGCAGTCAAATTTCTAATAGCATGAGATAAGCAGTTTCGTCAAGCAAAATTATGTTGAACACTTATAATTATATATGTATATTAAATAGTTTTAAGACCGTTAAGAAATGACTCCTTTTTCAACCGTGCAAGTATGTTTTTCGTGCTTTGCTCAAAGTAATCAAGGAAACCCGTTATTTGTCAAATTACACTGTTTGCTCTCCAATCATTTCTATCCACTGAAGTCGGTCAAGTGAAACAAAATAAAATAACAAATTGAAGAAATAGCGTTGTACAAAACTCAATCGTTGTAGCCCAATTACTTGATGGAAATCATTTGAACTTTTGAGAAGATTGTTGTTTGGTTCGACTCTCAGTAGAAATATCATCAATACTCACTGGACGAGTGAGTATCACAAACGCAATGAACAATATGCATCTTTGAATTTACATTTAAACAAAAAATTACTCACAATATTTGACTTTCGTCTACATTTCTTTATTTCATATTTTGACTGTTCGTCTAATACATGTATACATTCAGATAGCATGATTGTCTTGTTACAGAAATGCCAATGGGCAACTGTTTATATAACTGTTTCATTACACTCAGCAAAATAAACTAACAGGATTCGATATTTATTTATCTTAAGGACTACTGCAACGCTCAAGCGTGGGTTGAATGAACTTTTTCATGAGTGGATATTAACAAAATGACGAAGAAGGGAAATGAAGTCATAAAGTCGATTGATAAAGTTGTATTATTATTAGACACTTAAAACATTCAAAATAAAATTATTTTATATATATGTCGCCATAATATATTCTATATTATAATTATTTTTTTATGTTCTCGGTGGAATATGGGGATTCATCAGCACAAATCCAATTCACCTTGTTCCCAAGTGTATTTTTCCATTACCTCCTCGATGAACCATAAGCTTTCATTCCCTACCTCCTCATACGATCTATACCATGTCACATTTTGGTCGATGCTTTAACTCTCATCACTTTCCAGTTGATATCAGTGTATTTTTAAGCTGGTGATGAATGTTAATCAGTGATCAACTTGGTGAATATCTAATCAATTTTTATTTTCTGTGGTATATTTTTGGAAAATCTCAGCAAAATTGTCGCACATATTTGTCAGTTTTATAAATCAGAGAATAATTTCCTGGTCAGAATGTTAATACTGTCGTCATTATTATTATCATTACTAATATTTGTGAATTATATTCCTCGGTTATGTGTTTTCAATGTCACCACAGAACACCTAACTATATACTCTAAAGTGGGATTTCACTGTAGGGCCCAGAGTTGGCTGTTGCTTGAATTTTCCTTGAGTTAAAGATCATTTAATCTGCATTTCTTCCTGTGTACTTTTTGTTCCCCAATTTTAATGTTCATCAGGGTTTTCGCTGGTTCGTACATTCCAGAGTATTTTGCTGAATACGTTCACTGACAGACCATCTGATCTTCAGTTAGGTGTGATGGCGTGTGTTGATGAAATTCTATAGCCTGTTGGAAATGATTCGCGTTATGCGTTACCGATATCCATGAATTATACAGAAGCACGTACTTGATATTCGTGTTCAATAATTCCCTATACTGATTTTCCTGGTGTCTTCTGTGTGCAATTACACGGATTTCTGACTAATAAATGCCCATCCTATTTCACTGGGTTCATTGAACAGCAAGACATGTATGTTAAACAGGGCATCATGTAGACTTTATTGAGATGAAAGAAAATATATATTTAGTTCATCTGTTGTATGGTCACTTCGTTAATATTACCGATTATCTGCTTTACCACCATCATATGCTTAAGTTGGTCAGTACGCATATCCCTAAACAATTCGGAATTTCGATTTTATTTTCCGATTTCAATCATACCTTCTGATTTCTTCTGTGCATCATATTTGTTAAAGCTGATCATGTTTCACGTAATTATCTCGCTTCATCACCTTTACTTGCGGCTGTAAGTATCAAACATAGAAAACCTATTAACTTGAATAATGTCCCAAAGACTGAAACAAAAATGTATGATATTCATCATTATAAAGGTTATTTGTATTTTCCAATGAATGAACGTTAAACGAGACTATATTGTTTCGAATGACATTTCGCTGTCAAATGCTAATAACAGCCTAATTAAAGTATGGATAAACGAAAATTTACAAAATTTCAGTTTATATAAAAAGTGAACGTAATCGTCATTCTCCGGAATGAGGTAATTTTTACGTCGTGTACCCACACATGTCTGCAGATTGGAATGACTCCGAAATCTCTACCGATGAAATTTCTCAGATATATTCACAAATCCCTACACCATGTAACTCATACTTCCAGGATATTTTTACGAGAAGGAATAAACACAATCGCAATATCGGACTCACTGAAATACAACCTTTTTCATTGGAAAGACTAAATTCCGAAGGATACTCAATCCAGTAGTGTCTATGAAATAAAATGATTGGAATGTGATGCGATAAACCTCAGCTAAATATTTGCATAGAGAAATCAAGACCAGAAAGAATAAACACTGTAGAGGATATGTTCGTCGATCGATAAATCCATTTAAAATCCTTGAAAGAGCATCAGTCATAGGTCCACATCGCAAAGAATCCAACCGCAAAACTGATTTTAACAATTCTGAACTCATACAGAAGAATATCATCGATCACTGAGGACGTCTTGTATCATCGGAAACAATTCACGTCAATTGAAAATCGAATAGCGTGAATTGAATCTGGTTCCAAAACTTACAAGAGCCACACTATTTTCGAATTTCTCACGGTTATCGAACCCATTAAACTACAAATTGTTTTTGTTATCTCTAACATTTGATCAACCTGACAGAAAAGAACTTATCTCATAATGAACAATGATTATTCGGTTGATGATTTATATAAGCTGAGAAATTTTAATTCAAGTTTCAATTAACTCATATCATTCTGTTCTTCATTCACTGGGAGATTTAAAAGCTTTTATAGCACTAAAGATAACAGTGTGAGAAAAGAAAATAATAATTATGGTTATTTCGCGTCCTCAGGGCATAAAAATGTTTTCTTCACAAGGAGTTAAGGAGTCAGGTGATTTGAAAAACCTTTCTATTCACATAGATTAAGTTGAAAATTTGAAATAGCAACTTTCCCATCTACGCTAAGTAATCAGTGTACAAATACCTGGATAAATGAAATGAAATTTTTTTAGAACTCTGAAAGTCGAAGTTTCGTTATCAGTCTTTTGCTTCATACTCAGCAGCAATACAAATATGGAACTCCTGAAGAATCTTGCGGTTGCTCTTGATTTTATGTTACTGGGGCGTTTTCGGCGATAATGTAGCAATCAACAGTGCTCCTGTATAGAGCAAATTCATTAATTTTACGTAGTGAAATCCCTCAAAGATTTTAGGAATTAGCACATATATTGAATGCAGTCAAATTTCTAGGAGCATGAGATAAGGAGTTTCGTCGAGCAAAATTATGTTGAACCCTTATAATCATACAGATATATTATATAGTTTTAAGACTGTTAAGAAATGACTCCTTTTTCAACCCTGCAAATGTGTTTTTTTGTGTTTTGCCCAAACTAATCAAGGAAACTGGTTAATTGTCACATTACACTGTTTGGTCTACAATCATTTCTATCCACTGAAGTCGATCAAGTGGAACAAAATAAAATTATAAATTGAAGAAATACTGATGTACAAAATTCAACGGTTGTAGGCCAATGAGTTGATGGAAATCAGTTCACCTTTTGTGAAGATGGTTGCTTGATTCGACTCTCAGTAGAAATACCATCAATTCTCACTGGACGAGTGAGTATCACAAATGGAATGAACACTATGCACCTTTGAATTTACCATCAAATAAACAATAACACGCATCATTTGACGTTCGACTACATTTCTCTATTTCATATTTTGACTGATACATGTATACATTCACATACCATGGTTGTCCTGGAACAGAAGTGTCACTTGACGGTCATTTAAGTTACTGAATTTATCTAACAACATCCTGTTAAGTTATACTTAGTAAAACAAACTAAGATGGTTCTATATTTATTTATCTTCAAGTAATGTGTAACGCTCAAGTGTGGGCTGAATGAAATTATTCATAAGTGGATATGAAGAAATGACGTAGAAGGAAAATGAAGTCATATGGTCGCGTGATACCTTTTAATCATTATAAGACACTTGAAAGATTAAAATTAAACTAAGTTTACAGATATGTAGTCATAATATATTCTTTATCATTATTATTTTTTGAGGTTGGTGAAATATGGCGCTCCTTCAACCCATCGCTAATTTACCATGTTCCTCGGTGTTGTTTTTAGTTGGCTTCAAGATGAATCAAAAGCTTTCATTTCCCACCTTTTCACACAATCTCCGCCATATCACGCTTTGGCCGATGCTTCAACGCTCACCACTTTTCAGTTGGTTCCATTTGGAGCTGTAAGCTGGTGCTGTGTGTTAATCAAAGATCACCACAGTCGATGTCTAATCCATCCATATTTTTCGCGGTAAACATTTTTCAAATTTCCAGCAAAATTATAAAACACTTTTGTCAACAAATAATTCATGGCTAGAATAAAAACTCCTTCCTCACTGTTATTATTATTACCAATATTCGCTAATTGCATTCGGACTAGAGCACCGTCAAAGAAATACATATTCATTCCACTTAAACCTCTGCTGTCACTT
Source organism: Trichobilharzia szidati (assembly GCA_944472155.2). Classification (NCBI taxonomy): domain Eukaryota; kingdom Metazoa; phylum Platyhelminthes; class Trematoda; order Strigeidida; family Schistosomatidae; genus Trichobilharzia; species Trichobilharzia szidati. Next base: position 63,261,231 of record OX235277.1, on the reverse strand, counting down.
CCGAGTGACTATATGAAAGTCCGTAGACATCAATTAACTGATAATGTGTTCTCTATGTCACCAGAGGATACCTAACTCTGGTTAACGGTCGTGGTTTCACTCTAGGGCCAAGAGCTCGTTGTTGCTTGAATTTCCCTTCAGCATATGATCGATTATTCGGCATTTCTGCCTGTGTATTTATTGTTCATCAAGGTTTTCGCTGGTTCGTAACTTCCAGATTCGATTGCTGAATACGGTCTTTGACAGACCATCTGATCTTCATTTAAGAGTAATGGTGTGTGTTCATGAAATTCTATAGCCTGTTGGAAGTGATTTGTGTTATGCGTTTCCAATACCCCTGAACTAAACAAACACTCGAACATGATATTCTTGTTTAATAATTCTCCATATTGATATTTCTGGTGACTTCTGTGCGAATAAACACAGAATTCTGCCTATTTAAACTCATCATGTTTAACTGGCTTCATTGACCAGTAAGACATGTATTTAAGGCAGGGCATAAAGTAGGCTATATGAACATGAAATAACGTTTACTTACTTCATCTGATGTATTGTCACATAGTGTACACTACCGACTATCTGCTTTACCACCACCATATGCTTAAGTTGGTCAGTACGCATATCCCCAAACAATTCGGAATTTCGATTTTATTTTCTGCTGTCTATAAGACCTTCTGATTTCTAGTGTGCTTCAATATTGGTAAAGCTTGTCATAATTCACGTAATTATCTCGCTTCCTCACCTTTACTGGCGGATGAAAATATCAAACATAGAAAACTTATTCACTTGAATAATGTGCCACCGACGGACACAGAAATGTATGATATTCAATATTATAAAGGTCCTTTGTATTTTCCAATGAATGAATGAAAAATAAAATGATATTGTTTTGAATGACATTTCGCTGCCAAAGGCTAATTACAGCCTAATGAAAGTATTAATAAACCGGAATAGAGAAAATGTCAGTTTATATAAGAAGTAAACGTAATCGTCATTCCCCGGCATGAGGTAATGTTTACGTCGTGTACCCACACGTGTCTGCAGATTGGAATGAATCCAAAATCTCTACCGATGAAATCTCTCAGATATTCTCGCAAATCCTTACTCCATGTAACTCATACTTCCAGGATATTTTTACGAGAAGGAATAAACAATCGCAATATCGGACACACTGAAATACAACCTTGTCCATTTGAAAGACTAAATTCCGAAGGATTTCCAATCCAGTAGTGTCTCCGGAATAAAATGATTGGAATATGATGCGATAAACCTCAGATAAATATTTGCATAGAGAAATCAAGACTAGAAGAAGAAATAAACACTATAGAGGATATGTTCGTTAATCGATAAATCCATTTGAAATCCTTGAAACAGCATCAGTCATAGGTCTACATCCCACAGAATCCAACCGCAAAACAATTCTGAACTCATACAGAAGAATCTCATAGATCACAGAGGACGTCTTGTATCATCGGAAACAATTCACGTCAATTGGGAATCAAGTAGTGTGAATTGAATCTGATTGCAAGACTTACAAGATCCACACTATTTTTGAATTTCTCACGGTTATCGAACCCAGTAAACTACAAATTGTTTTTGTTAACTCTAACATTTGATCAACCTGACAAAATAAATCTTACCTCATAATGAACACAGGATGATTCGGTTGATTTATATAAGGGGGGGAATTTTAATTTAAGTGTCAATAAACCGATATCATTGTGTTCTTCATTCACTGGGAGATTTAAAAGAATTTTTATAGCACTAAAGATAACAGTGTGAGAAAAGAAAATAATAATTATGGTTATTTCGCATCTTTAGGGCATAAGAAATGTTTTCTCTTCACAAGGAGTTAAGTCAGGTGATTTGAGAAACATTTCTATCCACATAGATTAGGTTGAAAATTTGAAATAGCTAATTTCCCATCTACGCTAAGTAATCAGTGTACAAATATCTGGATAACTGAATTCGAGATTTTGATAGAATTCTGAAAGTCGAAGTTTCATTATGAGTCTTTTGCTCCATACCCAACAGGAATGCAAATATGGAACTACTGGAGAGACTTGCGGTTGCTATTAGTTAATTAAGTTGATTATATGTGACTGGACTGCTTTCGGCGATAATGTAGCAAACAACAGTGCTCCTGTAAAGAGCAAATTCATTAATTTTGAGTACTGAAATACCTAACAGATTTCAGGAATGAGCAAATATATTGAATGCAGTCAAATTTCCAACAGCATGAGATAGGTAGTTTGTCAAGCAAAATTATGTTAAACCCTTATAGTCATATATGTATATTATATAGTTTTAAGACTGTTAAGAAATGACTCGTTTTTCAACGCTGCAAATGGGTTTTTTCATGGTTTGCTCAAACTAATCAAGGAAACTGAGTAATTGTCACATTATACTGTTTGGTCTGCAATCATTTCTATCCACTGAAGTCGGTCAAGTGAAAATAAAATAAAATTATAAATTGAAGAAATAACGATGTACAAAATTCAACGGTTGTAGCCTAATGACTTGATGGAAATCAGTGTCCTTTTTAAGGAGGTGGTTGTTTGGTTCGACTCTCAGTAGAAACACCATTATCACCCAATGGTAAGGTGAGTATCATAAATGGAATGAACACAATTCATCTCTGAATTTACCCTCAATTAGGCAATAACACGGAACATTTGACGTTCGACTACATTTCTCTATTTCGTATATTGACTGATACATGTATACATTGACATAGCATGGTTGTTCTGGAACAAAAGTGTCAGTTGACGCTCATTTAAATTACTGAAATAATCTAACAACATCCTGTTTAGTTATACTTAGTAAAACAAACTAAGACGGTTCCATATTTAGTTATCTCCAAGTAGTGTGTAACGCTCAGGCGTGGGCTGAATGAAAATATTCATGAGTTGATATTACGAAATGACGTGGGAGGAAAATGAAGTCAAAAAGTCACGTGACTTCCTTAAATTATTATTAGAGAATTGAAAAATTAACTTTCAGAGATTTAACATGATAATATTTATTACATATTTTTATTATTTTCCTGGATTCCATGTGGAATACATGACTCCTGCAGTCCACCACCAAGTTTCCTTGTTCCCCAGTGTATTTGTGAGTTATCTCCACGATGTACCATAAGCTTTCTTTACCCACCTCCTCATACGATCTATACCATGTAACATTTTGTCCGATGTTCTGAGTCTCATTACTTTCAAGTTGGTTTTTTATTTGAAGCTCTAAGTTGGTGCTGTTTGTTACTCATTGATCACATCAGCCAATATTTAATCCATCTCTGTTGTTTGCGGTATACGTTTTCAAAATTTTCAGCGCAAGTTTAACACATTCTTGTCAATTTTACAAATGAACGAATAATTCGCTTGTTCAATTATAAATGCTGTCATCACTATTATTATTTTTATTATTATTGATAATATTCGCTGATTGGATTCCGATTAGAACGCCTTTAAACAACCACATATTCATTCCACTTAAACCCCAGCTTTCAGGATTTTCTCATAATCTGTCATCAAATAGAGAACCATTGGAAAACCATCAGGGAGTACTGGACAGCTGTTTCGTTCTGCTTGGAGACTCTACTTCAGAACGCACCTACCGGAGTTCAAACCCAAGGTCTTATGGTTACATAGCTATTAGACCATTCGGCAGCCACTGCCATGCTACCCAATGGCCGTTCCATGAATTCTAATTTTGGTCAATTCACAACATAGTGCGTCCACTAGTCAGTGTCTTTTGGGGAGTATTTGTCCTTACACCCGACCCTACTGGTCATGACTTCGCAATAGAATACAGTTAAATACCTACCTGAGTAGGGCCAGTCGCTAGTGAGCATCTCACTGATATTCAAGTATTAGTTTGTAGGGGTTCTATTGATTGGTTTAAGGATTTCATCATAAGGTGACACCAGTGGGATATAGGGATTCAAGTAAAAGATTTAAAGTTTCAATAGCAGTGGTATTTATGTTTACGAGATAGGGTTGCTAGCCTCATGTCAAACCTTCCATCCTCACCGGTCTAATTGTTGGTTAAGCGAGGTGAAGGACTGCATTGACCGGGGATCAAACCTCGGACCACATTAGGCATGGTTGGCAAGCATTCTACCGCTGTGTCACCAATGCGCATTAAACGTTTCGATTGGATAAATGACGATATACAAAGGTTTGAAAAAAAATTCTGTTTGAAATATCCTCGGAGACACAATTGGTTTGATTCCACTACGCGATACTGTCTTAGAATTATACAAATTTACCACACACAACCTGCAGTGGGCGAGAGTGGGTGGACTTTTGTCTCTAGGTGTAAGTAACGTTTGTCAAGTTAGTCCTATCCATTCCGTTCACACACCAGGGGTGTTTTTCTCGAAAATAAACGAAAGAATGCGAGCGTTTGGCGCCCAATACCCGACTGGTTCACATGGTGATCTCCGTAGACTACCTGAAAAACGAAGTTTCCAGAACGTTGGTGTGGATGGCCTCAAGAATACCAGCAAATTGGATGGCATTTTAACCTGTTGTCACTGTCAATCAAGGAAATGTTACCATGACACAGATTCGCCGTCTTGTGGATAAAACGGCAAGTCAAAGACTCGGAGGAGAGCCGTTAAAGGCAACAATCTGCTTCGCTTAGGCGTTCGGATTGTATTAAACTATTCTTACAAACTATGAGATTTCGTGAGGCACATCTGCTGATGCTCATAATGCAACACTTTTGTGATGTACTAATCATAAAAAAGAATAAATACCTGATTAGGTGTATCTAAGTGGAAACCAAACCCGTCTCTTTAGCTTCACATATTGAGAAAATAGTCAAATGACATGAAGAAAGATACAACAAGCCTTTAGAACTAAGCTGTCACTGTGAAGTTATTTGAGTTCATCAAAGTATTGACTAATATCAGAGAAATTCGAAGACTTGCAGGTGAAAACCCGAGTGTTGGAAGGAGAAACAGCCAGAAAAGACAGGACTTCAGGCAAAAATAAAGAAGATGGAGGTGATGGGGGTCATCAGGTAACAATAACTAGAACCTGTCACTGTCAGTGGAGGTCATTTTCTTCACCTCTCTAGGTAGCTCCACTTCAATTATAGGTGGATGCAGGAGAAAAGGTATGAAAATCAGAATCGAATATGCAATACAGACATTCAATGCCCTGAAATCGATTTAGGAATCTTCTGCACTCCACAGCATAAATAACAAGATTCGTATTTTCAATAACAAGAAACTTGGTGCCTCACCAAAAGCATATCCTACAGGTTGCAGACTTCTATCAACAGCTGTCTTCGCTTGATGCTGACGCTCAGATGTCTAACCAGAAATGATAAGCAACAGGAAACTGTAAGAATAAATCAATCAAGAAGGTTTCGCTCAACAAATAAGGCAATGAAAATATACCTGGATTGGACACACACGGAGAAGGTTGTTGATTAACACCACGTGTCAATCTCTACAGTGGAACTCGACTGGAAGAAGATGGTGAAGATGGAAGCTGATAGGCGATCCTGAAGCCACGTGAAGAAGACTTCAGGAAACAGGGCATCATATAGGTTTGCTTCTGAAGCCTCATTTTCCACTCGGAATTGAAGGAGGGCAAATATCACTAATCGACTTAGCTAGAAATATTATAATAAAAATGAAAAACCTTTTCTGCGATACATAGTTTGTTCATTAAGTGGACTTTATTCTCATTCCTAATGAGGTTGCTTTGTATAACTTCTAATCTTTTCCTTCAACTAAACGTGCTTTCTTTCATACACAACAAAACAATGAAGGCCTATCAATAAATTTAGCCTGACCTTAGTGCAGTAGAGTAGGTCAAATGGTTTTTCAGATTTTCTTACAACAAAGCCTATTGTTAGTGCTCACATTTTATTTCAATCCTTTATTTATTGAAACTTTTCTTAAATAGTAAAGGATGGATGTGTTTGTTAGCTTCTGAAGGCTTTTGAAGAAGTTACTGCGATTATAATTATTATTGCTCACCTATGCTATTTATTGAGTGACTTATACTTTGTTAATCCTGCTTTTATAAGTACTTAACTAAAAGTTTATTATTCTTCATTTTGAACTGGGATTACAAAGGAAATAAAGAAAACAAATAGACGTTTTAATCCCTACTCCTGCATTTTTGAATATATGTTCAAGTTATAGAGGAAATATTCATTCAGACACCTGGTAAAAAACCAAAAAAATTTAGCATAGAATATCCTTTCCGATAATCTCCTCTTCTGGCTTTACATTTATGCATATATATATGTTTATATACATGGAATATTCTATAATAGTAGTCAAAAACAATCTTAGTGTTTTTCAAATAATATTGATTTGTTAAGTGAGATCACAATGGAATTACATTTCAATAAAGATGCTTAAATTATAATAATAGTAAAAATGTTACAGGAAATAGAAAATCAATTAAAATAAAGGAAATTTCTACAAACATATCGAGTATCATTCGAGCATAAATAGTCAAAGTAAGGACAAAGTTTGAACTAGCTTCTTTTGGACATATGAATTAGGCTTCTTAATTTGGATCCCAATGGCCAGCTTCAGCAATACTTAGTAAACGAACTCTTAAGGCGAAAATAAGATTTGTTGGTATGCGGTGAATGACTTTGGAAGTCGCCTCGTTGACATCAATCTTGTGTTCCGAATCCACAAGATGAGATCGATTGGCACTATGAGTGGATTTTGTTTGTCCTTTAATTAACCACCTCGCAGTGTGATGTTCGGAAATCCGATGAGAAACACACCTAATTGTACGGCTTATGTAACTGGCTCTATAGGATCAATTAAATTGGTAGGTACACATGGAAGAGGCGAAATTGTGCAGTTTACCCTTACTCCTGATAGCTAAATAGGGGTGGTTTCCAAGACACCTTAACAGCAAAAGCAATCTGTTCTGATGAATGCCTTAATGAAGAAATTAACATAATGAAACATTTGCTGAGTGAAAATGATTATCCAGATGGATTCATTGATAAGAATATGAATCAAAAATCGAGCCCGCCCAAAGTGCCAACAGCTTCTAAAAAGGCCTTATTCTTGAAAATTCATTTCTTCTTGCAAAGCATCAGCGAGATACTGAAACAACGTCTTGGGAATGCGGCAAAAAGAGCATTCGGTGCTGCTCAGTTACGCTGTATCTTCAAGACAATTTAAGTTGATATTCCATTTGCTATTAAATTTTTATTATTATTATAATTTAAGCATCTTTAAGAAACTGTAATTCCATTGTGATCTTACTTAACAAATTGATATTATTTAAAAAAACACCAGTATGATTATTCACTACCAATCTAGAATATTCTATGTATAAAAACATATATATGCATAAATGTAGAAGTAGAAGAGGAGATTATCGGAAAGGATATACTTTGCTCAGTTATTTTGTTTTTTACATCTGCTCAAGTGTTCCAGAGCTTGTCCTACACTGAATGCAGATAGTTCATGCGGTTTTTGCCACATATCTTATTCACACGGCTGCAAAAGTCACCATAGAGTAGTCATCTTTTGTTTCTTCCTTGTCTCATACCCAACAGCAGACCAAAGTATTCAAGATCTTACCAGGAAATCATGTTATGAGATGCAAGCATATGGTCCATGAATTTCAACTGCAGTTCATTTGCATTTTTCAAACTGCATTCTGGAGACATAAATGGTTTTTTACATGGTTTCTCAATTAACATAAGTTCATGAAAAAATTTATCACAGAATCTTTATGACATGCCGAAAAATTAAAAGAAGGCTGTTGCTACATATATGATAAGTAATAATTTCAACATTCATATATATATATATATTGTTTGATATGCTGTATGTTATGCTGATTTTCTCCTCAACATAGTGGACTTATTGTTATCCTATTTATGATCCCCTTATATTATTACTCGTGGAATACCTTGCCTACAAAGCCTCAGGATGGTCGAGGGTGGGTGTCTTGCGTTGCGGATTGGTCAGCCCTCCGCACACCTCTTGAAATGCTCCCATATGACCGGGCGTCTTACATAGCCTCTCCTGAAGAAGTCCCACTCACTGCCTTCACGTGGCGGAGGTGTTTTACATCAAAGTGAGAGGGCGAAAGAGGATGCCTGGCGCTCTTCACCGGGTTGACTGTCCATTGGATGACAGTCTAGGGAAGATGGCTAAACCCTGATTCCAAACCTCCAACGACTGGCGTATGAAGCTCACTGGAGCTCACCGGCAGACGTATGGACAAAGGGCTTGTTGGATTTCCTGGATGTCTGGCCCCATTCAAAAAGGCGTATGAACCGAACTCTGATCAGCGGCTGTCAATGGATAGTGGACTCCCTACTCCACTCCTACTGCCTTGTAGGTCACACTTGGTTGTGTAAAGGCTAGAGCTGCACTCTCAAACAAAAGGCCGAGTGATTCTGGGGACATCACTCGTACTAAATTCCCATGAAACTCGATGAACTCTCTTACAAACGTGGTACAGTCAAGGCTGATATGGAGTGCCTGGGGCTACAAACCGTCTACGGACTCCGTCTGTGGAACAAGAATTGGATAACCTTGTCGCAAAACCTTGCATCAGATAGCCGCGCCTGGGCAGCGATGATTCGAGATGTTCATGAAGCCGGCTCATCCTCCCGTAGGAGATAGTCGAAGTAAAGTAAGTAAGTAGTGGAATACCGAACTTTGGGCGCAAACGTCTGTTTCACAATAATCTCTTCAGTCTTTCTTTACTTACTCTCCGACCGCCCTGACTACTTTCATCTTCCCCCCATACGATCTCTCAGGGGCAGCGTCGGATGCTCAACTTGTCCTTTCATTCAACGGTTTCCTCAGTGTATGTGTAATCCTACTCCATTCTCTTCAGAATTTGAATGATACCTTTTGAGGTTGATTCATTATCAGAATTTCCGTGTCACTTGCCATTTCTGACAGGCCATCTGATTTTCAAATAAGGAACAGAGACAGAGGTTGATGAAAGCCTACAGTTGCTCTATAGATAGGCTTAAAGTGACGCATCAAGTATCTAAACAATGTAGAATTTTTGATGCGGTTGTGTTCTCTGAGCTGGATGGTTTATACTTGCGAAGCTTTCATTGCCTTCTACTAAGCAACATCTTCAGCGCATACTTAAAGTTGACGTAGTGAGCTTTAGGATTTCTCCACGAGTTTATTAGTCATCTCTCCTGGTGGGTGACCTTGAACGTGACTGGTTGTTTCTGTGTGCTTTCACACTTTCTAGGCTATTTGTACTGGAAATGATTGTTACCTTGACTTGAATTTTGACCCTTTGTGTGGAAAATTTCTTTCTTATCAGTTGGTAAATTTTCTTTATGTCGATGTGTCTGTTGATTGACGATTCATTGGAATACCAGGCTTCTAAAGATTCTCTAGCATTCTTGGTATCTCCTCCAGCTAATATTTGAACGTTGTCCCGGTCGACTTGATGTCCGTCGTTGTTTGTATGTAGTGTGATGAGGGAGTGTATGTGATGTCTTTTGACGGCTAGCTTATGATCATGGATACGAAGACAAAGGGGACGTCCACGTTGAACAATTTAGTGTTTTTCGCAGTTTTTACAATTTATTTTGTAGATGATGTTGGTTTTACCTTCTTTCGTTGTTGAGACTTTTTGTTGACGTAGAGCCAGCTGAGTGAAGTGATTTTATTGATTTCTGTGCGAAAACATTTCCTAAAGCTTTGAAGAGTCTTGCGGTGACTTCTGATATTTCCTTTATATATGGTAGGACAAATTTCTTTGTTCTTTCTTTCAGGGCCTTTGATTTGGTAGCTTGGCTTGAGAGTATATGTCTTTTGATGAAGTTCCGTGGATATCCAGTGTTTTGCATACTTGTTGAGAAACCTAAAAGCTCACTGCGAATTGAAGTATGCGCTGATGACGTTGCCTAGTACTGGGAATGAATCTTTCGCAAATAAACCATCCAGCTCAGAGAACACAACCACATCAAAATCATCAACCGGAGCTTCTAATCTTCTCCATTATACCCAATATAGAAGTGCTAACTAAATTAGCATCAGTATTAATGATTCTGTTTCGTTCGCCATTCAAAAAGAGTTAGATTTCCTCACTGATTATACAGCACAGTAGGCATGCCCTGCATTCCTGAGCATAGCCGTCTTTGACATAATAATATTTGTCGCTTATAGTTGTAGTTGCTGTCTACATACGTGAAAAAGATAGCTTCGTTTAGAATTTTTCTATGTTTTACTACCTTCTCGCCAGTTTATTCGTTTTCATCTGTAGATCTTAGAGGCTGTGTAACACTAGACAGCTGTCATATGCGCACAGTCTGGATAGCGGCAGTGAATATGAAATTAAAAACGGATTTCTTGCATACAATACTAAAGGTATACAGATATGAGATTTCCTCAAATTGACTGTGTCCTTCAGCATTAACTTCTGCTTTTTATTGCTAAACACATGAAATATGTATCTATTTTTGTTATTTTTGCCAAAAAATGAAATCATTTTATCAGTTTAAGATAAATAATGATACGAAAACAAGCAAAATATATGAAAAACAGAGAAAGAAATAAACAGCATAGGATAAACTAATCAAATTGTTATCTTGAACGTATCTTGATAGGGAAAATCTTTGTCAATTTGATTCTATTTGCCATATCACAATCTTTTATATTTCTTTCTAATCCTGTAGATGTAATCTACCCCTTAAAAGAAAAGGTTATTTATTGTAATTGTTTGTTTCCCAACCATCCTTAATAATGATATATTTATTTGTATGCATGACAGATACTTGCAAGGAAATCTGAAAAAAATATTAGTATAGTTGAGCATTGTACAAAATAATAGGCGATATGGATAAATCAGAGCAAAAGAACATGGTTCCAAATGTTTTAGAAAAACATTTTTTTATTATCAATGGCTCAAGGAACTTTGTACTTCCCGCTGACTAATTACACTGGACGGAAATGCTTGGTCGATGGTTTTATCAAGGGCTTATAGCTGTTAGAGGACCATTAAAATACCAGGAAGTACTGGAGATTGACAATTGAATCTTCGCTTTTGCTGCTGTCAGATGAGCTGGTAGACCACTGGGACGCAGCACCACCTGAACTAAAACATCAGCTAAATTTCGATATACAGCACAACCGCAAGCAAAAACTTTGGTTTCTGTATTGCTTCTCTAACTCCTAATAGCTAGTTCGCAAGCCTGGGTCCAATAGAAACCCTGCGGACAATGTGACGATATCTCGTGATTATTCTGATCTATTTTTGTCCAGCGCTGATGTGAGTGAGCCTCAAAATCTTCACCCATAGTTTCAGATGCCAGACAATTATCCACTGAGCGATTATGGCTTTTAACAACCGACTGTTCACCTGAACTCAGTCATTTTGATTTGTGATTGACCATTGTGAAAGTAAATGATAATTTTTTTCCTTCACGTTCCCCAGTGGAATATAGGGCTTCAAGCTAGTGGCTTGAAGTTTCTGTAGCAGTGTTTATTTTACAGGATGAGGTTGCTAGCCTCATGTCCAACCTTTCCTCTCCAACAGCATTATTTCTGGTTTAGAGGGGTAAAGGAGTGCATCGGCCAGGGATCGAACCCTGGACCATATGCATGGTCGGCGAGCGTTCTAACCACTATGCCACCAACGCACAAATGATAATTACAAATGGTTGGACATGTGACTGTTTGCATCTGTCAGGTTGAAAAGCAAAATGATGGAAATAAAATAAGATACTTACTATGTAGTTAATAAAGAAAAATAAGTACAATGTTAGAATGTGATAACGTAAATTTACCCTCGTGGGATATTTGAGAATGCTCTATAGCTAGAAACGAAGTGTTCAGCGTTGGAATTTCAGCGACACCACTCACTGGGAAATGCAGGTATATCCAGATGACGAGACCAGGATGAGACGAAGTAGGCATGATTGATTTCATTACCACTCACAGTCAAAAAAACAATCTGTTTATTATTTTGTCTGCCTACTTATTTCCTCAATTTTCTCTCCAGTTCTAAGATGTTAAAAAGTCATTAGTTTAGTCTAATTGAAATGTCATTGAGTTTCTGTGTAGCGGTCTCCTTAAGTGACTCAGCTATTCCCACTTTGATCAAGCAAAATGCATTAAATTTCACGGATAATGTTTGATCATCGGAATGTGTTTTTGAATTCGATTATGTACTTGCGGACTTTGTGATTCTCCTTTCAACAATCTACTCTGCTACTTTTAGTGTCATGGAAAATTCACATTGTAACTGTAGAAAATTAGAAAACGGGATTCAGTGAGGTGAAACTTTCCAGGAATTTATCATAGAACGGTACAATCGTAGTTGTTGAATTCTTTTAGCACGAATATGAATCTTCACAAAATCATGGACATGTATCTTATTGATTAATTCAGAGAATGTATTAATCCTGTAGGAAGGGTGCGAAATTAAGAGCATAACCAGACAATAAAAACATTTAAGTAGATTGAAAATCCCCATTGAGTCATATGGAAAAGTGAAGATATTCAGTGAGGAGACTGTTATCAAAGAATTCATTCACAAACCTGTACAATCACATTTACCCACTACAGTCCGACAGGAGGTCAATCGCAAGCCCAATTAGCACAGCGGTAACATCTCTGACTGCAGAACTGGCTGATGCGTGTTCGGAACTCATAAGGGACACGAGTTCCTTCAAGGTTGCAGACACGCTTTCCTGACGAGTGCCAACTAGCACGAGACCGATGTCGAAGGCTTCATGCCGATTGCTACCAAATACCTAAAATCGCATTTATGTACAATCATTTTTGTGCATGTGTTATTTTGATATCATAACATCATCATTACCTTTATTATTTGGTTTAATGATCTTCATTGTTATTGTGACTTTCGATATGTCCTTTTAACTTGACCTAAGTCTATTTTCTCACCTGTTGACTCTTTGTTATATATACGGTGAGATTTTGTAAAATCTGGTTTACTAATATTTGATAAAGCTATTAACACTATTAAACAGCGAAACGTCAGTAATAACAACAATATTATTTTGTTTTTTATTCATTGGGAAATGCAAAACCTTTATTATAATGAATATATTATATACTCAATGCCCAAGGGAAACGGAAAAGGATAAAGAACTGCTCCTTCGAAACATCATCTAGGGTGAGTGAAGCAGTGCAAGACTCTTCATTGCAAACAGTTTACTGCTTCTTATCAGGAAAATTGAAATTCAACCACTGAATAGTCCATCACTGTGGTTGTTGCTCAGCAACCTTGTTTAACAAAGGAGACTTAGTTACAGGGTCGAATGCAGATGTGAAATCTATGAAGACACAACTTTAACTGAACCAGAGCCAATGTTATAACATAAGACGTCAGTGACATCTGAAGTTCACCTTCTTCGTTCACAATCATATCCATTAGGGACGTTGAAAGCCTTCAATGAAGGTTCAAGTTGCATAAGAAGGAGTCTTTGAATTATTTTTAAAAATAAGTGAGGTGGTGCAATAAGTCTGAACGTAACAGTCTGTCCGCATGGGGCAGGTAAATTATATAGTATCATTCACTACTGGTAAATAGTCAAGACATGAATGAGAAAAGCAAAAACCCCGCCTTCAGATTTATACTTCTGAGTTACCCTGGAGTTTTACTCCTATGTATGTGTGGCTGAAAGTTCCCAAAGAGACTCACTTCAATATTCAGTTGGATTCACTTGCCTTGGTTTAATTAATTGTTCTAAGTTAACCGTTTTTTTCAAAACCTATCGCTTGTTTTCATCAGTTTACATAAACATGTAAACAGCATACACGTCTATATCTGGAAAGTTACCAAAAGCATTTCTAACGAGATACTGCAGAGTTCCATCAACTGCTACCATCGATCAATACTAAATAATATGGCCTGTCTAAAATGACTGGCGACAATGAACTCTGACGTTCAGCGAACCTTTCAAGGACCAATTGCCTAAAAGCTATTGAGAAAAAAATGGTGAAAGATTGGATATACATTGTAGAGATCGTTGAATGAAATCATCCACCAGACCTTCCATTGGAACTCCAATAGGAAACAATGATTCGGAAGTTGTCCCAAAAGCAATAGTGAGTAGCAGGAGGCGTACAGCAAGCTTAAAATAAACGATGACAGATGATTGAAATGGCGATGTTCCTCTACACTTTATACACTTTAATGTATAAATATATATGCATAATATACGTGAAATCTATGTATAGGTAATAAATAATAATGATAATTTGCTTTATTCCAAAACAGTACTTGTGGTACAGAATGGAATTTTCAGCATTTTCACAACAGCATTGCATCCAGTTAGTACATTATCAATAAATAAAATTATACATAGATAAAGGTAATCTCAGTTCATTATGACAACAACACATTGGCATGTCGGTAGCAAAGCCAAAGTTGAACAGTATTTGAAGGTGTTACAAAAGTAGGTGCTGTCATATTTACTGGCGTAAGCGGAAGAAAGAAATAAAGCAGCACATAACAGAAAAAAGAGAGAGAAAATGAAAAGAAAGAAAGAAAATGTTGTACCCATAAATGATATGAGTTGGAAAGACAAGATCCAGTTGTTCTACTGACTATTTAATAAGTTATAGGTATCACGCCTGGTGATTTCTTTATCACATGGACACGGGGTAAGTAGGGTATGGTTGAGTTTTTGTACTTGCTGGTGCAAGAATATAGTTTTCTATATAGGCTTCTGGTTTCGCCTGATGAGATGCAAGGGGAGAGTTGTGAATGAAGAGGGCGATGTGAGTTAGATAAAATGGAGCTGGCCCATTTTTCACATGAGTCCATGTGCCTGTCGACCAGAATATTAACAAGCTGTTTAAGTGGCACGTTGCTTACCCTGCTGACAATCTTTAACATCCTGCTTAATATGTTATAGTCTTTCTTCAGTAGCCCTGGAAAAACTAAGGGGGAACAAAAGAGAATAATAGGCAGGATGCAAGAGTTAACGAATTGTAGGAGTAAGGCTTGGGTTGTGTTATACCAGAATGTTTTAACTTCTTGATGTAGAAGGTAAGAAGGAATATTTTTTTAAAAGTCGTCAAGGTATGAGAAAGAAAACGTTCATAATAACAAATGGTTTTAAAGAAACACTTCTCGAGATTTGGGTATTTTATTAGCTCACGTGAGCATTTTAAAAATGTGCGGCTGAGTGATTTCCTGTGACGACTCATATACAGTGTAATAAAGCAAACACATTGGGTAGATTGTATGCTTATTATTGTACCGATTCTTCACTTGAGGAATAATAAAGTGCTTTCATATCAAAAGAGTTACACTGTACCGCTTGTCTTTCGGAAGGGAATGACTCTTCAGTGAAAGACGTAGATGAGACACAGCCGTAACGAAACACACCATCAGTATACTTAACTGAAGAGGCCTAATTTTGGATGCAGCTACAGTTTTACAAAATCTCTTCTATATTTCTTTTAACTGTAGTTTTGAAATATTTTCATTTGGTTCCAAAGCAGAAAATGCAACAATTTAGTATGTATTTATTTCTCTGTGTCACCTAATCCAATGAAACAAAGAACTTTCTCATCTTCAATTTTTAGGACAGGAAGAGATATATTATAACTGACTGTTTGGGTGGCCTATGAACCGGATATCTAATGACAATGATAATATCTTTATTTTGGAGAGTATTTTTAAGATGTATAGAATTTTCAGAGGAGTTTATAGCATGATATTTTCCCTTCGTAGAAAATCTTCACGTAAAATATTGATTGACAGCAGTATATCCTACGGCACAATGGCCACTGAGCTGATTAATATTATTATGTTATTGTTTCCTTTAATTCCTAGAGGAATATAGGGCTTCAGCCGTGCGTCTCCATTGAGTTCGGTTCTCTGCTGGAGTCTTCACCTGGCTCCAAGTCTGCCTACACGTTTTCATCTCCTCTTCACATGACCTCCTCCAAGTCACCCTTGCACTGACGACCAACTCGTCGCTTCCCTTTCGGGTTCCACTCGAGCAATGGCTTGTCTAGTGATGTAACTTGATGGTTTCCTTAGAGTATGGCTGATCCATCTCCATTTCCTTCTGCATATTTGTTTCACAATCAGTTCCTGCTGTGTTGGTTCGCTCATTGCCAGATATCTCTGTTGCTGATCTTTTCTGGCCGGTCATCTGATCTTGAGTATTGAGCGAAGACAACTGTTAATGAGGGTTTGCAGTTTTTTTGAGGTGCTCTTTATGACGCGCCAAATCTCTGATCCGTTCAGAAGTACATTTTGGAACCCAAGGAAATAACTGAACAACAGTTATATAATGTTTTGGAACACGTTGCCACTCACTATCAGAATTTTCCTCAAGTTTAGTAGGAAGTTGCTTATCAGAAGCTTGTAAGCATTTTAGATACACACAAGAGTAGATAATTCCAATAGAGGTTATATCTTAATTGGTTAAAACAAACCGAACGAGAGAGGATATATGCAATGAGAGACGGACGTGTTTTCGTAGCCGAAGTTTTAAGCAGTACGCCAACAATGTAGGTCTGTGGATTTTTCTTCTTACATGCTAACAGTTCGAAACAAAACTTTTATTTTCAAAAGTATGGTTACTGGAAAACTACACAGCTTATTCTCTATACGACTAATGGTGATTCCTCGACTTAAAGATGATGTACCTAGACTAGCCACTTCTAATTGTATCTACCAATTCAACTGTGCTTGTGGAGCGAGTTGTATTCGCCGTTGCTCTAGGAAGTTGATTCTTTGCGCTCGGGGACACCTACCAGCGGGGTGTGGCTAAATAAAAATGTAGTAAACACTATCAACAGTCTGATATTAAACTACCTGGTGCAAACCCGCCATAAAGCCAGCATTGGAGAATCCTTCTCTATCATCCACGGGACATTAAATAAATATTCCAAACAGCAGAGTTTATCACGATTCGTGTGAAAAAACCGGTCTAGCTAGCAATTCCGGTTGCCCTGGTCTTCAGTAGAGATTATAAATCCACGAATTTGTATTATTATTTTTCTAAATTTTTCCTAAACTCAGTGTGTAGTTTTATGCTGATGCAGTTAAACTGTAATCTATTTATATGATTGATTCAATGTCATTGAAACATTAACGTTGGTCACAAAACTAATTCATTCATTCTTTATTATGGATGGATGTATAATTGTGGAGCCTGATGATGAAGTTTGTGAAGTGCGTAACCATATGATTGTATACTTTTGGTTAGATGTTGAAATTAGAAACATTGTACATGACTATTCAAGTGTTGGTTTGTATGGATTTGATTGATAACAGGATTTTAATCATGAGCTGACATTAGTTAGAGAACCATTTGAGAACCTGGGAGTACTGGACAGCTGTTTCGTCCTAGTTTGAGACTCCTTATCAGTACGCGCCCACTGGGATTCGAACCCAGAACCTTCTGGTTACAATGGTATACGAGCTCGCCTTGTAACCACAAGGTTCTGAGTTCGAATCCCGGTGGGTTCGTATTCGTGAAGAGTCCCAAACTAGGACGAAACAGCTGTCCAGTACCCACAGGTTTTCAAATGCTTCTCTAACTATTGCCAGCTCATGATGAAAAAAATTGTAAATGACTCTTGTTTAAAACGATTTATGGTTTAATACATATAACTTCCGAGTGCAATTTGAAAATACACTATACTGTTGATAGCTTCGCCTTCTCTCTGGCCATTTCTGTCTACTCGCTCCACTCAAACCGTGTTGTATACTTTGGATTTATTGCAGGAACCTATTATCCTTATCTGAAGACATCTCTACAACCGGAACACAGCTTCTATCAGTAGACACGATTCCAACAGTCAACGGTTCTGTGGATTATATAAATAATTTGTAGCAGTGGACTTTAACAACGTATCCAAGTAACCTACTTATTAATATAACTCATTGCTGCATTTTGATAATATATCGCTGTATTGCACTCTCATTGACTTGAATATTTATTCGCATATTTGTTATGTTAATGAACTTGCTCTAGACAGTCCCATACAACGGTAGCGCTTCTGACTCCAATCAGAATGCTGTGTGTTCGGATAACGTCAGGCTCACCAATTAATTTGTGAGGGACTGTCTAGAGCAAGTTAATTAACATAACAAATATGCGAATAAATATCTAAGTCAATGAGAGTGCAATACAGCGATATATTATCAAAATACAGTAATGAGTTATATTAATAAGTAGGTTACTTGGATATGTTGTTAAAGTCCACTGCTACAAATTATTTATATAATCCACAGAACCGTTGACTGTTGGAATCGTGTCTACTGATAGAAGCTGTGTTCCGGTTGTAGAGATGTCTTCAGATAAGGATAATAGGTTCCTGCAATAAATCCAAAGTATACAACACGGTTTGAGTGGAGCGAGTAGACAGAAATGGCCAGAGAGAAGGCGAATCTACCAACATTATAGTGTCTTTCAAATTGCACTCGGAAGTTATATGTATTTAACCATAAATCGTTTTAAAAAAGAGTCATGTACAATGTTTCTAATTTGAACATCTAAACAAAAAGTGTACAATCATATGGTTACGTACTCCACAAGTTATCGAAAAGACTATCCTCTGTTCAGTAACCATTCTTTTGAAAATTTTAATGGGCATTTTTAATCAGTTACAAATTTTATTACCTTAAACCAGGAATTTATTGTTTATGTCAGACAACCACCTTAATAGTTGCATTCTCTAATGAGAATTCTTCTGTACTGAGAAGCAAATGTTTTATTCTATCCTAGCATTCTACCTATTTCCAATGCTGGTATAGATGTCTAGTGATGGGCTGTGTGTTGTTAGTGTGTCACAGCAATGGTATAACGAACCTACAAAAATTCAATATGATCTTAGTTGTAAAACCAATTCACGATATTTTAACATAAATCATCCATAAACAATGATCACTTAAGAAATTTACATTTCCCTGCCAATTTAACCTAATGATCAGTTACAAATTTTTCCAGAATAAAACATCAGTATGGTGCGCAGTTTTTATAACGGAATTCGTGCATTTGAATGTTCTTTCTCGTATTCCGAAAAGTCGCCTTTCTGACAGACTATCTTGAGAATAGATCAACAGTTTGTGTTGGAAGTACTTGCTACCCACCTACCTACCTACTGGTTATAATCGTCATTTCTGTTAGAAATGTTTTATTTTTAATGAGACTGTATATATATCAAAACAAAGTTGCTATCGTAATAAACGTGCATATGTGGCTAACATCAGATGTAATCCCATTGCATGGCTGACCAATGAAGACGCCTTTTTGATTTATAGCAGTGTCTATGCTTTTGCTTGTTTGCTTACATTAAGTTGAGTTCATTAAACATATAGTTTAAATTCTGGAGAAGTAATACTTATCCAAGGCATGTTTTTCTAGAGATATTGTATATTCGGAAGAATCTGTTTGGTCTTTCATTGAAGGTTGCATCAATGGTTTATTAGTAGGAAGGTAGGAAATACAGTGAAGAGAGATAGCTGAAAGTGAGACCAGCAACCCAACTTTATGAGAAAACTGCAACCTCTACTGCAACTCTAAAACACAAACATGCTGCACCACGTTCCACTGGTAATGCAGAGTAACGAGAAAATAATTTTATCTGAAATCCTTTATCAAGATATCTGTTGACAAGATTGGGAAAAAAAACTTTAGTTAAATTTTTGCTGAGTTAATCCTATATATCTAGTGAGTCGGTGGCACAGTGATTAAGACACTCGCTGACCATGCACATGGTCCGGGGTTCGATCCCCGTCCGACGCACTCCTCTACTCCACAAAACCAGAAATAAAGCTGGTAGAGCGGAAAGGTTTGGCATGAGGCTGGCAACCCCATCCTGTAAAAACAAACACTTCTACTGAAACTTCAAGCCTCTAGCTTGAAGCCGTATGTTCCACTGGGAACATAAAGAAAAAATTGTTATAATTCAGGATTATAATAGAACGATTATGACTGGATGCTGAAATGGGAAAGGCAACTAGAGTGAATACTATCGTTGTTTATCAACCTAATTTCGACTCACTAAATCTAAAGAAAATTCTTAAGACACAACTGGCTGATGAGAACAATAAATGCATCAAATGTTTATACTCACTGCTCACAATCGTAAAATTACTCCTATATTAGTGGTAAACATAATATTTTTATTGAGTGCATTAGTTCCGAGATTTCGTTAGAGGTACTAAGTGTGTCCTATCAGATAATCCAAAACAGTACGGTTTTGTGGAAATTGAACAGCTGGCTGAATTATTATTTCGAAGTAAGTAGATATGTTGTACTGGATTTTGCGTCAAAGTGTGCATAGCAAAAAGACGGATGAATATATTGGATCGATAATGAAGACAAAAGCAGATGTCACACAAACTTGAAGACTTGCAAGCGGAAATCAACAGACTAGCTGAAGAAGCAGCAAAGATAGGACTTCAGCTGAACGTAGAGAAGACAGAGGTAATGGAAATAACTATCCACCAATCACTATCAATGGAAAACATTTGGTGGAGGTCATTTCCTTCACTTCTCTAGGCAACTTTGTTTCAACTACAAGCGACAGTATGGGTGAGGATATCGAAGCTAAAATCAGAAAGGCAGGATAGGTCTTCATATTCTTGAAATCATTTCGATAATCGTCTGTATTCCGAAGTATAAAGAAAATATTCTGGATTTTTCAGTCAGTCATTTCTGCTGTATTGGTCAGAAACTTGGCACACTACACAAAGTATTTCCAACATGAGATTACAAACCTTTGCTAACATCTATCTTCTCTGGCTTTTTACTGAAACAAGATGCCCAGAGTAGATAAGCGGTTAGGAAGTCGCTCGATGAGTGAGTCAAAAACCTATTACTCAACATATCTTTTTGAGGAAATGGAAATGTATCAGACGTACACTGGTGAGACCGTTGAGTGAGATCGCATACCAGGTTGTAGCTGGAGTATAACCCGAATGGCAAATTATGAGCTCTACGTTGGTTAGAGGGTGACACGGAGAAAGTCATATGAGAAGATGATAGACTATGGGCAATCTTGGGGCCCTCCTGAAAACATTTACAGAGAATTAGACGAAATGGTGATGTGCTTTTGAAGCTCTATGTTCAACACCGAACCCTGAGGGAACATTAATATACAGGTGTTAGAAGGTATATACCATATACCTCGTTATTATTCTGCTTTATTCTTCTGTGAGCTTCACACGAAGGACTTTGTTCTGGTATATAGGACCTAAGATGTTGTTAGCAAGCTTCACTGTGTGACTCAAACCCAACTAACTTTCATTGTTGTTAGTAGGTTCACTTTATTTCTTGCAAATAATTAACTAAAGTCATCTTATTGAGTGCTGCATCTCTCCGTTATTCACAACTTTCTTCTTGCACCTCTTCAAGTACAGGCAGAAGGAATTTTTAAAGTGTTTTTACACGCATGGCTAAATGCATAAACTCAACTATGTCTCGTTTGTTGCAAGTGTTGTTCGAAGAGACGAATGTCACAAAAGAAATAAGGAACCTACCTTATAATGTACAAACATATTATTATTATTGTTCCCTTGGGTTCCTAAAGGAACATAGGACTTCAACTGCACGCCTCTACTTGCTTCTGTCGTCTGCTGTACTTTTCACCTGCATCCATGTCAGTCCATACTTTTCCTCACACGATCTCCACCATGTCACCCTTGGACGTCCCACTCACCGCTTCCCTTTCGCGTTCCACTCGAACGATGGCCTGACGCGCGATGTCACTCAACGGCCTCCTCAGCGAGTGTCCAATCCATCTCCACTTCCTCCTGCATATTTGTTGAGCGATTGGTTCTTGTTTTCTTTGTTCCCATAGTTTCTTGTTGGTGATTCTTTCCGGCCATCTGATCTTCAGTGTAGAACGAAGACAGTTGTTGATAAAGGTCTGCAACCTGTTGAAAATATTCTTGGTGACCCGCCAAGTTTCTGATCCGTAAAGCAGAATTGACTTGACGTTTGTATTGAAAATCCGAATTTTGTTGTTGATGTTGAGTTGAGTGACGAAGATTTCCAGATTGGTTTCAGGTTGATGAATGTGTTTCAGGCCTTTCCGATTCTCAATTTGACATCCTCTTCCGTTCCGCCTGTAGTTGAGACAGTGCTACCTAGATAAGTGAGAGAAGTAACCTCTTTCATGAAGTCCCTCCAGTTGATGGTGATTGGCGCTGGATGTTGCTGTTGTTGCTGGTTGGTTATTCTCATAACCTCCGTCTTGTCTATGTTCAACAGCATTAGTATTACACACAGTATTCTTTTATTAACTTAACTCTTTGCAATTCCGTCATTTCTGTCATATTACTGATTTATTTGTAAAGGTGACAGATTGTAGCGATGCTTACAATCATCAGAATACAATTGTGAATGATTTTTATTGTTTGGAATAAAGTGAGTAGGCTGGTGATGTAATTTGCAAAGTATTTATTATGACTGGTGACATTTCATTACGGCTAAATAGTAAGTTTAACGGTATTAATTTGAAATGTGTCTGACTAAACATTCTGATGTATACTTCATGCAACTACATGAGACTTGTATGAAAATCGATTTCGTACCATCATTATTCAGTTCTTGTTGTCGTGAATGCCTTTTATTGTGTAGTTGGATACTTGTTTTCAAGTGTTTTGTGCATTATTATTGATAGCTGACTGATGCAGTCTTAAAACTTGCACAGTTTACTGAGAGAATGGCGAATTTGTCTCCAAAGTTGCACTTTGAAGCTTGTATCTGAAGCTGTACAATGAAGTCTCTCATCTTTTGGTTGAAAGGAAGAACAAGTTTGTTCAAATGAGGCCACTCAGTCCATGGGGTCTATCATATGACAGAAAAATTGGTTTATCTGGAAATGTCGGAGTTTTCACAAGGCTCTACGCATTTAGCCCAATCAGAGTAATGAAATGAGCCGAAATTTTGTCATCATGAATATTCTTCGACATGCACCATGCGTCAAAGTATTCAAAATAATTGGCAGTTTCCCTCAGTGAACTATTTATTGAAAACTCTCCAAAATTGTTCCATTTCATAGTGACGTCATAATGTTATATTTATTTGTAAAAGTAGTATTTCGCAACGCCCGAATTACAGGAAATCAACCAACAACACATAGGAGGATGAATTCAGGAATTTGTATTTGGCGAAATTATTTGTAATCCAAAGTATAAATATTAACAAATATTACACGGAGATCACAAAACACGTAGTTGTAGGCCTCGGCTAAGAGTTAGTAATACGAATGAAGGACTTCTGCCGAATAGAACATGAAATTCAGTTGATACGCAGAACAATTGCGTATCATCTAATTTTTTTACTGATTTGAAAATTTGATCAATATATTTCAACTTATATTGAGAACAAATTAGTTGCGATTAAATGAGTTGATAAATTGCCACCTATCATATGGTTCAGCCTCCAGTAGATGTGTTTGAGTGATCTATTAGCTGTAAATAATGGGTCTTCAACATTAAATTTAAGTCCTTGCTTCTGTGTTAATCAGGGACTTGATGTAGGCTTCACGAAGAGCGTTCCCAATACGGTTATAGACTGACTGACTAGTTCCAACAAAGACCTCCGCACAGATACGCAGCAGTTCCAGTTGCCCCTCTCCCTCCATGTGGCACAGAAAGCAAGAGAAGGGTGTAAAGAGAGATGATAAACAGAAATATAAGGCCAAAAGAGCTTTATTATGGGAAGAAAAATAGAATTTTATTGGGTATTATAGATCGCAAAGAAGTATTGCATCTGCGCCAGTTATTGACAACGATTTTGAGCCACATCACCAATTCTCTTCAGCCTTCATTGGTTCTTGCCATCCCGAAGACTCCAACCAGCCACTCACGAAGTCTACACCTCCCTGCGTGACTTAGAATAACTGTTGTGGATTTCATTGACTGATGAAGCCATGTTTTGGTTTTACCAGCAACACTAGCCCTTTTCCGACCTGATCCTATGTCAGGTAACATTTTCGTTGTCGAGGGAGGTGTTGGCTAGGCTAGGCATGCGTAACACATGTTCTAACCATCTCAATAAATTCATTCTCACAACCTCAATGATTGATTCCCCTTCCCTGCCTAGGAATTGACTGAGGCCCCACGTCTATATTAATCACCCTATTATACTACCTATCACGGGATATAGAATGCAGGCACCTATCATCAAAGACAGTTGGCTAGACCTTTCATATTTTACACCTTCAATGGCCATGTCTCACAGACAGTCATAAAACAGGACAAAGTGAGCTGCTGAACAGTAAACACACTCTTTGGTAGACAGTCAGCGGGATGTCACGTCCACTAAGCCAGAGATAGCGTATGTCAGTGTTTGGTGAACAAGCCTTCTGTGTCCATGCTGAGATATCTTCAGTGAGGTTTTTATCAACAGTTGCCTTCGCTTCATATTGAATATAAGATGCCCAGTCAAGGAAGATAAACAATGAGGAATACTGTGAACGAATCATCCAGCAACCTACCGTCTAACAAGTATGCAGAAGAAAAAGAAGACTGACTGGACATATTCTGAGGAAAGTGTTGAGGGATATCACATGAGGAGCATTCGAATAGGCAACGATGAGTTCAGAGTGGGTCCTTAGGTAACACCTACGCTTTATAGAACATAAAATGCTATTGTATTAATTCTTATTAGTGTTAATACACTTCACATTCACACGTCAACATATGCCATTGTTTCATCACAGCAGACTTATTCAGCATTTAGTGTAAATTCATTTTGAAAGTTAAAATATCTTCAGGGTATATGCAGAGCAAGAATAATAAACAAGAAGTATTGTTTTCGGTGATTCATTCAAAAGTTTTACAGTTATAAATGTCAATATTAATGAAGTTAAAAAATGAGAAACAACAGAAGTCATTAGGAACAGTTGTCCCTTCAAATTATTCCAGTTCTTGGTAGCCTTACGGTATGTTAAGGGCAGCTTTAAATGTAGTAGGCAGTAAATGTTTCAATTTATGTAGCTTAATATTTATCTTTATTAGATATTTCATATAAATGGGAAAGAATATAATTCACTTAGTGACATTTCAAACAAATTTTATCATTCTTCACAGCAATATCGATTTTAATTACACAGCTACCACAGTCGATGAGTATAGTTCCAGATATTCCTATCTGACTGCTCCAAACTTAATAGCTTTCTGTTGGACATCAGCATGTGGTCTAAGTCAAATGGTCTTATGTTAAATCCTTCAAAATGTCAGGCAGTTAACTTTACCTTCAAGCATCGACGTGACATACATGAACTAGTTAGTTCCCATGATGCCTGTAGCATAGATGGAACAGAAATTGAATCCAGGTCAAGCATTAAATACCTTGGATAAGTTCATTCCTCTGACCTTTCATGGTCATCCCACATTTTATTGATCTCTAAGAAAATGTTTCGCCTTACCTTCTACATTAAAAAGTTAAGACAACAAGGTATCAACCAACCTTTAGTTCTGCAATTTTTAAACTCCTGTATTTTACCTATTGTACTTTATTGTTCTCCATTAATCTTTCCTGGGCTTCTTAAAAAAGACTATGTCATATTACGAAGGGTATTAAATGCTGTGAGTAGGGCTTGTGGTTTGCCACTGCGTGAGCTCGCCAATACTATAGTCGAGAGACACGTAAATTCCTGTACAAAATTAGCAAAGGCTGTACTGTCAGACCCTTTGCACCCTCTTTATTCACAACTATCCCCTTGTATCTCATCAGGTAGAACGAGAAGTCAATATAAGAAATTATATGCTCGTACCACTAGGTGCAAAAATTCTACGATACCGTATTTAGCCCGTATTTCATGTGATGAAGACTCTGTTAGACGTGAAACATATAAGTAACTATGTAATTAGCATAGTGAATCGACCCTTTCATTGTTCATCTTTCTGTAATTCTATGGTGTCACCCTTTCTATGGTTTAATCATAACTTTGCTATTTTTATTTTAGTTGTTATTACTATTAATACTATAATTTCATACTTTATGCGTATTTTTCTCCTTATCGTATACCGTAATTGCTACATAGCTCCTATAAAAACGTTTTGTTATCATTATTATGTATTAATTATTTCGTTTATCTATTTTTGTTGTTGTCGTTTTTGAGTAAATTAGATGCAAAATTGTACTGAATGCTGAAAATTCCTTGCTGTATCGTTAATACTGTTTTTGGAATAAAGCAAATTATTATTATTATTTATCGTACGGGCAGTAGGAGTTTCCAGATATCTGAATGACCAAGTGTAGTATCATTCTTATTGCATGTGATTTCACTTGATTAGACAAATAGCGTATTTCAGATAAACTATTGCAGACTTTTAGTAAAAACTGCATTTGCTCAATAGTGAAGAGCATATACCAGGAAAAGACTGTCACTAAGGTACTATTGTAACCAACCAATGAACAAACTATTGCTTAAAAGATATGCCGGAGGAAATGCAAATGGGTTGGTCAAACTCTAAAGGGACGGTTGAATGGCATTGTGAGCGTAACTCAAATGTTGGGAAAAGGTCAGTGAATGACATGGAGGAGATTGTATCAGTAGGGGATGAGAACTTATGGATGAAGCAAACTGAAGAGAACCATCGGGGACAAAGAGGAATAGTAACGTGCTGCTGAATCTCTTTGTTTCACTCAGAACCCCAGGATGTAATAACAGTAATCATCAAAAAAGAAACACATTGATATCATGTGTACCTATTCATAAACATTTAGTCTCGGGGCATTTGAGAATCATTCACTAGACAGTAGCGATCAATTTTCTTGTGTGTGTGTGTATGTTAAAGTTTAACAGTGAGTGGAAATACTAAAATGAGATGATGTTAATGTAGATGATCACGAGTCACAAATTCAACAGATATATGAATGAATAAATAAATAAACGTCAGAATAAAGTTCAACAGAAATGTGTAAAATAGGTGATCGGAAGATAAACTACCTTCAGAAATCTGAATGTGATTGTAATATGATGAGGACATTACATGAGTGAATTGTTGTGTGTAATAAAATAAATAAATAAATAACGACTTTTATTCTTTGTCCATCATTCCACTTATTTATATGATGTATATATCCGTCACCTTTATCATCAATAACTACAGTATTCAATTCAGTTTGGATTTTCCCGTCGACCTAGTGGACCAAGGTGCTCAGTCTCAGTTTGACATGTCGGTTCCTTCTGTATATGCTTCAACGATGTCTGGTCATGTAAATTGAAGTCAACTGGTTGATGGTGCCTATCATTAGAATCCAGGATGCGCATTTCGTCCTATTCGGCGTTCGAGCCCCGGTCGGAACGCCATCCTTCACTTGGAAAGGCAGGTACATCCAAACGGTGAGTCTCACATAGGACGAAATGTGTCACCAACCACCAGCTGACTTCAAATAACCACAGTATTTGAATATTTTGTATATTGACAATGAACAATTCGTGGTTGTATTTTGCTGAAAAGAACCAAGCAAATAAAATGAGGTCATTTAATCCTCCTCAATATGCCCTTCTTCCTTTCTTTAAGTTAGTCAAATGAAATAATTGCATGTAGAATTCTCAAGTATTGATTTGCTTGTATTAGAGTTAGATATCAAGTAGGATCATCTAGTGACATCACTTTGATAACCATTGTGTGCTGAACAGCTATATTGCTTTTGTTCAGGACCCTTCGTCAGTACGCACTCATAAACATACCATAGATCAAACGCAGGACATTCATGTACATAAGCAAACCTGTTAACTATCCAGCCGCTGAATCAGAATCTAATTTCCTTTAAATTCTAATCTCTTTCAATTCGCGATTTGTATCGCCCCCACCAGCCAACGTTGTCGGTGAGGATTGGTTTCAACAGTCAACCTAATGAACCCTCCTCGTCAAAACTTTTGAATAAAATTCCGAATACCTTCATTCCATATATAGGTTATAGTGGGCATCTGATTTATTCTGAAACTCGAGTTTTTAGGAATTTCATTTGTGTATGAAAGCCCCTTTTTTGTGATATGGAAATTAGTGGTGAAGTTTAAACTGTCTTCAATTTAATGAGTAGAAATTAGACTGTCAGATATTATCAATATTTGGATTATGCTAATTAAAAGATTGGTTAGTTAGTAAGTTAATAACAGGCTATGTCTGTTTATATAGATGAAGCTAGGGTTCAGACGCCAAAACAGATCTCTGAAAGTCGAATGTTTATGCCGATGAACCATATCTCTACACAAAACAAACTATATCAGTAGATATATCATCTGATTCCGGTAACAACTGAAAATTAGCATGAATTGACTATTGCCCCATTTATCTTGATGTCCATCTATATTATATTGTTGATACAGAAAAGAAGAGATATTTCGATATTTAAAGCAATTAGTATGAGTATGTTATTTGTCTGAAACTTGTTCACTATTCGCACAAGGTGCATCGAACATTCTGTTCACACACGTACTTTTTTATGCATATTTATAAACATAGGTTATAGTGCATAAATGATTATATAATTTATCAGTACAAGTCAAAGTGTTTACAGGTCATGGTGAGAAATAATGGGTGAGATAATGAAGTAACAAAATGCAACAAGAGAAAAGGCAGTGGAAATAGTATTAGGTAAAATAGTTTTATAACTGGTTTTCCAAGGCGAGATCAGATTATTGTGAAATATGGTTTGTACATATTAAAAAAAGTTTAACATTTTCATGGAAAAAGCTTCAAGGAATTTGAGAATATGATATATACCTGTTTTATAGATGTGCTTGAATTAGTTGTGTTCTGTGAACTAGTTGATTTAAGTGCGAAACTTTCGTAGCCATTTTAGACAACATCTTAAGCACAGGTTCCAGTACAAAATGAGCTTGTGGTTATTAGATGGTTGGAGGCAATCAGCAGTAGGCTTTAGACTTAGCTTTCGTACTTGCTGTTACTATTCAGTAAAACGTATCCTTCCAGATTGCAGATACGCCCGACTGACGAGTGCCAACAAGCACAAAACCTTAGCCCAAAGCTTCCTTCCAACCGCCTTCAACCATCTAATAACTGCAATCCTGAGTACACAGTGATGGCCGCATTCCACACTTTACAGAGAGAATTCAGTTCGCAGTGAAGAAATTGCAGTTAGACAGTCTTCACTTTGCTACATGGCTAAACTCAACAGTCAGGGCTCTGTCAGTGTTAATGGCACATCAGTAGAGAGGAATACCGTTAAATGA
The DNA here is from genome assembly GCA_944472155.2 of Trichobilharzia szidati. NCBI lineage: Eukaryota > Metazoa > Platyhelminthes > Trematoda > Strigeidida > Schistosomatidae > Trichobilharzia > Trichobilharzia szidati. The sequence continues at coordinate 63,232,082 of OX235277.1, read as the reverse complement.
AATGTCAAAGTCTGTCTTCAAAATGAATTTCCATAAAGCACAAGGAGCTAATCTGTTTTCAAGATATAGATTCCACATGCTCCGTATTTCCGCTGAATAAAAGTGAAGGTAACTACCATCTTACATATTTTCAAACACGAAATTCAAGTTCATTTCATGATTAACAATTAGGTCCTGAGGTATGGAAAGGAAAATCGTTTCTCACTGCAAACGTGACTGATAGAATCTGAATCTAAGAACACGAATTGCCTGGATAAAGACATGATATATATTCTTTCGCATCAATGTATGTAGATAATTTATGGACAATACTTTGAAAGAGATAATGTCGAGATTTAAAATAGAGGAAACACCAAAAATGCAATCAGGGAATTCTTAGAAGCCTAGTACTCAAGTGAATTAGCAATTAGGAACACATTACGGTAGACCAAATTTATCAGCGAATAAAAAGTAAACCATATTACAAGAAGGTTTGAATTCCAAGTCAATTTAAGTGATCAACAGAAACACATATTTCATCATCAGCTGACATAAAGTAGAGAACCACTGGAAAACCTGGAAGTACTGAACAGTTGTTTCGTCCTAGTTTGGGACTTGCCAGCAGTACTCACCCGCCAAGGTTCGAACCCAGGACCTTCTGATTACAAGGCGAGCTCGTACACCATTGAGCCACTGGGACCCGACATTGCAAAGACATTGCAAAATAGTCACGCCATGCCGTGAATAGGCAGAAGTTAGGATTCATGGGCCATTGGATCGTGTCCCAGTGGCCCAATGGTCTACGAGCTCGCCTTGTAACCAGAAGGTCCTGGGTTCGAACCCCGGTGGGTGCGTACTGGTGAAAAGTTTCAAACCAGAACGAAATGGCTGTCCAGTACTCCCAGGTTTTCCAGTGGTTCTCTAACTGATATCACCTCATGATTAAATCCTCCAACCAATCGAACTAAATCCCTACATAAGTAAAACTTGAAAAAGGTATACTAACAACTATTCTTGGCACTGATTGCCAGGGGAAACAATTACGTCGGTCATGGAAAATTTGAATAAGTTCACTTTATAATAAAGCCTGCATTGAATCGATGTTGTCTGGAAGAACGTCGAAAGCTAATCAATCAAATCAACTAGTTCAGAAAATATAACTGATTCAGTATCATCCACTTAACCTATGAATCTTCTTTATTGTAGATTCGTTTGAAGGCAATAGTGAAATCAGTTTCATGACTAGTTTCTTTCAGATGCTTAACGATAACTGACTGAATCTCATCATCGGAGTTTACACACAGCTGGAGTTGTCAGACCCCACGTAGCCGACAGCAACAGAAAAAATTAGGAAGATATTCAAAAGGACGATAATAGACTGAAACATGAGGGAGAAAAAATAGTTACACAGACAAACGATAGGGTTTGATTGATATGGCAGATCTCGAAATAAATCTAGTGAGCACTATGTTCAGCCCTATCACCAGCTGTCTCCAGATATTTGTTCGTAAAATCTTGAAGACCTCAATCAGCCAAAAAGTCTACACCTGTCTAAGTGTCTCGTACTAACACTTATATATCACATGGACTGAGGTTTGACCATCACTATCTATCCTCCAGCCTGATCCTTGGTCAGCCAACACTGCTGACTGAGGAAGGAGATGGATGGCCATGCGCAACTTATGTCCTGGCCGTCTCACAACCTCATCGATTGATTCTCCTTATGCAGCCTTAAATGGAAAACAGAAAGCAGACAGTCAGTTTTTAATATTTTCCACTTTCAAGGGCCATGTTTCACAACTGTTCATAAGGGTTGAACAAAATGGTGAGCAGTAAACATGTCTTTTGTTCGACGATTTGATAATACAACAACGCCTCAGATGACGTTAGTTGGAATGTACCTTCCGATAGATGATGCTTGACAAATATTCCTAGGATTAACTATATCCGATAATTTATTTGTTTCACGTTTGGTCACAGAGTGACATCATTTAGAGAATCGCTGAAAACCAACAGGGCATACTGAACAGCCTTTTCGACCCACTTTGTGATTCATCATCAGTATGCACACATCGGGTTTTAAAATCGGGACCTTCTGGTGTGATGGCAAGCTCAGCACTGAGAACCGAATCAGTAACTAGACCACGATTTCTAACTTCTAACATTTGCAGTGGTTTTAGCGTGAGCACCAGCAATGGTTATCGGTGAGTATTTGTTCTTACTTCCAACAGGACTGATTCCACCGGTCATGACTTCTCACTAGAACTGCAGGCATGTTCGTCCTGCAGCTAATCACCAGCGAGAATCAGATTATTTTCTATTAGTTTGTTTGCATGCATTGTATCTGTTTCAAGTCCGAAGATAAATGTCGCCAGTGAGTCGGTTCTCAGTGGTTGAATAGTCTAATAGCTTGCTTTATAACCAGAATATCGTGAGCTCGAGACCCAGAGGGTGTATATTGCTGATGAGTCCCAAACCAGGAGAAAACAGCTCTGCAGTACCCTCTGCTGATTGCAAATGATTCTCTGACTGCCATCAATCCCTGATCATAGTTGAGACAAATGAAATAATTCGACGATTTTGTATGCTTTCAGAGCCAACTTGGAATGCGTTCTGTAGTTCTGACCTGTAGAGATCGGTGAGTCCTCCTTTTATAAATGTGACCACAAATACACGTAAATTGGTGAACATAGTCGTACGTGGCACTATCGTCCGAATGCTGTGCGTGTTTATAGAACAGAACTGATCTGGTTTTCCCCATCAGTTGTAGTAACCGCCATTTTGTAACTTCTTTTTGCATTAAGACATTGATAATCACCCATGAACCATAAGGTTATATATGAAAATCATTTTCGTGAGCTTGACTATGGCTTCAATTTCATAATCTAACATAATTTTGCAATTGGAATACTGGAACATGCCACGAATTAAAATTAATTCTAAACACGAACTTTTAGGTATTAAATGATGCTTAGTAAATAACTACTTTATTAGGAAAACATGTATTGACATTTCAGGATTGGTTATTCAATTACGCACTGACACACATATAAGTAAGCCTCAATTGCCCTCCTTGTTTTTATTGTTGTCACTTATTCAGATATGGAGTTTGTGATAACATCAAGTAAAATTCGATTGGTGCTCACGAGTTTGTATTAATCGTTCGTCATGACAATCTGTCTTAATATCTCTGATATGTTCAGTTTAGTACTTACTGTACATTTATGTTTGTTTCCAAACTGTAATCTAGATTTCTGATCTTGGCGTTTCAATATGATTCAAACTAAAATAAAACATTAACATTGTCAGTAACAGTTATCCTCCAACTCTTATAAATAGGTGTATGAAATTTCACAGTCTGAAGAACGGATAGTTATCGAAATGGAAATATTCTTTGTTCACTCATGAAACGTCTACCATATGTTGAAAAAGAAGGCCCTTTCCTTGGCATAGAATGTCTTTTTTGCGATGAACAATTCGCTGTATGTCAGTCTTAAAGTTTAATTTCTGCACATGATACATGTATCTATGTACCTATGATGGAGAAATCTGTAACAAATTTAGCGTGTCTGTCAAATTAAATAAAGTTTCTTTGAATACTTACAGATAAGTGTTCACAGTTATTTCTCATTTTGAAGGTAATTAAAACATTCAGATTTAGATCGGCTTCCAATAAGTACAAATAGTTTCTTTAAAGACAAAGCACTTATTTCTGATTGCATGAACTTAGAAATTCATTTCAGAATGTTATATGTGAAGGGAAATCCCAAAGTAGAATCACCTTCTTAGATGTCCTTTTTACACGAAAACTAGATGATAGTATGAATAGAAATTTGCATACGAAAAGTAAATGGACAGGACAATATACACAGTTACATAGCTTCGTTCTAGTTCTCCAGTACAAGAGAAATTCAGTAGGGACTCTCAGCCACAGCCTAAGAGCTATATGCTGAGAAGAGGTAATTGAGAATGAACTTAGGATTGCATACGGCACCTTAATTGATAATAGCCATCCTGACAAGATCATCAAGAAACACATGACAAAGATAGTCGGAAAGAACTGTTCTCCATCTATAAATAAGAAGCATAGAAACTAGAATACTAGTGCCTGTTCCGGAACGTCTACCAGTGTAACTGAGTAAAGGTGTGGTAAACGCCATAAACAGTTCGATATTCGGCCACTTAGTTCAAACTGACCAGAAAGCTAGCATCGAAGAATCCTTCTCTATTATCTACTGGTTACCAAACAAATTGCCAATAACATACAGGTATCATATACTCCAAACATCAGAGACTATCATGATTCGACTTGAACAACCGGTGTTCTTTGTGCAGAAGAAGCAAGCCCAGCAACTACTACTGCCCTAGCCGGCCTTCAGTAGAGACTATAAATTCATGGAACTGTATTATTATCTCCATTATGAGTAAATTTGATTTTGATAAAGTCTCACAGTGTTATACAGTAATGTTTACTGATGATCAAATTTCGAGCACAATTTATTGCTCATAATCATATCAAGGTAATCACACGACTTCCTAAATTCATTTATATAGCTCCATTGTTTTTCACTTGACTTTCATTTGATTTGATTGGCAGTAATATTTTCAATTTTTCAGGTATGAGTGATGATTCATTCCTATTGCAGGCTTAGTTAAGTGTTTAACAAACCGAGCAATGGCACTAAGTAGCACAATAAAAGACCTAAATGATGAAATAAAACAGATAAAAGAGGCGTTGGTTTTGAATAACTATCCTCTAAAATTCATTAGGAAGATTGAAAAACGCCAAAAAAGAAAAATGATTGTGAAACTAGTAATAAGAACATAAATAAGAGAGAATATAAGTCATCTACAGTTGAACCATATAAGGAGGAGACATCTGAGACCCTACGTAGGATTCTAAATAAAGCAGGAATTAGGGTGGCATTCAAACCTACAAACTCACTCAGGGAAAAGCTCTGTGGGTTAAAAAACCCAGTGGACCCAATTAGACAAAATAATATAATTTACAAAATACCCTGCAATGACTGTGAGGTCAACTACATAGGTCAAACTAGTAGGTCAGGGGTAGTTAGATTGTCAGAACATAAGAATTTAGCTAAGATAAGAATGGTTGACCCAGAAAAGATAAGTAATTTAGAAAAAAGCTCGGCAATTGCAATGCGTGCATTAACACACAACCACACAATAGGGTGGGAGAGGGTTAAAATTCTAAAAAGTAATCTAGGTAGGTGGAGAGAGAGGTTGATTACTGAATCTTTGTTCATCGAATCTACACCCAACACATGCAATAGGAATGAATCATCACTCATACCCGAAATATGGAAAATAATACTACCAATCAAATCAAGTGAAAATCAAGTGAAAAACAATGGAACTATATAAATGAATTTAGGAAGTCGTGTGATTACCTTGATATGATTATGAGCAGTAAATTGTGCTCGAAATTTGGTCATCAGTAAACATTACTGTATAACACTGTGAGACTTTATCAAAACAAAATTTACCTTTAACGGAATTACAATCTACCACAATGCACAAGTTTTATTCTTATATCAATGTTTAATTATCTCTTCTGGTTTTTCTGATATTCAGTGTTCTGTTATGCTGATGCTGTCAAACTGTAATCCATTGGTATTATTATTGATTTGATGTTATTTAAACAACATTATTGTTGCTAATAACACTAATTCATCCATCATTATGTATATATTTATATAAATGTATATACATCTGCAGAAGCTGTTGATAAAGTTATCGAAGAGAATATTCCTTGTTCAGTATCTATTCGTTTGAAAACGTTTATTGGGCATTTTTAATCATTTGAAATGTTCGGAGAAAGTTGCTTAAACTATAGTGATTCTATTAGTTACAATTTTAACAAGTGTCCAGTGTGTCAAAGAAAAGAAATCTAATTCAGAACTATCATTTTTTCGTGAAATATTTAATAAGAACAAATCAGTTCAGCGAAGAGTCTCTTTTCGGCGAATTCATTCATTTAGCTGTACAGTCGCAAATATATACAATTTATTTTGTGTGTGTGTACATTAGGTTTGTCAAAATCAAAATAACAGTTGGTGTGGGTTGTTGATTACATCATCAAAATAAATAAGAAATTAAAATGTGGGATTAATAATCAAAGTTGTGACTGAGTGGGGTGAAGATTGGTAAGATGTGAGTAGGGTTACGTAATATAGACATGTTTAGAAAGATTAGATGTTAGTGAAGGAGTATGGAGAGAATTATGAAAATAAACTAGATAATAGGTGGAAAGATTGAATGGGTTAGTTACTAAAAATCTAACAACGGAGCAATAAGGAGTGCCATTATTAAGCATATACTCAACACTGGTCATTCGATTTGCAAGGAGAAGTCGTTCAAAGTCATCTATAAAGTCAAAAGAAGCCTTCCAAAATCGACAAACTGCCGTATACTTTGTATTGCCGAAGCCTTAGCGATTTGGATGGAAAAGCCTGATTTATGAACACAGAAGGAACTTCTCCATCCCCTCCTACTGCCGTAGGTTTAATTTCAAGTTTATCTGTCATCAACATTTTGTTATCAATTTGTTTCTGCAATTTTCGTATTATAATGTTTTAGTAACTAACCCATTCAATCTTTCCACCTATTATCTAGTTTATTTTCATAATTCTCTCCATACTCCTTCACTAACATCTAATCTTTCTAAACATGTCTATATTACGTAACCCTACTCACATCTTACCAATCTTCACCCCACTCAGTCACAACTTTGATTATTAATCCCACATTTTAATTTCTTATTTATGTTGATGATGTAATCAACAACCCACACCAACTGTTATTTTGATTTTGACAAACTTAATGTACACACACACAAAATAATTGTATATATTTGCGACTGTACAGCTAAGTGAATGAATCCGCCGAAAAGAGACTCTTCGCTGAACTAATTTGTTCCTATTTCAATGTTTTAATAGGTATTTTTCGCCAAAAACATTTAATACCCAATTTCTAAGGAGATTACTGCCAGAAATCATTTGAATTCTCAGGTGAATAATTATCCTACCGAGTTTCTTCTTTATTATTCTTATTTCGAAATTCTTTTCACAAGAATCGTACAACAAGCAAATCCCACAGATAGTCCAGTGTTAGAATTATCATGACTCAATCACATCGCACAGAAACACATGATCAGTATATCGCACAATCATAAAGAGAAGCACCAAAGCTAAATATTGAGTAATGACAAAGACAGACAATAAGAATTTTATTTTATTTTGATTTACAGCTTGATTCCACACCGTATTTTCAGTACAGGTATGGAATTTTCAGCATGGATATCGGTAGCCCCAATTTACAGGCCGACCATAGATATCGGGTGTGCGCCGGCAGGGGATCGAACCCCGGACCATGTGCATGGTTGGCGAGAGTCCTAACCACTGTGCCACCGACGCAGAACCAAGTCAACAAATGATACGCAAATGTAAGAATGGTCTGAAAGATAAAGAATGACACTTTCAACGGTGAAACTTCGAAATGACTATAAATATTGTAATAAGGTAGTTCAGGAGACACTTTCCTAACACTGAAGACCTTACAACATTCCTAATTTATTTTAGAATTGGCTATCACTTTTATTTCTATAAAGAGTTTCAGGAAGTCTTAAGAATGAGTTTTCACTTTCAGAGTTATCGCATAAACTTGCTACATTTTGTGCATTTAAATGTCTCTAATAAATGTGCGTTGGTGGCACAGATTTGTTAGGTGCTAGCTGACCACACAGGTGGTCTGGTCTGATCAGCGATAAGACTGGTAAAGAGGGATGGTTGGACATGAGGCTAGCAACCTCATCCTGTAAAAATAATCACCACTCCTACAGAAGCTACAAGCCTCTAGCTTGAAGCCCTATATTCCACCTGGGAACGTTAAAGTATAAAACATTAGTAAATGACGTTGGAAAGAAACTCATTCAATTAGTATAGTGTCATATGTGGTTATAAGCTTGGAAAATAACTCAATACTGGAAGGCATATCAGAACACTGACATGATTTTGAACTCGAAGATGGAAACGTCACATTCTTACGTAAGCCATTGTAAAAGAAGGGTTAAGTTATCAAGCTGGGGTATTAATACTCCCCCATAAGAATAGAAGCAATACAAAGACGTTGGATTATAAGTAGATAATGTGCTTCGGTGGCACAGTGGTTAGGACTCTCGCCGAATATGCGCATGGTCCGGGGTTCGATCCCCTGCCGACGCACACCCGATATCTATGGGCTAACGATATCCATGCTGAAAATTCCACACTTGTACTGAAAATACAGTGTGGCATCAAGCTGTAATCTAAAAATTTTAAAAAACTTATAATGTTCGTCATACAAACTTATATCTCTAGAAGAGTTGAAAATTCTATAATGTGATTCTTTGATTACGTAATACCGTCATGCTTCTTTTTATCACACTGAGATCAACCATGTAAATTAAACAAGACTATTTTCATGTAATAATTCTGAAAAGAAGTAGGAACGTAAAACATAAATAATGTCACCGAATCCTACGCATTTTATCTCTCTTAAATGTTTTTATATTGCATAACATATTTCCTTAGCCGGAGGTGGAGAGAAAGAACTAAAACAGAAGGAATTCATGTATGTATCTTGTTTGAGAAACGGCCTAAATAACCTTGAATACAAACGCCTGACGCAGTATTTCTTCCTACATTCAAAAGTTTATTATCAGCATATAACATAACTGTAGTCTGTTTCATGTCATTAAAGCGATGAAAAACACACTCAGAAAATCTGACTGAACATTTTCTCTGTTCCTGGTAGGGTTAACTTTCACGTAAGAAAACTTTTAAGTACACTCGACTCATCTTATTTCACGTAAACAAAATTGAGGAAATCCTTTTAGTTTAGGCATAATTTTAAACAATCTACACTCGGCATAACAAAATCTGAGTAGCATTCAACTTAAAATTTATAAAAATTTCTTGTTTAGATTGCTTCAACAGACTTAGTTTAAGCACATGGCAGTTATATTAATGAAGATTTAATCTAGAGAAAATATTCATTCAAACATCTATGAAAAACAAAATTATTTAGCAATTAATATCCTTTTCGATAATCTCTTCTGGCTCTACATTAATGTATATATATATGTTTATATGCCTAGAATATCCTAGATTAGTAGTCAGTAACAGTATTTGTGTGCATTTTAAATAATATCGATTTGCTAAGTAAGATAATAATAAAGATAATGTAAAGATAATGATATATTAGCAAATACATTATCAAATGAATTAAGGAAATCTCTACATAAACAAATTAAGGATCATTCATATCTAGATGGCCAAAGTATGGACAGTGTCGGAATCAGGTCCTTTTGCACGTAAAAATCAGGCTTCCTGAAATAGATCCCATGGGACTCTGCAATATGTGTAATAGACGAAATTTCAAAGCGAAGTTAAGATTTGCTGGTGGGTGGTAAATAACACTCAAAACCTCTCTGAACAACGTATGTGTTCTGTATGAACAAAATGAGAAAGAATAGTGCTATGAATGGATTTTATTTTTTATTTTGCCTAACCAAGCAGGCTGATGTGTATCTAACAATTTAACTACTCCGGTAGAGTGAGACTGTTACATAGGCCGTACAAGCAGGCGTGTTTCTCATTGAATTTCCGAACATCACCCTACCTCTTTGGTTAAGTAAAAGACAAACAAATTCTGTTCCTCGCGCTATTCCATCTCATCTTGTGGATACAGAACACAAAATTGATGTCAACGAGGTGGCTTTTAAAGTCATTCACCGAATAACAACTGTAATTCCATTGATCTTACTTTCATAATCAATATCATGTAAATAAATAAATATTGTTATTGACTGATACTCTAGAATATTCCATGTATATAAACATATATACGCATTAATGAAGACGCAGAAGAGGAAATTATCTAAAAAGATATTCTTTGCTCCAGTATTTTGTTTTCTATATATCTTCAAGTGCTCCAGCGCTTTTTCCACACTGAATACAAATAGTTTATGATGTTTTTGCCACATTTCTTATTCACACAGCTTCAAAAGACATCATAGAGTAGTCATATTTTGTTTCATCCTTGTACTATGCTTTTCAACTGACCAAAGCATTCAAGATATTACCTGGATATCATGTTATGAGATGCAAGCATATGGTCCATGAATTTCAACTCCAGTTCATTTCCATTTTTCAAACTGCTTTATGGAGACATAAATGGCTTTTATATGGTTTCTCAACTAACATTAGTTCATGAGAAAATTTATCATAGAATCGTGGTCACATGCTGAAGAATAACAATGAGGCTGTTGCGACATATTTAATCGTAGGTAGCAAGAATTTTCACGCTCATATACATATATATTGTTTGCTTTTCTGTATGTAATGCAAATTTTCTCCTCAGCACACTGGACTTATTGTTATCATAATTATGATTCCTTTAGGTTATCCGTAGTGTAATACCAAATTTTAGGCGAAAACGTCTGTTTCACAATTATCTTTTCAGTCTTCCTTTACTTACTCTGCCATTGCTCTGAATACTTTCATCTTTTCCCTATACGATCACTCAAGGGCAGCGTCGGACGCTCAACTTGTCGTTTCACTCAACGATCTCCTCAGTGAGTGTGTAACCCTAGTCCATTCCCTTCAGAATTTGGATGATATCCTTTGGGATCGATTCATTATCAGAGTTCCTAGTCGATTGCCATTTCTGACCTGACATCTGATTTTATAAACAAATATCGAACAGAGAGAGAGGTTAATGAAAGTCTACAGTGGCTTCATAGAAAAGACAAAAGCTCACTTCAGATTGAAGGATGCACTAAACATATAACCTAGTAGGGGGGAATGAGCTGGGAAAAGCACCAAAAGGTACTTGTCATTTGATTTTGATATGGTAAAATGACAAAGATTTTCCCTATCAGGATACGTTCAAGATAACTATATGATTAGTTTATTCTATTTTGTTTATTTCTTTCTCTGTTTTACACATTTCCAACATGTTTTTCATATCATTATTTATCTTAAATTGATGAAATAATTTCATTTTTTGGCAAAAATAACAAAAATAGATACACGTTTCATCGGTTTAGCATTGAAAAGCAGAAGTCAATGTCGAAGGACACAGTAAATTTGAAGAAATCTTGTGTCTGCATACTATTCGTATTATATGCAAGAAATCCGTTTTCAGTTTCATATTCACTGCCACTATGTACACTGTGCGCGGATGACTAGTGTCTGGTGTTACACAACCTCTAAGATCTACAGATGAAAACCAACAAACTGGTGAGAAGGTAGTAAAACATTGGAAAAGTCTAAACGCATTTATCTCTCTCACTTATGAAGACAGCAACTACAAAGACAAGCAACATAGATGAGCGTGTCAAATATAGCCGTGCTCAGGAATGCAGGACACACCTACTATGCTGTGAAATCAGTGTTGAAATCTAATTCATTAGAAATGGCGAACGAAACAGAATCTTTAATACTGAGGTTAATTTAGTTATCACTTCTTTATTGGATATGATTAAGAAAATTAGTATCTCAGGTGGATGATTTTGATGCAGTTGTGTTCTCTGAGCTGGATAGTTAATTTTTGAAGCTTTCATTGCCCTTTACTAGGCAACATCTTCAGCACATACTTCAATTTGTGGAAGTGAGCTTTTAGATCTCTCCACGAATTTATTAATCATCTCTCCTGTTGACCTTGCAAAGGAATGGATATCCAAGGAACTTGATCAAAATACATATACCCCCAAGCCAACCTTGAAATCAAAGGCCACCAAGGAAAGCACAAAAAATTTATAAAGGAAATCCTAGAAATCACGACAAGACTGTTCAAAGCTTTAATAACTTTTGTCGCACACAAACCAACAAAATCACTTCACTCAGCCCTATGTTGACCGAAAGACTCAGGAACGAAAGAACAGAAAATCAACATCATCTACAAAATAAATCGTAGCAACTGCAAAAAACACTACATTGGCCAAACTGGACGTCCCCTTCGTCTTAGTATCCATGATCATAAGCTAGCCGTCAAAAGACATCACATACACTCCCACAAATCACTACATGCAAACAACCACTGACATCAAGTCGACTGGGACAACGTTCAAATATTAGACAGAGGAAATACCAAGAATGCTAGAGAATTTCTAGAAGGCTGCCTGGTATTCCATTGAATTGTCAGTCAATAGACACATCGACATAAAATAAATTTACCAACACCATTACCAATACAAGTAGCCTAGAAGGTGTGAAAACACAAAAGTAACCAATCACGTTACGGGTTAGCACCAGGAGAGATGACTAACAAACTCGTAAGGAAATCTGAAAGCGCAAGTTATCAAATTGGAGTATTAGCTTGAGATATTGCTTAGTAGGGGGCAATCAAGGCCTTGCGAATACACTATCCAGCTCAGAGAACACAACCACATGAAAACGCCTACATTGGTTAGAGACTTGATGCGTCACAAAAAGCTTTTCTATAAAGCCACTGTAGACTTTCGTCAACCTCTGTCTCCGTTCGTTATTTGAAAATCAGATAGCCGGTCAGAAATGGCAAGTGACAAGGAAATTCTGATAATGAATCCACCTCAAAAGTTATCATCTGAATTCTGAAGTGAATGTAGTAGGGTTACACATTCACTGAGGAGACCGTCGCGTGAGACGAGAAGTTGAGCATCCGACGCTGCCCTTGAGCGATCGTATAGGGAAAAGATAAAAGTATTCAGGGCGGTCGGACAGTAAGTAAAGAAAGACTGAAGAGATTTTTGTGAAACAGACGTTTTCGCCTAAAATTTGGTATTACACTAGGAATAATCGAAGCGAATCATAATTATGATAACGATAAGTCTAGCGCGCTGAGGAGAAAATTCGCATTACATAGAACAAAGCAAGCAATATATATATATGAGGGTGGAAATTATTGCTTCTAACGACTAAATATGTCGCAACAGCCTTATTTTAATTCTTCAGCATGTGACCAAGATTCAATGGTAAATTTTCTCATGAACTACTGTTGGTTGAGAAACCATATAAAAAAGCATTTATGTTTTCAGAAAGCAGTTTGAAATATGCAATTGAAATTCACGGACCAAATGCTTGCATCTCATAACATGATTTCCTGGTAAGATCTTGATTACTTTGGTCTGCTGTTTAGTATGAGACAAGGAAGAAACAAAAGAAGACAACTCTTTGGTGTCTTTCGCAGCTGTGTGAGTAAGATTTGAGGCAAAACATCATAAACTACCTGCAATCAGTGTATGGAAAGCTTTGGAACGCTTGAGCAGATGTGAAAAACAAAATAACTGAGCAAAGAATGTCGTTTTAGATAATTTCCTCTTCTGCGTCTACATTTGTGCGTATATATGTTTATATACATAGAATATTCCAGAATAGTATTCAAGAACAATAATAATTTTTTTAAATAATATTGATTCGTTAAGAAACATCACAATGGAATTACAGTTGTTATTTGGTAAATGACTTTGAAAGCCTGCCTCGTTGACATCAATCTTGTATACTGTATCCACAAGAAGAGATAAAATGGCGCTAAGAATATATTTTGTTTGTCCTTTACTTAACCAACGAGGCAAAGTGATGTTCGGAAATCCTATGAGAAACATGCCTGCTTGTACGGTCGATGTAACTGTCTCTTCAGGAGCAGTTTTATTGATAGATGCAAATGGAAGCAGGAAAATACTCAGTGTATCCTTTACTCCTGATGACACAGCGTAATGCAGCAGCAGGAATTGCTCTTTTTTCCGCATTTTTAAGACTCTGTTTTAGTATCTCGCTGATGGTTTTTCGGAAGAAACGATTTTGTAAGAATAAGGCCTTCTAGAAACTAATGGTACTTTGGGCTGCTTTGATTTTACATTCATATTCTTATCAATGAATTTTTATGGATAACTTTTTTCACTCACCAGCCGTTTAATATTATTAAGTTCCTAATCAGTACATCCATCCGAGCAGGTTGCTCTTGCTCTATTGACCAAGCACTTGATCAGATTGCGTTTGCCTTTGAAAGGCATGTAGCTCAAATATGTGTATACTGAACAGCTGGTGTGGGTTTTGTACGTACAATTCTTCTTACTGTGCCATCCCCTTTTCTGGTCATAAGGACGTCTAGAAATAAAATCCTGGAGTGTTTTTCTTACCTTATCGATGGTAAAATTTATTGCAGGATGCACATCGTTAAATTTGTTCAGGATTTTCTTTGCTTCATCCTCAATTTTCATAATCAAAAATGTATCATCCATGTACTGAAAATATAATTCAAGTTCATCAATTACACATTTCAAAGGCGCAAAGTGAAGTTTCGCAAAGAAAATGTCTTTCAGAATGAGTCCTAATGGTGTCTGCATTGCAAACCATCGATTTGTCTGTATACATTTGACAGCTTGTCTTTCGCGGAATACAGTTTCCTTGTTCTTTGGGAGCTGAAAACATCTGCAGTACCATGCACCAACTTGGGAAACGCGCTTGTGAACACTATCCAGCCTGCCTATTAAAAGGAGATCGAAAACGTGACAGAACTTTTGGTCAACTCAGGACGTTCAATGCCATTCGAAAAATCCTTCAAAATCATATACAGGATTCGATTTAACTTACAAAAGGGGATAAAATTAAGGCATCTGGGCATAGCTGAGTCACTAGCTATCCAGGAGCTCAAACCCAAGCTAAGTATGCAAAAGAAGTACGCCCAACATTTGTCCCTGCCATGGCTATCAAAAAGAGGTAACTCTTTTAGTAATAACCATCCCATTGTCTTTCATATCCAAGCTTGCTGTTCATTCATGTTATTTTAAAGTTTTTCTTAACCCCTATTTGCACTACCATATTTTCCTATCCAAACTTCTTGTCTGCTTTAACATTTTATTATTTTTACATATTCAATAACTAATTGCATGAACAATTATTCGTTACACTAGTAATGATCCCACTAGATTTTTTATCCAAACATCCTGTCTATAATTTGTTATTTCTACATTTCTAACTCTCAATTGCGCAGCATGCCAATTTTCTCAGTAATTATGATGCCACTTTGTTTGAGTTTTATCATTTCCCCCTCTTTTATTATGGCATTTTAATTTCTAATTGTAATTTTATTAGTCTTACCCTTGACCGGAAATTATTCTGGAACTTTTCCATCCATCTGTTATGAATACACGAATATATAGCCTAGTTGATGAGTTTGTCGAAAAGAAAACTTTCTTCACTGCAACCATCCTTTTATTAATTATGATTATAATCACAAAATTTCATTTCATTTCTTACCACTACTATTATTACTATTTCATGTATTTGCACCCTTGATCTAATTCCCTCACCGGATATATTTTCTTAAAATAACATATATATACGATTTTACAGCTTGATGATAAATTATTTGAAAAGAGTCTCTTCGCTGAATATTGTGTTCTTAATGCTACAATGAGAATTAATTAATTACACATATGTATATTTTATATTCTATTTTACTTTTGCTTATAGCTTGACTTCACACTGTATTTTCGGTGCAAGTATAAAATTTTCAGCAGGTGATATCGGTAGCTCAAATACGGCAGTCCGATCATTGATATCAAAGTATGTGCCGGTTGCTAATCAAACCCCGGAGAATGTGCAAAGTCAGCGAGAGTTCTTACCACTGTGCCACCAACGCACATTAAAACTGTTCGCTAAATTTATCCGAATAAAACTAAATGAAAAAACTTCGGTAAAACTTCGAAATTTTCAAAAAAACTGAAGATAAATTTATCTTTTACCTACCTGGGAAGCATCGTTTCAACTACTGGCCGGACTGACGAGGATATCAAAGCAAGAATCGGAAAAGCAAGACAAACTTTCACTACTCTCAAGTCTGTGTGGAGGTCAACAGCACTCAGCATCAAAAATAAGATCCGGATTTTCAACTCCAATGTGAAGTCAGTGCCACTTACTATACGGATCAGAGGCTTGGTCAGTGCGTCATAAAGAGCATCTCAAACAAACTGCAGACCTTCATTAACAGTTGTCTTCGCTCAATACTCAAGGTCAAAAAGCCAGAAAAGATCAGCAACAGAGCTCTCTGGCAATAAGCGAACCAACCCAGCAGGAATAGATTGTGAAACAAATATGCAGTAAGAAATGGAGATGGATTGGCCATATTCTGAGGAAACCATCAAGTGACATCACTAGACAAGCCCTTGAGTGGAACCCGAAAGGGAAGTGGTGAGTTGGTCGTCCAAGTGTGACTTTGAGGAGGTCATGTGAAGAGGAGATGAAAACGTGTGGGCAGACTTGGAGCCAGGTGAAGACTCTAGCAGAGAACCGAACGCAATGGAGACGCCCTATATTCCTCTAGGAATGAAATGAAAGAATAATAATATTAATTTGTGCCTATTATTTATGTAAACAAAAAGGACTTACATGAGTCCATAGCTGCTCTAAACGCCTTTCTTTTCTTGCAGCGAAAATTCTTCGGTTTCTTGAAGTTATATTCCCTTCATCTTCGTAAACAGTCGTATCTGTCGAGTAGAAAAGGTTGAATAAAAAATTAGTTTCAATCTCTGTAAAAACAAGTTATCATCCTTTTTCCTGAAGAGTAAACTATTCAGTTATGTAGAGAATATTCAGCCTCAATTTAAAAAAACAACATAAAAACAAACCCAGACATTTGCTACATTTCTCGATTCACTGGAGCATCTTATTAGTCTGAGAAAATTAATTAATTTTGTGAAGTGGAAAGTTGAGCAATACCACGTCAGTATCGAAATTTGTTTGATTCATTCAGCGGTGATTTCATCTTTTACATTTTTATTGTAATGTAAAGTTTCTGTACAGAATGGATTATTTTCGTCGTGTATTGTCGTTTGTCAGGTGACCAACTTTCCCCACCTTTCTCAAAAATCTGTGGATGATAATCAGGTGGTTGACAGAAGAAACGGCGAAGATAGCCCCTCAAGCAAAAGTATAGAAGACGTAGAGGACAAACATAACGAACCGCCAACAATAAGAACCGATCGCTACTAACAGAAGAAATTTGAACGAGATCATTTTCTTGTATTTTCTAGGCAGCTTCACTGCAACTAGAGGCTACTCCACCGGTGAGTATGTGAAAACCAGTATCGGAAAATAGAGACACACCCTCGGAACTCTGAAATCAGTTTGAAAATATGATGCAGTCAGCATAAGGAAGAAAATTCTTTTATTTTTAACACCGATATTATATCAGTTATTCCTTCTATATAGCTCTGATACATGTCACCCGTGTCACGGAAAACATTTCTAACAGGTCAGTGCAGACTTTAATCGATGGCTGCATTCTGTGCCTTCCTTTTGTAGATCAAACGGACAGAAACAATTAGAAATAGTGAACTCTGGGAACGAACCAATCAAGAACATATATCGTTCCAGAAATATACCCAAGTAAATGGAAATGTACCTAACAAACTGTACCCGCAGCTCCAACTTTGTGTCTCCTCCTCAGGTAAAACAAGAAAACTTTATGCACGTACGTCTGAGTATAAATAAATTTCACCATACCATGTTTTGTGTGATGAAAATAGTGTTAGGCATGAACTAAGTAGCCTTTTTTGCACTACTAAATAAACCATATCCTTCACCTTTACAACATCAAACTTTTGTTACTGTACTTCTTATAATTATAGTCCTCTCAATTTTTGTTTTTATCTTTATTTGTTTATTTTTTCACAAGCCTTAACCGACATGAAAAATCTGGAAGACCTGGACTTCGCGGATGATTTATGTTTGATACCACACAAAATCGAAGATTGACAAGCGAAAACCCACAAGCTGGTCGAAGAAGCAGCAAAGACAGGACTCCATGTGAACATAGACAAGACGAAGGTTATGAAAATAACCAACCAACAGCAACAACAACAGCAGCAACATCCAGAGTCAATCACCATCAACGGGAGGGATTTGAAAGAAGTTACTTCAAGAATCAGGAAGGCGAGAAACACATTCATCAACCTGAAACCAATCTGGAAATCTTCGTCACTCTGCATCAACAACAAAATTCGAATTTTCAATACAAACGTCAAGTCAGTCAGTTCTTCTATACGGATCAGAAACTTGGCGGGTCACAAAGAGTATTTCCAACTGGTTGCAGACCTTTATCAACAACTGTCTTCGTTCTATACTCAAGATCAGACGGCCGGAAAGAATCACTAACAAGAAACTATGGGAACAAACAAAACAAGAATCAGTTGCTCAACAAATATGCAGGAGAAAGTGGAGATGGATTAGACACTCGCTGAGGAGGCCGCTGGGTGACATCGCACGTCAGGCCAACGCTCGAGTGGATTCAGGTGAAAAGTACAGCAGAAGAGAGAAGCAAGTGGAAACGTGCAGCTCTACGCCCACTAGGAACCCAACGGAACAATAATAATAATAATATTTTCATAAGTGTTAACACCATTTTAGCCGTGTTATAACTGTTAATTTTGTATTTCTAATCACCATCCTATATCAACAGAACATTAAATTCAATAATCTATAACATGCTAAAATTTCCAAACTGAATCGTCAATACTGTTTTAAACAAACTCACTGTTATTATTATTATATTTAATATTCTCAATTTGTGCTTCGAATATTTTGACTTTATATCGTAAATGTGAACAAATTCCTCTGGTTAATTCTGTTTTAATCTTTCATTTTGTTTATATTTTGAGTAAATCAGATGCAATATTGTGACAAATGCTGATAATTCCATTCTGCATTAAAAGTAATTTTTTTGGGATAAAGCAGATTATTATTATCATTATTATTAATATTATGAAACAATCACGTAGAGTCATGCTTCAGGCTATTGGTCAAGTGGAATCCAAGCAGAAAGCGACCGTTTGGGCTTGTGAAGGTGAATGACAGGATTTGGTGTCAAGTTGTGAATAATGCCTGTTTCCAGTGGTCGAGCCATTTTTTGTAACTGATAACAGAGGACGAAATCCCATAGAGATGTGTTGATGGACCACTCTAGTCCACTGAGAACTAACAATAACAATAGTAATAATATTCGTCTTATCATATCTTTTCTGGGAGTCCAGTCTCTGAGTAAAGAAACATAGTCTTTAACAATCACAGTACCTATACTAACCAGTTCATCTCACATTCTAATTGTCTTCATTGAAAATTATTCTAATTTCCTGAAGTACTCCACTTTTTTCAAAAGTTTAACACTATTACACTTCAACGATATTTTGTCTTTCATTCCTAGATATCAAAAATACTTGTTAACGAGTGAAGTAGTGTCTAAGTACACCAACTTGTTTGACTTAAACAATTTTATTTGCTTGAATTAACTCAATACCCTTAAGAACTCTTTTTGTGAGATAAAATTTATTTCAAATTCCTCACAAACAGGAAAAAAATTTCACTCACATGAATGACTAGAGAGTGGAATTAACTTGATTAGTCAAAACTAATTGAAATTTGTTGTCAATATTAGGATTTTTCAAGAGTTGGTCTGTAAGGATTAAATTTGCTTTTACGAAATTGACCACGGACTGATATCAGTCGGAGAACCACTGAAAATCAAGGAGTAGCGGGTAGCCAGGTGTTCCGTCGTAGTTTTTTAGGAATCATCGGGAGTTTGCACCCACTACAGTGGTTTCAACGCAAGACCGTCAAGTTTCAAGGCAAGCTCGTACGCCATTCAGCCATTGGTACTCAATTCAATGGCCAGTTCATTAATTCGAACTTCTACCAATTCGTGATTTAGCGCCACCTGAACTAATATCTATCCGTGGTCAGAGTCGTAAAAACAGATATAATCCCTACAAAACAAATATCTTGAAATGTTACATAAAGTGTTATTCAACCAAGAAACAAACATGAATTCATCCAGTTTCACTTCATTCTCTTTCTTTGTCTCTAAGGAAATGTGTTATGCAATATAAAAAACACTTGAGAAAGATAAAATGTGTAGGACTGGATGAAGCTATTTCTGTTCTTATGTTACTAGTTCTTGTCAGAATCAATAATTTTGTGTAAATTACACAGTTGATTTGAAGAGGGTAAATAGAGACATAATAAAAATCCGTGGTCAAACTTGTAAAAACTAATCTAATCCTTGAAAACCAACTCTTGAAAGTTAATCTGATGCTAGCTAATGACTTGCTACAGGACGGAGTTACCTGGAGTTCTGATGAGAAGTCGTGATTAGTGAGGCCCATCCAGTCAAGTGTGGGGATGGATGTTCCACCGATGACATTGGCTAGTGGTCGCGCTAAATCACGAAGTTAGAATTCATGGACTGGTCATTGAATCAGGTCCCAGTGGCTGAATGGTATACGAGCTTGACTTGTAATTGAAAGGTCCTGGATTTGAACCCCATGTAATGAGTGTGTATACTGTGGATGATTTCCAATAAACTAGGATGCAACAGCTGTCCAGTTCTCTAAATGATATCAATCCGTGGTCAAACCCTAAAAAAATATTATTCATTGTATTTTTGTATTTTAACAGTATGCACTGACATCACAGTAAACAGGAATTTTAAACTGCAGTGCTGCATTTAGATGTCAGTAAATTTGGTACACTTATAAGACTACATATCACATGATCACTTGAGATCCTTCGTAAAATTTATTACTTTCTTGGTTTTCAGGATGAGGATCATAGGGTGTCAGCAGAACGTAGTCATTTTACCCAGTTTTATGCAGTCTTTTATAGTCGGTGCTATGATCGCTAATAGGGTTTCACCTCCTTCTCTTCCTGGTTGTCCATGGTACTGTTGGAGTCACACTCAAATGGCCGTTTTCCATCTGCGTTCCACTCATTAGCCTACAATGTGATGTCGCTGAATAGTCCCTTGAGTATATACCCAATCTACCTCCATTTCCTGATGTTTATTTTATAAACAACAGCTTTTTGGTTATTTCATTGGCAGAGTCCCTTTTGGCTTTTTTTTGTAGACATCAAATCTTCAGTGTGGAACGAAGGCAGCTAATGATGCCCGCAGCCTCTAAAATATGCAGAAGTATTGATTTAACATAAATGATGAAGATATTGATCTTTTGTTCTGGCTCTATGTTTACCAGATTTCCGCAGTGATTTCAAAGCACTAAGGATCTGTCTTGATTTCTTGCTACTACCTGAATTTGATATCCTCTACTGTGCTGCATGCTGTGACTTCCTCCACATATCTCTTGCTGATTATGCTGACTGATGTTTTTGTATTGTCTAAGATAGTCTGTATTATCAACTGAATTTAAAATTAGGGTAATATTTGGTTCATCTACAAATATAACCACGATATCTCGTGATCTTGTGAAAAAGACTCAACCAGACTTCATGAACAGATTTTCTGGAAGCCTAGAAGAAGAATAATACAATCGTTCATTTGCAAATATTTTGTGAGGTGAAACGCTGCAGCTCCTAGTTTTTAATCTTTTGTAGTATATCTGATGAGTCTAGACATAAACAGGAAGTCTGACTTCAAAACTATCTTACAAACACCATTCAGATATTCTTCTTGACCAATTTATCATCTACAACGGTCGTATACGATCTAATCGTCGCTCACCATTCGGATTCCACTTCAGCTATGACCTTGAGATCAATGTCATTCGACGGCCTCCTTTGCGTATGCCCAATCCATCTCCATTTTCCCCCACAAATTTTTTGAGCAATCAGCTTTTCCTTGGTTTGTTTCCAGCGTTTCTTGTTGCTAATTCTTTCTGGCCTGCCATTTGATCTTCAGTATGTGACCAGGAAGAGGAAAGTTTTCGATAAATGTCTGCAACTGGCTCCAGGAAACCTCTTTTTATGAGGCGCAGTGCAGGTTTATGACCCATACAGAAGAAGTGGCTTCACATTAGTGTTGAAAATCAGAATTTTGTTCTTTGTACTGACTTCATAAGATTCTCAAAAAGGTTTCAGGTTGATGAAGGCGTATCTTGCCATTCACATTCTGGCTCGCTAGCTACGTATTTCAAACACGTCGATCACTTCACATATGATTGACATTCCAGTATTTCTATATCAAGTGTTGAATTTTTGTGTGGATAACCACTTGAATATAATCAACTTGACAATGGAGTCTCTGAAAAGGATTATCTGTTTTATGAACAAACCTATCTCCGTAATCCATGAGCAAAGTTCCTGGATATGTGGACGCATATAACTGTTTACATGTCTATATGAATTTACATGTAGTGATCGTACATTTTCTGCATTCTATGACCACCAACGTTTCTATTGTTACAGGTTTTATAGTGACCGTTTAGTTGTTATATATGTTCAAACCAAGTTCACTTTTAACAGTTTGAAATAATTTGGGCATTAGCTATATGATATTCAGTATAATAAATGTTTTTTTGTGTTTCCAAATGTATGAGAAACAAAACGATATTGTTGTTTTTACTGACGTTTCCCTCTATTTAATACTGCAAAATAGCATTATCAAAGTAGTATTATTAAACCAAAATTTACAAAATCTCAGCTTATACATAAAAAAATATTCATGAAGCAGAGACGTCAGACGATATCAGAACAGTACTCAGTAAACACAAAATCAGAGTTTTCTTCAAAACATCAGACACACTACGAAACAACCTTGTCCATATAAAAGACCAAATCCCTAAAGATCCTCTATGTAATTGTGTCTATCAAACAAAATGCTTGGAATGTGATGCGATATACATCGGACAAACATTTCGAGAAATCAAAATCAGAAGAAATAAACACCGTGAACTATCTTTTCGACCACCAAGAAATTCAGTTGAACTAGAAAAGCTTGAGAACTCGCCAGCTATAAACTCAGGCCACAAAACTGATTTTGACAATATTGAAATGATCCAGAAAAACTTCAGAAATCACAAAGAACGTCTGATATCAGAAGCACTTCATATCAAGTGGGATCCAAATTGTCTGAATAGGAATGATGGACTACAACAGAATCTGACATGGTTACAACACCCTCCAAAACCCCCATGAAATGACAAAATCAACATTTAACATTAATGATGAAGATACTGATCTTTTCTTCTGGTTGTATGTTTGGCCAATTTCCGCGATGATTTCAGAGCACCAAGGATCTGTCTTGATTTCTTGCTACTACCTGAATTTGATATGCTCTTCTGTGCTGCGTGCTGTGATTTCCTCCACATATCTCTTGCTGATTATGCTGACTGATGTTTTTGTATTGTCTAAGATAGTCTGTATTCTCAACTGAATTTGAAATTAGGATAATATCTGGTTCATCTACAAATGTAATCATGATATCTCGTGTTCTTGTGAAAAAGACTCAACCAGACTTCATGAACAGATTTTCTGGAAGCCTAGAAGAAGAATAATACAATCGTTCATTTGCAAATATTTTGTGAGGTGAAACGCTGCAGCTCCTAGTTTTTGACTTTTTGAAGTATATCTGGTGAGGCTAAACATCAATAGGGAGCCTGACATCAAACCTATCTTACAAACACTATTTAGTTTCCCCCTTACCAATTCGTCATCTACCACGGTCGTATACGATCTACTCGTTGCTCTCCATTCGAATTCCACTTCAGCTATGACCTGAAGCTTAACGTCATTTGACTGCCTCCTTAGAGTATGCCCAATCCATCTCCTTTTTCTCCTACATATTCTTTGAGCCATCAGCTTTTCGTTTGTTTGTCGCCAGAGTTTCTTGTTGCTAATTCTTTTTGGCTTGCCATTTGATCTTCAGTATGTGACCAGGAAGAGGAAAGTTTTCGATAAACGTCTGCAACTGGCTCTAGGAAACCTCTTTATATGGCGCGCAGTGCAGGTTTCTGACCCATACAGAAGAAGTGGCTTCACATTAGTTTTGAAAATGGGAATTTTGTTCTTTGTACTGACTTCAAAAGATACTCAAACGGGTTTCAGGTTGATGACGGCGTTACTTGCCCTCCCCATTCTAGCTCGCTAGCTACGTACTTCAAACATGTCGAGCACTTCACAGTAATCCACATTTCAGTATATCTATATTGGGTGTTGAATTTTGGTGTGAATAACCACTTGAGTAAGAACAACTTGATAATAGAGTCTCTGAAAAAGATTATCTGTTTTCTGAATAAACCTATCTCCGTTGTCCATGAGCAAACTTTCTGAATATGTGGACGCATATAACTGTTTACATGTCAGTATGAATTTACATGTAGTGATCGTATATTTTCTGCATTCTATGATCACCAGCGTTTCTATTGTTACAGGTCTTATAGTGATTGTTTAATTGTTAAACATGTTCAAACCAAGTTCACTTTTAACAGTTTGAAATAATTCAGGCATTGAGTATATGATATTCATTATAATGAAGGTTTTCTTGTTTTTCTCAATGAATGAAAAACAAAACGATATTGTTATTTTTACAGACGTTTCGCTATTTAATACTGCAAATAGTTTTATCAGAGTAGTATTATTAAAGCGTAATTTACAAAATCTCAGCGTATATATAACAAATTGTTCACAGAGCAGAGACGTCAGATGATATCAGAAGAGTACTCTGTAAGCACAAAATCAGAGTTTTCTTCAAAACATCAGACACACTACGAAACAACCTTGTCTATATAAAAGACCGAATCCCTAAACATTCTCTATGTAATTGTGTCTATAAAATAAAATGATTGGAATGTGAATCGATACACATTGAAGAAACCTCAACAGCGAGAAATCGAAATCAGAAGAAATGAACACCATGCAGCATATGTTCGACCACCGAGAAATCCGGTTGAACTAGAACAAATTGAGAAATCATCAGCCATAGGTCTACACGCTATAGAATTAGGCAACAAGGATGATTTTGACAATATTGAAATAATCCAGAAAAATTTCCAGAATCACAAAGAACGTCTCATGTCAGAAGCACTTCAAATCAAGTGGAATCCACATTGTCTGAATAGGAGTGATGGATTACAACAGAATTTGACCTGGTTACAACACCCTCCAAAACCCGCATGAAATGATAAAATCAACACGGATGTGATAAGCAATTTCAATCTCTAAGCACACGCTGCTTGTACAATTTTACACACATATCAAATTCAGCAATCTACATTTAGTTTTGTTATCTTTTCTTTAGTTTGGTTTGTAAGGATTAGTTATGTTTTACGAGTTGATCACGGACTGATATCAGTTAGAGAACCATTGAAAACCAGGGAGTAATGGACAGTTGCTGTTTCATCCTAGATTTCGGGAATCATCGGCAGTACGCATCCACTGGGATTCGAACCCAGAAGCTTCCGGTTACAAGGCAAGCTCGTATACCATTCAGCCACTGGGACCCGATTCAATGGCTCATGAATTCTAACTTCTACCAATTCGTGATTTTAGCACGACCCCAACCATTGTCGTTGGTGGGAAATCCATCCACACACGTGACATCTAAATGGACCTCACTGGTCACGACTTCTCACTAGAACTACAGGAAGCTCCAACCTGTAGCAAGTCACTAGCGAGCATCAGATTAATTTTCTATAGTTTGGTTTGTAAGGATTAGTTATGTTTTATGAGTTGATCACGGACTGATATCAGTTAGAGAAACATTAGATTTCACGTGTGTGGATGGATTTCCCACCAACGACAATGGTTGAAGTTGCGCTAAAATCACGAATTGGTAGTTTAGAATTCATGAGCCATTGAATCGGGTCCCAGTGGCTGAATGGTATACGACCTTGCTTTGTTATCTTTACCAACTGGCCAATTAGTTGGCGCAAAAGCGACTCCAAGCTGGGGAACGATGAATGAGATTTTGTACATATATATAAATATATATGTTAAGATTTTGTAAATTCTGGTTTAATACTACTTTGATATACCTATTAGCAGAATTAAATAGCAAACCGTCTGTAAAAAAAACAATATCATTATCTTTTTCATTCATTTGGAAATACAAGAAAACCTTTATTATAATGAATAGCATATACCCAATGCCTAAATTATTTCAAACTGTTAAAAGTGAACTTGGTTTGAACATATATAACTTTTTTCTCATTTAGTTGGAAAAAATGTTTCTTATAACTTTCAATACAGAACTTTCGAATGTGATTAATTTTAATTAGTATCAGGATTAACGGTCTTTCAGCACTCTTATCTCATTAAATTTACGAAGTACAAGGAGATAATTTTTTCAAAGGATTTTTTGAATGACTGGTAAGATATATATTACATCAAAAGTATTCCACACAAACAAATATAAATAGCTAAACTTCACATGTGTACTTCACCTTCTTCTCTTATCAATCGTTAGTTGAAATTAACGTTGCTTTCGCTGCATGAAACTAATTTTTGCACTGTAATTAAGAGATACTACGCGTGATCTTAGCTCAGAGAGCCGAGAAGTGATAAGGCACACTCCGACAAAATTTCATATTTTTATTTTTCCCTTGTGTTCTGAGTGGAACGTGGGGGCTCAACAATACATCCCCAATTTGTTTGTATTTAGCACTGTCCTTTTCAGCTGGGTCCACGATTGTCCGTAATCTCTCATCTCCTCGTAGCACGATCTCCTCCATGATACACTTAGACGACCTACTCGTCAATTCACATGTGCGTCGGTGGCACAGTGGTTAGGACTCTCGCCGACCATGCACATGGTCCGGGGTTCGAACCCCTGCCGGCGCACACCCGATATCTATGGTATGCCTGAATTTGGGCAGCCGATATCCATGCTGAAAATTCCATACTTGTACTGAAAATACGGTGTGGAATCAAGCTGTAAAAAAAAAAAATCAAAAATCAAAAAATCAAATGTCCACCCATCAATCTTACACTTCAAAATCATCACTCTTTTAGCATTCATTTTACTGCTAGCGCATTACGCTAACATTAAACCAATGTTTCACTTATTTTACTTTCTCAAGTGAAGCTAGATGTGAAAACGTACTCCAAGATGAATTCTAGTTATTTAGAGATTGTAATTTTATTTCAAATCTGGTCATGGACTAATGCCAGTTATAAAACTATGAGAAAGCTAGGAAGCAGAAACTTATTGTATGTCATTCAAGAGAATACTGATGAGTGTACGGTCCCTACTGGTTTTATACCTTCAAAACATACCTAGCTGAATGCTGAAAGTTAGTTATCTATGCATTTTCATTAATCCTGTGTGGTGCACTTGAAAAATTGAACAGAAAAACGAAATTGAGTAAATACAATACCTGAAGGTTTATGGGGAATTATTTAGCCCAGTGATTTCGGTAGGCCACCAGTACAAGATATGCTAATATTCAACGCTTTACGAATGCATAAATTGTTGAGACTATATAAGACGGTTGCTCTTTGATGGTTCAAGATTACAATACTCTCGAGTTACGCGCAAATTCTCCGTTCGATTCGCATTACACTTACTCCCAAGAATCTCGCCTAGCTCAGAGAATTCAAGAAAGGTTCCATATTAGTTTGTTTATCGGATGTATCACACAGTGAAACAGTATTATTTACTGGATGACGTTTCGAACAAAATTAATTGTTCATAATCATATCAATAATAATCACACGACTTCGAATTTTGAGTTTTGTTCTCTTCTGTTTGTCTTAGGGTTAGTAGAATTCTCCAGATATCTGGAACAGGTGTTGAATCACCTCGAGTGCATGTATACACAGTTGATTCAGCTGAATTAATCTCAAGTCCCTGTGGAGGTCAATGCTACTACTCAGCATGAAAATTAACAACTCCAGTTTGAAGTCATTGCAACTCTACGCGGATCAGAGACTTGGAGCTGCGTCAAGTTGGTCACTTCGAACAAACTACAAACCTTCATCGTCAGCTGTCTTCACTTAATACTTCTCAAGGTCAGATGGCCGTTTAGAATTGATCAGCAAGAGGGATCTCTGGCAATGAATGAACCAACCCAGCAGGAACCAATCGTGCACAATAAATTGGCAGAAAGAAATGGAGGTGGATTAGCTACACTTTGAGAAAACAAACCATCAAGTGAGTGAAATCACACGCCAGGCCATCGCTCGAGTGGAACTCGAACGGAAAGCGTCGAATTGGTCATCAGTGAGAGGGTGACATGGAGGAGGTCGTTTCAAGAGGAGATGAAGGCATATGAACAGACGTGGAACCAGCGGATGAAAACGTTGGCGGAAAACCGAACTCAATGAAGCAGTGGGGCTGGAGTGAACTGGATAGACATAAAAGTGAGTGTAGTACTATTATTGAAATATGCCGACATTCGTTTCCTGTCTGTTTTAGAATATTCAACTACAAAAATTAGGCCGTTTCTCTTGATGATTTTTCTCTCTCTCTTTGAGGTCCAAGTGGAATATAGGCCTTCAAGCTAGAGATCTTGTATTCAATCATTCGAGCATGATTTCATTCAAAATCGCTTTTTGTCGTAGATTGACAGAGGAAAAGAGAAACTCGTGAAGATACGGACTGCCAAGAATTTCCTGCTTGATCTCTAATGTCAATCTATAGCGATATCAAAGCTTTGTTCTAGGTGCATACTACTCATCCTTGTGATAGCTTCTTCGAGTTCTCAGTGTAACGCAGATATTTTCAAGTAGGTCGAGAAAGAATAAATGGAGTTCATAAAGAATTTAGGGAATCCTGGAGATAGGAAAAGATAAAATGAACGAGAGTGCGCTAGCTTTCTACACTAACAAAGTGAATTCTCTGCATAATATTTTACATACCGTTGCCTCATCAAACAGGACCTCCAGGCAATACAATTATTTGTAATGTACCATCTGACGCGATAGTATTCGATTTGGAGCACTGAAAGCCAATGAAAAAATGTGTATGAATGCATTTAGCAACTGAAAAAATTAACTGCATGGTTAAAACAATAAAAATTACATAAAATATGATGCATATGGTCGCATGGAAATTCATGTAGCTCAGTGATTCAAGAAGTCTACAAGCAGTTTATAACACGATTTATTCATCCTTATTCGCTTGATTTTCTTTGATGTTATCAAACACATCCTATGTTGTGTCCACAATAATAATGATTTCTGAAGGGAATTTTGTTGAAAGTTGACCTCAAACTTTGTAATTTACAAATTAATAATTGGATTTAATTTATTCCCAGCTGAGCTCACTAGCCAGACAGAAGTGAGGCGATATGAGTATATTCAGGTCAAAAAGCTGCTCAACTTCAAGTGAGCGTAATATCATTCTGGTGCTTAGGCTGATCTAATCTGTCCCACATGTATCACTGCTGATTGATATGAGTAATATCCTACTACTCAAGAAAGTTAGTCAGTAGTATATATTGCCTCTAGCACTATTCTAAACTTGTCTTTTCGGTCGATTCCTAAGGATAACTCATCACCATAGTGACATAAATACGTGTGATTAAATTGACAAAATAACCACTGAGACATTCTTATCGTAATTGTTTCGTTTTTGTCAAAATATACGATTTCGTTTTCAAGCTGTTTTTATGACTATTATTATTTATATAGAAGTTTGTTGATATTTTTTTAGCGAGGCAAAAAAATAGTAGAGATTTTTGCTTCCGTGTTGCTTTGATTGAACACTAGTAACTAGTGTGATGTGTCTAATCCTATCTTTGATGCAAACTGAATTCTGTCAGTCAGGTTTACAATGTGGGCACTATTCTAGGTAGCTGGCCATCAGGGTGCACATTGATTTGATGATATTAGGTGGATGGAGGCAATCGGCAGCAGGAAGCCTCACACCTAGGTTTCGTGCTAGTCAGCACTCGTAGTTGACGCTCATTTAATATCATCAAATCAATGTTCACCGTGGCGACGAGCTACCTAGAATGGCGGCCACATTGCAAATTTGACTGATAGAATTCAGTCTGCATCAGAAAAAGGATTAGACACATCACACTAGTTTCTAGTGTCCAATCAAAGCATGCACTACAATACTACAGAAGGTCAAACGCAAGTCCGAATAAGTCAGTGGTAACAACTCTGACTGAAGCACTGGGTGACGTGGGTTCGAATCTAAGAAGGAACATAAATTCCTTCAATGTTGCAGATATTCCTTGCTGACTGGAAAGTGCCAACTAGCACGAAACCTGGGTCATGTAAGGCTTCACGCCGATTGCCTCCAACGATCTAATATCACGAAATAAATTTGCTTCGTGCTGCTCTTAAAAGTATGATTCTGGTGAGATTCAAAAGTCGCTGCATGTGAGAATCAATTATTTGAAGCTTAACGGTTACTTGTCACCTTGATAGAGCTGCAGATGGATTTCCGCACTCAGGTAAGGACCTAATAAGTAGGAATAATAATAATGGCTTCCAATGGTTCTCTAACCAATTTCAGCTCATGGTGAAATCCTTTAACTAATCAGTCAAATCCCCAAAAACTGATACTTGAATAACGGCTTTGTTCTAGACAACATATTAATACGTGGTACAGAGTACTTCCTCTTCGTGCAATATCTCTAAGTTCATCGTGTCAAAAACTAAACTGAAACAAATGAAGCAATCGCACATCCTGGTACGGATTTAACGCTTATTTCTGCATGAAATTGTTCTGCATCACTTTGACAGCGATCCAAAAACATAATTAGATGATTAAAAACTTCATAAATAAAGAAGTGTTCATGCATTATACTGGTTCGGAATTCAGGTATCCCAGTGATTTAAGTAGGCCGCCATATACAACGGCTTAACTGTAGTTGTGAGTAGCAAGACCACAGCCAAAACCTCTGTTAGTACCTATCGCATAATCTGGTTCTTCAATAATAGGTGAATTTTTCATCCCAAAGTAACAGAACGTATTGATTTAGAAAAAAGACGTTTGGTGATAAGTAGGGTCCCCTGAATGTCTTTCTTAGGTAAATATGATGAGTGTACTGCACAGTTGACAGAAATGCGTTCTCAACTGCACTCCGATTGCCACCTAGTGGCATGGTGTCCACATTGCAAACTTGGCTAATAGAATTCAGTCTGTACCGAACATAGGACCAGACATACACACTACACTAGTAACTGACTAGTGTCCAATCAAACTAATATACAACGACGTCCTATATGAGGTCAATCGCGAGCCTGAATAGCTCAGTGGCAACGTCTAGGACTGCAACACTGGGTGATGCGGGTTGGAATCCAGAGAATTCTATAAGAAAGAGAACTGCAGACAATATGACTTGATTCGAAGAATACAAACGGAGCATCTGCGTTTTATTAGACAGTGAGAAACTGAATAACTAAATTAACCTTTAACTGAGCTTAAAGACACAAATATCTCAAAGTCAAAGTATGAAACTGCAACTGTACCTGGCATAATCGAATAGACCACCGAATGGTAATCGAACCTCTTCCTCAGTTTCATCGATTGTGAAAATACCCTTCAACATCAATGACAGCGAATATGGAAGTTACTTCAACCCTATGAAGGGTTCAAAATCTTTATCAATCTCATTCAACTGCTATTTGACAATTTCACGTCTGAGGTGCTACACAACGGAAAACTCAGTGGAGCTTTTGCAGTGAAGCCTGGGGTGGGACAAGACTGCTTATTATCAATTATGCTAATCCTAATTGCAGGTAAATGTGAACGTATGACTGGGGATAAAGGAGGTGAGTAGAGCAACCTCTTTTTATTGTACAGTGATGTCATAACTAAATTAGCATGAAGATACAAACATTACAAAGTTAAATAATCAGTCTTCTATCAAGTGATTTATTCTAGCACCATCCATACTTAAACAGATAGGCGGCAGAAATATTTTGATGAGTTTGTTTGTAAGAATTCAGTTTCTTTCCAGTTTAACCATGGAATGATGTAAGCTAGAGAGCCATTTAAACCCACAGAGAGTACTTGATGGCTTTTTCGTTCCAGTTTAGGAATCGACGGCAGTATACAACCACCGATATTGGAACCCAGGACATTCCAGTTACAAGTCAAGGTGTTAGACCAGTCAGCCACTGAAACACAACAGAATGAGCGCTACAATCTAACTTTCAACAGTTTTTTTTCTGATTTTCGCGCCACCACCATCCAATGTCATCGGCGTGTATTCGTCCTCATTCCCAACCTGGAGGAGATCACTGGTCACCGCACCTCTCTTTAATTCCAAACAACTTCATCCTGTGACTAGTCAATAGCGTTTATCAGCAAGGACATTCATTGAATGTTGTTCATATAATTACATGGAAATATGATATTACATGCAGTTGAAATTATTTCTGACCTGATATGTACCTCATAATCCCACAGCAATAAAGTCTCTAAAAGCACATGAGGACGCACATATCTATTATAACCGCTAAATACATTGGAGTTCAAAAATTAGGTAAACAGTAACAGCATAATAGCCTCTACCAGTCCAGTCAGCTCTTAGGAAGCATGTTTATATATCCCTGATATCCAAGGGTGGTCAAGAAAGTCAGATCACTAAACAGAGATTCAGGGAGGCAGTTAATAATATGTATTGTACAGCTAAACTTACCTGCATAGAGAAAATGAGATCTATTCTGTCCTGTGAACCCTCACACATCCTATTGTGTTTACTTGTATACATGTATATGTGGACGTACATAGAAGGGACGCAACGATCTCTGCAGGCTAGGGTGAGAGGACATATTCCAAAATGGTTGCAACGACAAACAAATCACCGGATACAACTGATCTTAGAAAGAGATGTCCAGCATCATATATCGCGAAGCCCATCATAGAGACGGATCACAGGTTTTATTTTATTAATGAATTTAAACGCATACATGAAAGACGTTTGAGTCTTGTACTTAAGTCCGTGGAAGCCTTGGCCATCAAATGGCTTAGATTCGTCTCATTTATCAACGAATTATTTATTTGTAATCTGAAACTGCCTTCGTAATCCAACTGTGAACCAAGGTTCAATTCATATAAATGTCCAAACCAAGTTTACTTTTAACAGTTTGAAATAATTTGGGCATTGATATATACGATACATTATAATAAAGGTTTTTGTATTTCCCAATGAATGAAAAGCAAAACGATATTGTTTTTACTGACGTTTCGCTATTTAGTGTTAGTAGCTTTATCAAAGTATTAATAAACTGGAATTTACAAAATCTCCGCATATACATAACAAAGAGTTAAGGGGTGAGAAAATAGACTTAGGTCAAGTTGAAAGGAGGACATAATGAAAGTCAAAATAACAATGAAGATCACTACACCAAATGACAAAGGTAATAGTACGTCTGTTATGATATCAAAATAAAGTTTACTAACTTGATCATCGATCGTCAGTCTGGTGTCATTTTCGTTGTCAAGTTGGTCAATTGGTAGAGATAACAAAACCAAGTGTAGATTGTTTGATTTGATCAGTGTTTAAAATTATACAGAACGTGTGTTTACATAGTGAACTTCCATATCACATTCGTGTTGATTTTGTCACTTCATGGAGGAGGGAGGTGTTGAAACCATGTCAAATTCTGTTTTAGTCCATCATTCCTATTCAGAAAATTGGATTCCACTTGATATGAAATGCTTCTGATATTAGACGTTCTTTGTAATTTCCGAAGTTTTTCTAGATCATTTCAATATTGTTAAAATCAATTTTGTGGCCTGATTCTATAGCGTGTAGATCTATGGCTGATGCTTTTTCAAGTTGTTCTAGTTGAACCTGATTTCTCGGTGGTCGAACAGATGCTCTCCGGTGTTCGTTTCTCCTTATTTTGATTTCTCGCTGGTGAGGTTTTTCCAATGTATATCGCATCACATTCCAAGCATTTTATTTTATAGACACAATTAGATAGAGAATCTTTAGGTATTCGGTCTTTCATATGGACAAGGTTGTTTCGTAGTGTGTCTGATATTTTAAAGAAAACTCTAATCTTGAACTGATTGACTACTTTTATGATATCATCTAACATCTCTGCTCTATATGTAATGACGACTGTCAAGGTCCATGTTTTCGGAATGCGTTTTTGGCCATACTTAATGTCTGTGCTGATTTTGTTGTTCCCTTGGGTAGTTGTTTTACTTGAGGGTTTCAGTAATGTTTGATATTTCTTTTATCTTTTTCTTTCTCATCCGTTATCAGAGAGTGTGCTAGTCTAAGAAGACTTGAAACAACTGAAATCTTTGCGCTGATGGGGTGTGGTGATTTGAAGGCTAAATATTTATTGGAGTGGGTTTTCTTCCTGAATATGGATATACTATTCAAAATAGTTGGTCTTTGGAGATTTAATTTGTTTCAAGTTTGAGCACTGATGGATATCACCTACAGATCCACTGAAAATCATGGAGTACTGCATGGTTTTGAAATCTAGTGACTATTTGTTACCAGTAAGGTCCGCTCAATGGGTAGTGAGGACAAATACTCCCCGACAGCATAGGCTGGTGATTGCGCTAAAATCAAGAATCAGTACAGGTCAGTGAGTCAGGTAATCCTGGTTAAGAGGTTTACGAGCTTGTATTGTAGACTTTAGATCCCTTGTTCAAAATACGATAGGCATGTTCTTCCAATGAGTTCCAAACGAAGGCGTTACAGATGCCCAGTACCACCCAGTTTTCCATAGTTCTCTAAGTGGCATCAATGAGTGGTCAAACTTGAAAACCTATCCACAATTCTTTTGACTGACAGAATACAAGGCAATCATGCGGAAAGTGTACGGATCAAACTTCTCCACATCGCAGAAGCAACGGCAATTCATCTGCTAAATCCTGAACTCTGCATACAAAAGAACTTCGTTCATTCATTAAATCTACAATGGACGTAATCTTTCTTAATTTCAGTCTTACTAATTGTATTATTTTGTCTCTTGCATTTTATTATTTCACATCTTCATTTATATTATTCTCTACCCCACCCTTTTGTAATCTGTACCCTCATTAACAAGGTTACTAACTGTATTATTCTCTAACCCCACCCTTATTTGATTTTAAACACCACTGATTAACACTGTTGCCAACCTGATCTAATCTGAATTCTACTCAACTGTATTGCGTCATCCAATTCACTTAATGAATTCTATTTTATTTTACATCTTAACGTTTGTCTCCAAGCCAAAAAATACTTATATTACATAATTATCTAAACTTTATAAATCTAATGTACACACACACAAACAAAATTGTACAAATATGCGATTGTACAGCTCAGTGAATGAATTCGCCGGAAAGAGTCTCTTCGCTGAACGCCTTCTTTTCTTTTATATGACTGAATTAAAACTATTTTCAAAGCTTTAAGATGTAAGTCAACCGGAAACTAATAAGTGAGAGATAAATTAATGTCTAGACTGATCTTTATGCTTCGTTTCATTTTTTTTCTTTTCACATGGCATATCCATGTAGTCACGCAATATCTGTTCTCCCGCATGAGTTATTTTTAATTTTAAACATGTTTTAACAGTTTTTCTTCACTTCCTAGACACTTTTGTTTAACAAGCTTTGAAATCTGTCGTTTTTGTTCTGTTTAAACATAATTATCTCTCCAATTCCTCTTCAGAAGGAATTATACATTACAAGTAAAGTAGCTAGCTATCAACTTATTAAATAACCCTTATTTGACCAACCTTATGATCGAACACAGAACCTTCAGTCTGCAGACGAGATTGTTGACTGTTCAGTCACTGAGACAGGATTAAATCGCCGATTAATTCATAACTGTCGTCAATTCACCATACACAGCGCATCCGCTATTTATCTCCAACTTTGAGTACTTGTCCCCACCCTATGAGGATCCTAGGTTCGATCGCTGGCGTACTATCGAACAGTCTCAAATAAGGGCTATACTGTCCTCCAGTACTCGCTGATTCTTAACACTTCTCTTAGCTGAAGTCAGTTGATGATCAGTCTTGAAATCGTTTACACCCCTTGAAATCAACACTTGGAAGCTTTTTTCAAATACAGTTTCCCCTACAGCGTTCATAGCAGTAAAAGTGTCAGTGTTTAACCTGTCCATCCATTCATGAAAGTTGTTTATATGTATGATACTGTGGACAATAATGAAAGTGAGTGACATGAGTACTTCCATTGAACTGGGGGTGAAATTCATGCTTAGCAAATAAGAAATAAGGAGGACACGGCCGGCACTAGGAAATTTTTTAAATTGGAACATGACATTCACAGGGGGGCTTGAGCATTTTAGTAAAGTACAATTCAGCTTGAGATGTATTTTCTCCGGTTGACTGGTACATTCATGCCAGACTCGTGTGTGCAGGCAGCTGAATGCGTTTATAAGCAATAAATTGTCCTAAAACTTACCATCAGCCAAATGATTCGATGCCCCTATTCATGGTAAGCTTACAAATTAACTTAGGTTATGATGGAAAGCAAATTTAATGAATTTAGTCATGTAAGAAGTTTTTATTTTGTATTATTTTAATGGAAACCCAGAGTTTGAAATAGGAATCGAAATATATAAAACAGCTTATTCGATTTCATCAGGAGGTGTGAGTTTTAACAAACAGAATTTTCAATGCAAAGCGAAATCGAACTACATAGACACACAACATTTTTACGTGGTGTAAGTACTAAAATCGTGGAACGGAAATGAAATGATGTCATTCTTCTAAACATAAAGGAACAAACGTTTCATATGTAAAAGTATGCTAACAATAGTAACCCTCATATAAATAAAGGGGGGTAATACTTACGAAATGTATTAACGCTACAATTCAGAAAATTACAATACCTTAAAAACGTAGTATATTTTATTCTACTCGTCGTCTGTTACACATAAATGAACAAACAGAGTGGCGAGTCATGAGACACGGTGTAAATTGGTAAACTAACAGTAGTGATGCATCAGTTGTTCAATACTACAATGTTCCATAGTAGCGCACCTAGTCCGACATATTCCTGAACATCGCACTTTTTATAAGCTGGTTGTAAGCTTGCAGTACAGGAGAGGTTGGTCTTGAGGCCAGCATTGCCACCTCGTAAAAAGAACACCTGCTTATTCTGAAAATTCGAAGGCTTGAATCTCTATTTTTAATCCTTGACGTTCCGAGTGGAACATAGGGTTTCAAGCTAGAGGCCTGAATTTTCTGTAGCAGTGTTTATTTTTTTACATTCTTTTCTTTTTACCAGTCTTATTACTGGCTTAGTGAGGTAAAGGAGTGCGCCGGTCGGGGCTCGAACTTCGAGCCATATGCATGGTTAGCGAGCGTCCTAACCGCTATGCCACCGACGCACTTGAATCTATTTGTTTCACTCGAAACTCAAAGGCCTAAAAAATACGAGCTGCACACGATAATAAATCACTAGGTGGTTAAGTGCAATTAATGAAAAACGACCAGTAAGTAGTTTGCTATTTGCATATAACTACTCCTATCAGCAGGTTGATTTATTTCGCCGGCAATTATTTAAAGCTACTGGCGGTACGTCATTTTCTATGCAGACGTTTCATAGTTTCCTCGCCATCAGAGAGAATGAAAAACGTAACTGAGAGCTCAAAAAATCCATTTTTCATGTGTTCTTTTTTAAGAAATTATGGTACACACTTTACCAACCGTTTATTTAATTGTATATCGTTTAGGAACTAACTTACTGCAGGAATTGCTCATTTCTGACTAATAAAAACATGCCTTTAAATTCGATGGAATATTACTTTTTTCTATGAAATGCTCAAAGTCCTACTACTTGTTGTCAATTTACCTGCTATTTAGAAGGATATGAATTTTGAAATTTGGTGAACCTCATTAAGTTAAAGTAAGTATGATAGGATTATGAGCAATAGTTTGTGCTCGACAGGTCATCAGTTAATATTACTGTTTAACATTGTGTGGTGTATCTCAATAAAATCTTATCCATAATGGCGTTATGCTCCACTACAGTGCCAACGTTTTAACCTTATATCAGTAAGTTCCCTGAACATTAAAAATAAAACTTTATCCATTAATTTTATTGTGCATTTAAAATTTTAATCACTGAATTCTACATGAAGGATTTTCCACTTCTGTCGTACGATTTTGTCATCAGTGCGCATTTTCTTTGCACTGGTCACACTTAGTAAACATATTCAACAACCTCCATTTAAATTGTTTGATTTTCCTAAACTATATGAATTTCATGTGAGTCGACGGCACAGTGGCAGGTGGTCTAGGGTTATATTGCTAGCCGAAGTACTCCTTTACCTTGCTAAGCCAGTAAGTAATAAGACTGGTAAAGAGGGAAGGTTAAGTATAAGGCTAGCAACACCATTCAGCGAAAATTAAATACCATGCCAATCGAAACTTCAAGCGTGTAACTTGTGTCCCTATATTCCAATGAGAACGTAAAAGAATAAAAATAAAAAATAAAACAATATGATTTTCACACTATTCTGTAAACGAATTCAGCTCACTGCATTTGTTGCACAAGGGAGCTGCATATCTTAGTACGGGAAAATTTGAAAGTAATCTGATTTTTAGCCACAAGTTTTGAAACCCACTAAGGATATATTCACCAAATGTTTATAGTATTATTATTCCCTCTGGTTCGGTGAGGAGCATGCAGTTTCGACAATACATGTTGTCAGTTGGCAAAAAGTAGAAGGTAGAAATCGAGAAATCCTGTAAAATTATCAATAGACAAAGGAGTTCCATTATATCCAAGTTTGCCGAAGCAATCTCTATCAAACGCTTGAAACCAGATTTATGTGTTCAGAAAGAAGCAGTTATTAATCTTTCTTTGCCCTGGTAACTGAATGTCTTTATTCTCTCATCTGAATACGTAATCTCTGTCTTTAACCTCACCCCCTTTTATTCTGTAATTTTGCTTGTCTCTTGTTTCTATGATTTGAGTTGAACTCAGTACATTGTTACCTAATTTATTAGTCACTCTGTATCTAACTCATATTTCGTCTTTATTACGTAACTCTTTTACCATTGTATGCATACATCTATTTTGTTTAAACTTGAACTGCCTGTGTAAAAACTATATAAGCGTAATTTTCTGAGCACTGTTCAATTACTGTGGAACGTTTTGTCAACTGACAACATGTAAAAATTTGCATCTATGTTAAAACTTTTCTGCACGCATACCTCATAATTTATTTAGGCTGTAAGCAGATGATGAGAAGCCTACGAAATAAATGATGGTCCCATATTATTCCGCACAAACCACTGTTGGTCTTCTCATTGTTGCTCATTCTGTCCCTCAAGTCATCTTATCTTCAGCATGGAGCGAAAGCAGCTGTTAACGAGAAATATCGGCCTGTTGAAACTGCTTGTTATAACGTGCTCAGAAGGACCTTGAATCACATTGGAACATTGATTTGGCATTAGTGTTGATGATGCGAATCTCGTTCCTTATGATAAATAAGTTCAGCCGATTCGCAAACTAACTTTTCGTATATGCCTTTATTATCACCGGTTGCACTGCATATTTGCTGCATACTTAAATATTATTATTCCTGGGAAAGGAGGGAGAAAGCTTGTAAGGGATTGTTTTCTTTTCAAATTGCTACTACGAAAAATGTTTTTTCATAAATCTATCCCTTGAAAACTAAGAAGATGAATGTTAAGTGAATGAGGAAGAGTGAGAGCTAATCAGATTAACATGTAGACATTGTGAAGACGAACGGTTTTCGTCTCACAGATACGTAATTAGACGAAAAAAATTTGAGTGTGGATAATTAATAAAATGAGCATTGAGATAGAAAAAATGACGCGTATCAATTAAGAATGAATTCATTTGAAAGAATTAGACAGATTTTAATGCATATATACATATATCATCTTAATAGCAATCTGAACATAAGTGAACTGGGAATAAGGCCGAATGATTGAATGAATTTTTTTTGTATGCAATGTTCCAGAGTTCGTGTTTCGATAGTTAAGGCTTCAGTAATTCACAAAAGGTAGGCGTTTACTGATTTCAAATAGGGTATTTTTCATCCTTTAGACGTATTTGGAGAGGAAGCGTCTCAAGGCCACTATAGAAAAAATGTTTTATCTATGTGCTTCTTATAGATACAATCCCTCGTCTTCCCAACAGTGCACCCTTTTCAACAGAACCCACATTGAACAACCTAAGTATTTATCAGGAGCAAGTGAACTGCATATGGACACGTGGAACTTTTTCTTTCGAGTAAATCAGAAATTATTCGTTGGTCAAAAACCGCTGAATTTATTGGTCGCAAAACTAAAGTTCCTTTCAAGAAGGTTTCAATCCTTTTCTCAGAGCTGCGAGCAATTACTTAGGACACATTTGAAAATGAACTTCAGATACATTATTTTGTTGGATAACGATGATAAGTGCTTAATTTAAGATTTTGATGCATGAAAGGAGATTGATGTCCGTTTCAAATTATAGAAGTTCTTCAACAGCATGGGAGCTGCAATATACATGGAATGTGAGTGACGAGTTATACAACCTAACTCATCTTGGTACCCAGATGTAAACATCTGTTATTTGAAAATTCCCTGTCATTTCTCGTAGTAATGATCTTCTAAAAGTCCTATCACTAATCTTCGATAGATCCATATCAAGAAATATAATGTTCGAAGCATTCTCTATTTCACGATTGAATTCGTTAGCCATATTGCAATCACTAAATGCCTTCGGTATATGATTCATTTTACAATTATCATTAAAAAAAATTAATATCAATTTTCAGCTCATGATGGCTCATGGATGTATGTCCTGAAACTTTAGTGAGACCGTATGACCACTGAGGTCCACCATGCACAAGTGAAGTAGAAGCTCGTCTAAGACACTGGTGAGGGTAGCGTCATGCCACGAAGTGACAGATTTAGAATTCACTGGCCACTGTTTTCTGGCCTAACTGGCTGAAAGGTCAAGAGGCTCAATTTCGAAGTCTGAAAAATTTCAGTTTCAAATGCTAGTTGGGTCACAGGTGCAAACTCCTATGAAGTCATAAAATGCCCTGCCCATGCCCTGGTTTCCAGTGATCTTCCTAACTGATGTCGGTTCGGGATGAAATCTTAGAAGTGAAATTTCAGTCTGGAAAATGTAGTACACATGCCTTTCATATAATTGAAACTTTCGGATTGTCATCTGTAGCTGACTATAAAGCATTCTACAAGAATTTGACCAGAAAAGGTTACCATGGGGATTTATCTCCTTCTCTTAAAATTATTTTGCTGAATGTAAATTGCAAATTGTATATTTAGCTCAGTAGTAGGTATTTCTAGATATCCAGCCGGTATAATCATTACCTTATAATTAAAAGAATGTGAAGACACTTAGCTGAACTGGATCCAGTTAATAATACTGTTTCACTGTGTGATATATCTAACAAAACAAATATCGAATTACTTAATATCACAATGTGCAAGTTTTACACATTTATTAATTCGAAAATATGTACGAACAAATTTCGGAGATGGTGTCATCTTGCTGGAACAATCCCGAAGTTTCAGTTTAACAAATTAGGGCTAATGTGATAAAATGTTATGCATATTTTGATGGCTTCTTATGAGATGTCAGATTTCTTCATATTAGATGGTTGTGAGCGATAGACAAGAAGTCTCGCACCTAGTTTTCATGCTACTTGGCACTCTTCAGCATGGCGTATCTGCAACACTGAAGGAACTCATGTCCCTTCTGAGAATTGAGCCCGCTTCATCCAGTGCTGCAGTCAGAGACGTTACCATCGAGCTATTTGGGCTCGCCTCACTGTTGAGTGGCATCTAGCACGAAACCTAGGTGCGAGAATTCCTGCCGATTGCCTCTGACCATCTAATATCAACATTTATCAATTCCATGAAATATAAACAGTTCAAAGTGCACCTTACCGGTGTGCCACCCAGAATGATGGCCACATGCAAACTTGTCTGATAGAATTCAGGCTGCCCTAAACATAGGACCAGACATATCACACTAGTTATTAACTAGTTTTCACTGAAACGATGTCAGATTTTTATGAAATACGCGGTCTTTTTCTTCTTTTCTTTTGGGATTTTCATCATTCCTGAAACAATACGTGATTTCAGGCAGCTTTTTTATACACGAAATACATCATGTTTCTTCTTCTTTATATATTCAAAATACCTGTGAATAGATCGTGAAAGACTTCTGTTGTTTAATAGAATTTTTCATTTGTAGGCGTAGGTGGATCCACATTTTGAACGATCGGAGGGAAGACACACTATAGATTATTACTAACACTTATAATCCACTCAAATCAAGTGATTTGAATCTTATCACTTTAAGTAATAGAACAGACCATCTTTTGTTGGGACTCTTGGTTTTTGTAG
Organism: Trichobilharzia szidati; assembly: GCA_944472155.2. Taxonomy (NCBI): domain Eukaryota; kingdom Metazoa; phylum Platyhelminthes; class Trematoda; order Strigeidida; family Schistosomatidae; genus Trichobilharzia; species Trichobilharzia szidati. The sequence continues at coordinate 63,190,050 of OX235277.1, read as the reverse complement.
CGACCGAATTGATTTAATGCGGTTGGGTCAATTATCTGAACCGCCTCTTTGTCTGGAATTAGCAGTGTCTAATAATCCAATAAATTATAAAGCTGACATCAGTCATCACCAACAGAAGAAACCTAAATGAATTCACCTCTTTCATTTATTTAGGGAGTATCATATCGGTGACAGGAGACGCACATGTGAATGTACATGGCAAGGTAGAAAATTCAAGACAGTCACACCTTCATTAGTCTGAAACAGTATTGAAACCCAATGAACTATGTATTCGAAACAAGAACAGTTGCTTAAAATCGGTGCATTTACGTGGTCCAGAGACTTGCCATATACTTTATGTGAGGTTTTTAAGAGGCCGCTATATACTTTCATCAGATTACTTTGTCGCTCAATACTGAAGGTCAATGCAGGCAGAAAAGATGATAAAAGTGATCTCTAGCAGCAAAGAAAAAGGAGGTTGATTGGGTACACGCTGAGGCAATCATCAAGTGACACCTTGGGAATTGGATAATGGTCCAAGCATAGCATAGAGGAGGTCATGTGTGGAGAAAATATAAGTCTGTAGGAAATCTTGGAGATAGACGAGAGATGCCTGAGGACGATAGAATAAAATAAAAACGTGCTTCAATCAGAACTAAATAGAATAATAATAAAACGAATAATTATTAGTGTAGTACTCGTTTCCTACAACATCACTTGCGTTAACGAAACAACCACATATCACAGCTTGAATATTTTGAGATTCCGAAAGAAAATGTGATCAGTTTTGCAGCTGCATCTGTGTGCTCCGCAGGTGACGAATTCAAAATGCAACCAGCCATCAAAATGGTGATGAGAATCGATGGAATGCCCACATGTTAAAGAAAGAAGTAAAAATCTAAATGGCAAACAGACTAACCTTAATTTTCATCCTCAGAAATTCTAATCATGAATTTTTTAGACGTGTACGAATCTCAGAAGTCATTTGGAAATCATGTGGTAGAGCCGTAAACGCTTTATAACTCTAACTTAGAATAGGATTTAGAACCTCAGAGATTTAGCACCAAACCATATTACTTCTGACTGTATGTTTGATTTTATGAATTAAAATATAATTGGATTGCTTACCAATCCCCCAAAAATTTCATGTCGTCGAAAGTGATTCACATGTCAGCTAGTTGATGTTTGTAAGTTGGAATTCACAGTTCCATGTATCCAAGATGTTTCAACTGAAATCATCTGTATTGCATTACATGTAGTGTGCCGAATTCAGCTCTAGGTGAGTTCAATGATTCATGTCAATGCTTAAAACCAACCATCTTACTGAGATACATTGTAATATTAAAATTCATAAGGCAGGAAACATTTTTAGGCCAATAGTTGACCTTAGGAAAAACCAACCAAACAAAATTCTTACAAAACCATCACTTGAAAATTGATCTAGTGCTCACCAGTGACTGGCTGTATTTAGGTAGATACCTTGGTTTCTGGAAGGGAATAGTGACCAGAAGGGTGCAGCAGGTTGAAGGTGAGGTGGTAACTAATCGAAGAAGACAGTGTGAAGTGATCGTACTATGTCATGAATTGGCAGGAAATAGAAATCATCGGCTGGCCAGTGGGTCAGGTCCGAGTGACTTAATTGGCCTATGAGCTCGCTAACCTTGTACCCAGAGAGTCCTGGGTTCAAATCCCGGCTGGCGCGTATTGTGAAGAGTCCTAAATAAGGACGAAACAGCCGTGCAGTACTCCCAGCTGGTTTTTCACTCATGATGAAATTCCTACAAAACCAAAAGGTAAAAACTGACTAATGAATTATCTAATTATTTAGCACTGATATAGACCGGATTCTAGTCTAAATAATTCCTACGTAGTGAAACAGAAACTAGAGGAGTTAGAAATTCAATTAGAAAAAAGTGATTTGTTTTGACACAACCAGTTTGTGCACCACTCTTCAGATTAAAGCAGTTCTAGAAGCAGTTTGGAAGTAACTGGACCCAAAAAATAAGACTAAGATCTCATTTGATGAAATAATACTAAATGTTTACATATTTTTAACCTCAACTCTAAAAAGTTTCTAAATAAAATATGCGAATGAAAAAATGGGGGGCGATGAGACCAGCAATGCTCTCAGCAGATTTTGAACGCAATATACGGAAAGTTGAGAAAGTTTAATCCTGTTCTTGATTGTGAGTGAAGACTTGATTTTGGCTATACTCGAATGAACAACCAGTTATCTCTTCATTTTGATGCTATGAAGTTGAATGCTGGTGTGAATTATCAGTTTGACTGGTAACATTAATAAGCCTACGCTTTTACTCGTTTTTAAAGGCACTGAAATGCAAATAACCAAAGAAAAATAAAACTGTTTGATGCCCTGATCGTTTATTAAACAGGCAGTCACAGCATCTGTCTTGATTTAAACTCCATTTTCATTCAGAACTTCATAGACTCCCGATTATTATTTCAGATTAAAGTAACCATGGTTATTTTCCGAGGTACTGATCGATTTAGCTCGAAGATTTAACTAGGTCATATGATACTATTATTGTTTCCTTTGGTTCCTAGAGGAACATATAGCTTCAGCTGCATGTCTTCATTATGTTCAGTTCTCTGCCAACATTTTCACCACCTGGCTCCACATCTGCTCACACGTTTTCATTTCCTCTTCACATGACATCCTCCTCCATGTCATACTCTCACTGACGACCAACTCACCACCTCCCATTCACTCGAGCGATAGGCTGGTGTGTGATGTTACTTGATCGTTTGTATTCTTAGAGTATGGCCAATCCACCTCCATTTCTTCCTGCATATTTCTTGCAGAGTTGTTTCCTGCTTGATTGGTTCGCTCTCAGAGATTCCTGTTGCTACTCTTTTCTGGCCGGCCATCTGATCTTGAGTAGTATCAGGCGAAGATAGCTGACGATGAGGGTTTGTAGTTTGTTCGAAGTCGCCTACGTGACTAAGAGCTAAGTCTCTGATCCATGAAGTAGCACTGACTTCACATTTGGGTTGAAAATTGGGATCTTATTTTTCATACTGAGTAGTGCTGTTGATCTCCACACAGACTTGGTGTAAGTAATGAGAGTTTGCCTTGCTTCCTCGATCCTCGCACTTTGATATCCTCATCCGTTGCGTCCGCCTGTAGTTGAAATGATGCTTCCCAATTATGTAGATAGGTGAAGGATATTTCTTTTATTCAGATTCCTCCCATTTATGTTGAATGCTGTCTGTTGCTGCTGCTGTTATCCAGAAATCTTCATCACCTGCCTCTGTTTTCTCTGTGTTCACCTGAGGTCTTATCTTCTCTGGATGACTATTCTATCGACACCTTCCTGCGAAATACAGATCCCCTAACTTTTTGTGTGGGTCCATTTTATGCCTGTCTCCTCGTTGCCTGCCTCTGTTTGTCACATTATCCAGTCTACCATAATCAGGGAAATCATTGGAGATAGTAGGCAGCCAGCCAGCCATCCTTGCCTTACTCCTGTTTTCATTTCGAAGGATTCCGTGTTTTCTGTTGTAAAGTATCTTTAATGATTTTCAGTTTTTTCTTAACTGAAAGCCTACTGAACACGTTTCTCTACCATGTTTACATCATTCATACGAAGTAAGAGTTAATTGCTCATTTTTCTCAACACAAAATTAAAGCAAAAAAAAACAAAACAATTTTACTCTTAATTGTGATTTTGTTTTCCTGAATGTTTCAAAGATAATAAATCCATGTACAATATTTTCAATTCAAATCGATTTGTTTAAATGAATTAAAATGCATTAACATTCAATTAATGCGCAGAAATTTATGGATTAATTAATCAAAACAAAACAGTTAATTACTACCTTGAGAAAATTAAAACGTTAATCAGTTCCATTTTTTTAATAATTGTGTATCTTTGTATTAGATGATGGCTTTCTCCGTATCATGTTGTTTCGATTAGAGTGTGAGACAGAGCAAAAATGAAAATTTTTCTACAGTGAAATGATACTGAGAAAACTAATTATGTGAAAAATCAATGAAATGGGAAAACAAATGACTCTGAATGGAGAGGGGTGGGTTGTTCATTTTAGAGATTAGACTTTTCTTATTCCGTTGTGTCCTGAGTGGAGCGAAATGTTTGCAGCTATGAGATTCAAGATCTATGACATGGATCCTTCATTCGCTTTTTTTTATTTCACATCTGTGCTGCATCTCCTCCTCTATCATCATCCTACTCCACTGTTGCCTTCAAACCATTCTGTAGAAGACGTTACAAACCCATTACCACCACTACTGGTACTCCTACGGCAGTGAGAAGAAATTCTGTGGAGGGAGCACGTTCACAGATTATGTCCAGATAGAATTTAAATCGTGAGTACAACAGTGTTTCTAATTGACTGTTTGTTAATTGTAACATTGAAATTTTGGCGGAATATTGAAAAGAACGATGATGTTATGTTTCTGGAACACACTGGATAGAAATTATTTTATGATTAGAAATGGGCTGTATCACCTTGTCTTCTGTCTAGTACCAATGACTTCAATCTCCATTTATGCTGTATTTTATTATAAAACCAAGAAGTGTTTGCGACCACATCATAGATTAATCCTGGTTATCAATTTGCGATTATTCTGTGCTGACTTCATGTTTAATTTCCTTTCATGTAATCACCAAGCAAGTACTTGTAGGTATTACAAATCTTCCTGTTATCATCAGTGTCACTGTTTCATTATCAGGTTTAAGTGGAGTAGTTCGTGTTGAATGCTGCTGAGCTGGGCTTCAGAATTCAGGCCGGGTACAATAATGTGGTTATTATTATTGTTCCCTTGGGTTCCTAGTGGATCATAGGGCTTCAACTACACGTCTCTACATGCTTCTGTCTTCTGCTGTACTTTTCACTTGTATCCATATTAGTCCATGCTGTTTTAGCTCCTCTTCACACGACCTCCTCCATGTCACCCTTGCACTGACGTCCCACTCGTCGCTTCCCTTTCGGGTTCCATTCGAGAGCCTGACGCACGATGTCACCCAGCGGCCACCTCAGCGAGTATTCAATCCATCTCCACATTCTAATGCATATTTGTTGAGCGATTGGTTCTTGTTTTGTTTGTTCCCATAGTTTCTTGTTGGTGATTCTTTCCGGCTATCCGATCTTCAGTATAAAACGAAGACAGTTGTTGATTAAGATCTGCAACCTGTTGGAAATATTCTTTGTGACCCGCCAAGTTTCTGTTCCGTATAGAAGAACTGACTTGACGTTTGTATTGAAAATCTGAATTTTGTTGTCGATGTTGCGTGATGAAGATTTCCAGATTTGTTTCAGGTTGATGAATGTGTTTCTCGCCTTCTCGATTCTCGATTTGAGGTGCCTACTGACTGGGGGAAAGGTCATTTTGTGAAACTATCAAAGAAAGGCGACTTAGGACTCTGCAAGAACTGGCGACGAATCATGCTCCTGTCGACGCCAAGTAAAATCCTGTGTCGCATCATCCTGGAGAGAATAAAAGACGCACTGAATACAGAATTCCGACCAGAACAAGCTGGATTCAGGAAAAAAATCGTGTTCTGACCAAATTGCTACTCTACGCATCATCATCGAACAAAGCATGGAATGGCAATCAAATCTCTACCTCAACTTCATAGACTTTGAGAAGGCCTTCGACAGCGTTGACCGTGAAGTAGTTTGAAAACTACTCGAGTACTACGGCGTACCGCAAATATTCATCAACCTTATTCAACAGCTGTACGACAACGGCACAACGGAAAACTCAGCTAGGCGTTTGGAGTAAACACAGGAGTCAGACAAGGGTGCTTATTATCACCGATGATATTCCTAATTGTGGTGGGTAATACACGTCCTTAATCTTCAGTGCTTTAATTTCACCTCATATGCAAGGTAGAGTGCCGTGTTAAAATATGATTTGGAAAATTAAAAGAAGAAGACGTAGCATTAGATTATGTTGGAACATTCACTGACTAAGGCAGGATACGAGTTTCAGCTTTTAATATACTCAGATTTCATAGATTAGTCATGTTTATTCATTGTTAAAATTTTATGTTTTCGAAACCTGAGTTGTTATTTTGCAAGCCACTTAATTTTTCCATCAGAATAGCATGTACGTCATTAGTTATTCTCTTTGGTCACTGGATATACCTACATTTACGTAATTCTATTCTTTTGAGAAATTTATTCCGTGAACTGTTTACTTGTAGCATTCTGAGGAAAACATTAGTGCAAACTGGCTCTATTTGTGAATCATATAGAAAAAAATGTGTTCATATCTACTGCAAAATCGCGGATATTTAGTTTGAACTCTAAAGTGAATGTCTGTTGATGAAGCATTACATAATATTGCAGAGAATCCTACAGTGCTCAAACACTGCTTCGCAAGGATTTGATGCTCTGAAAGTTAGATTTTGTTACACAGACGGATCATTTAAAGCACGTGAAGCACGATGACCAGTTGGGAATGAGATTTATAAAAAAGTTTATGAATCTCTTATTATTATATGTGTAAAACTTGGCACTGTAGTAGTAGGTAATTCCATATCAATCATATGGAATTAACGAATCTTTATTTAGTATGCATCCATAATGTCTCCAGGAATCGAACTTAGGATCAAAACGTTATGTGGCTGTAAATCAAAGTCGAATGGTTGATGAATCCTGAATTTTTTCAACTGGCCATACGTCCTCAATGTCATCGAATGCGCCTGATGAACATCTTTACTCACAGCTGATAATCTTTCTTTCCTCAAGTTATTCATGTGAAACATTTCTGACTGACAAAACTGGACCTAAAGGTTATATTTTCCATGTATCCAAGCAAATAACACAAGGAGTCAGGAATGAATGGAAACACATGCTATAAAACATTCAGTTTTGTGTTAAGGTAATCTATAGTAAATCTGAGTATCTGCATAAGATCGATTACAAGCACTAAATGTATGGAAAGCACAATTTCTGTGAACTATGAAATCACCCTTGAAAACTTTGATCTTTGGTAGATTTAATCTTGAAGCTGCATAACATTTAGTTTGATTCAAGATTGCTAACAGAATTAGTGTGCTTCTACTTCTCAGCGCTTGGGTGGATGTTGTAAAGTGAAAAACAGTTTAACATTGCATCTGTTATTCCGTAGAGTTCCAACTGGAACATGGAGCTTCAGGCTTCAGCTCTGATGGTGTGGTAGCTTTTACGGGTGAGTTTGTTAGATTCATACGTGGCGTTCGCTTCCTATCTTCTTCAACTGCTGACTAGGTGATGTTTAAAAATGAGTCCAACAGTAAGTGTACCCCACTCGCCTGCGTAGTTGGCGAGCATGCTTCCGCTGAATCAGTGACGCAGTTAACTAGGTGAGCCTGTTGACCTGTAAGCCTCTTGGACACAGTCAGATCGGAATAAAATTGTATGCACTCCTTTTATTCATCAATTAATTTAACTGAGGAAGTTTCTCAGTCTCACAAAATATCCATTATGCAGGTTAAAACACTAGAACATATTCAGTAATCTAACATCTTGCACTAAACTGTTAACATTCTAATTCACCTCAGCAGAAGGGATTTAGGTCTTTCACCTTTGGAAGCGTTTATTAGATTTCTGATCAATAACTCTCAAATGAGAAAGAGATGACTTCATCATCCGAAGATGATATTGAGTAGATCGTCTGAAGAATGTTAGTAGATAGTTGGGTGTAAAGCCAGTTGAAAGTAAATACAGCGAATCTGCTGCACTGGAGATATGCCCCTAGGATTTCAATATTCCACTAAGAATGCATGAGACGGAGAGTAATTTAATAATTACAAAACTTTCTTTACACACAGTTGTGGTTATACTAGCCGCACAAGACGCGCATTCTTCAGACGCTTCTATGAACATTATCCTGCATGATTAGCGGTGGGACAATGGAAGATAATTACCAGCCAAGTTCTCGAGCACTTGATGAACACAGATCGCACAGTGTCACGACAGTGGTCTTTGAAGATTATCTATAACATGAGATCAAATCGTAGTAGTAACATTAGGTTTCAAGATTTGTGTATGGCTATGGCACTGGCAATTCGTCAATATGTCCAATGTTACCCAACGTCAAAAACGTTTCTAAAAGGCTTCTGTCGACTTTCATGAACAGCTTTCTTCTCTCTACACAGAAAATCACATGCACAGAAAGAATAAGCAACACAGAACTGCAGTGACGAATCCACCTTTCGTCTATTACATTCGCAGAATCAGCATCACATAAAAATCAGTTGAACAACACCACAAGACACCATCCGAAAACGGAACCCAAATGAGGGAGCCACTAGCTTGGCATGGATTTTAGAGTGACATGGGGATCAAATTAGATGAAAATTAAAGCTTAAGAGATATCTTGGTGCCAACTGGGATGACAGCGTAGAACAAAGTGGAATGGCAGTGTGCTTCTAAAAACTTTGTTCCACTCAGAACACGAGTATACAGATAATGCAATCATACTGATGTGCATAGAAATTGTGATTTTGATGAGAATAATTTGAATTGCCAAATTTGGAGAGGAAATCACCACACCACAGTTATGACAACACAAATTATACTCTGCATCCTTAATTACATGTAGCATAGGGAAAAGGACTTCCGCAATTCACCAATTCATTGAAGGCGATATAATTAGTATAGGAATATAATTTTGTTTCGGCATTCAACTTCAAAGCTGTAATTACTTTTCAGTAATTACTACCGTTGAAACTGGATAATTATTGTTATAACAGTTATCACTGAGACTTTTGCATATTTAATCATGTCTACTGTCTAGCCTTGAGAATAATTTCGTCAGCAAACTCTGTCTTTTCACTAAAATAAACATCAAAAGAAATAAAGTTTAATTTACATAAATTAACGCCGACAGAAATTTAAAAATTGAATTAGTGTGAATGACTATTTACATTCTGCAATATGGGACTGTAGAAATACTCTTTACTTCAGATAATCAGTGATGCGAAGTTTATCCAGTTTTGCTTTCGATATTTTAAATGAGTCTCAATGTAATATACCTAATCATCGCTAAGATTTTGTTTTGAGCCGACTGATGGATTCTGAGTGGGTTGAAACCTACTGGGTATTATAGGAAATTCAACATCGAAAATAGGAAATCACAGCGAATTATTGTTATTATTATCATTACTTCAATGAATTGAGAGGGAATCACAGGCCTTCAGCGGCACGTCTGCACTTCCCTCGATTAATCCTATCTTCCATGTTGACTACACAATCGCTCATAGGACAGGTGTTTGTATTAAATAACTATCCTATGAAATTCATTACGAAGTTCGAAAAAGGCTGAAAGCAAAATAAAAATAATTGTGAACCTAGTAGTGATGACATAAATAAGCGAGAATATAAATTATCCACTGTTAAAACATATAAGGTGGGGGAAATCTGAGAGCCTTCGTAGGATTCTTAATAAAGCAGGAATTAGGGTGGCATTCAAACCTACAAACTCACTCAGAAACAAGCTCTGTAGGCTGAAAGACCCGATGCAATGTAATTTACAAAATACCTTGCATTGACTGTGAGGTCAACTACATAGGTCAAACTAGTAGATCGGGGCTAATCAGATTGTCGGAACATAAGAATTTAGCTAAGGTAAGAATGGTTGACTCCGAAAAGATAAGTAATTTAGAAAAAAGTACAGCAATTGCACTACATGCAATAACACACAACCACACAATAGGCTGGAGAGGGTGAAGATTCTAAGAAGTAATCTATGTAGGTGGAGAGAGACTGATTACTGAATCCTTGTTAATGGAGTCTACACCCAACACATGCAATAGGAATGACTCAATGGAAAAATCAGAAATAGGGAAGATATTATTACCGCCAGTCAAATCAGAGGAGGATAATAAATAATCTCAAAATTCTATTTCGATTCAAGCACATCACAACATACTTACAAGTTACTAAATAAGACTATAAACCCACACTCGTCTTATTTCCCATCTGATTGTAACTGATCAATAACACTCATATTGACTTTTATTCATATATCCAGTCAATTCCACACATGTATATAAGTGAAAGAAAACGTTGAGGGAGTAAATTGATATGATTATGAGCAATAGTTTGTACTGGAAACGTCATCAGTTAATATTACTGTACAACAATGTGTGTGACATTATCAAAATAAAATTGTATCTATGATGGACTTATACTCTACCGTAGTGCTTAAGTTTTATACTTATATCAACAACCGCTCATAATCCATCATTTTCTTTCCACAGAATCCATGCTATGTCCCTCTTAGATGTTTGCCTAATGAGTGGTTTTTCATCCAGGTTCCACTTGACGGCCAAAATGCGTGAGGTCAGTCAACAGACTCCTAAATTATTTTCAGTCCGTGACAATCTCCTACACCATACTTATCAGGAGATTTTCTTGTTGGACTCAATTCCAGATCTTATTGTTCTGAATCCTTTTCAAACCTCCACCTGGTTTTCATTCTAAAGTGAAGCCATACATGAGACTCTACAACGGTGGTTTAGAAGTGCTTTCAGTCTATGAACTGTGTGGAAGCATTCATTTATCAAAGTTGCTGAAAGTGTGGATCTTGTTCGTTGCGCTGAGTGCAGTATATTACCACAGTGATTTCAGGGCATTGCAATTCTGCGTTGCTTTTCCGATCCTGTCTGACTTTGACATTCCCTTCAGTGCCAACCACAATTGAGATGATGATGTCTAGATGAGTAAATTAAGTGACTTCCTCCGATTCTTTCCAAAAGACAATGACTGATGCTTGTTGATGTTGGTTGGATATCTCCATCACTCCACTGGAACTCTGTGTTTGCCGCTTATTCTTCCAACTTGTATGTTTTTGCCCTTAGATCGTTAACTTTGTCTGAACACAGACATGAATTTCGCAAAGTCTAGATATCACTGAGTTTTATTTTCAGTCCAACGTATGCCTGTCTTCTAGCTGCCTGTGGTCTGCTGCATGATGCATTCCAAAACAGTCGAGAATATTTTCGATGATATTGAGCAGCTTTATCTGAATCCTGTCTTCACTTTAAAGGCTTTGCTGAGCTTTTCCCTGTGTGAACCAACCGAAATGTGCCATTATCAACAAAGCCAGATGGTTATTCCGAAAGCATTTTGATAGAAATAATAAATGCATAAGTTAAAAATCTGCTAAAATTTCTAAAAACGGACAATTTAGCGATCATGATGATCAATGTAGAGACTGGTCAGCTGAACAAAATCAACATGTCTTAGTTATGCAGTAGGATGCAATGACTGCAGTATCGTTCATTTCGCAGAAGCTTTAAGACAAGTAGATGTACCGCAGACGACTTTAGGAAATCATTAATCATATCAACGGTTGTATTTACATAAAGCAATAAGAATTCCGTTAGGGCCTATTAAGGCTGACACCTTTATGTCGTACACTGAGAGTTTATCGGAGGATTTAATCGAAAATGTGCTTTTTTACAGAAGGAAGGCAGATGCTATTGTAATTATAAGTGATAAGCCTTGTTCTGCCACCTCAATTTTAAATCGAACGATGAATGCAGTTCAGAATAGCGTATCACTTACGTCCGCAGAAGAGGAAGATAATTGCTTTTCTTTCCAAGAACTATTATTGCTTAGTCTACGGCTTGATGAGTCAATAAAACGATTCCTTTTTAGAAAACCTACCTGGACAGAACAGTTTCTAAATAACCACAGTTTTGCCCTGTTCCGTAGAAAAGAGCCTTAGTAAGATGCCTCTTCAGTAGAATACAACAAATATGCACTGAAGACACATTTGATGAATTAGGAAGAAAATTGACGCAAACTCTGGTTGATAACAATTATCCAGACAAGTTCATCAGGAGATATAAAGTAGTCAGTGGAACACCAAGACACACTCTTCAACTCGCCCTTAAGAAAGACGTGTACATCAAGCTACCCTATACGGGACATCATAGCAGATTGATAACTAGATAAAGACTGAACGCTGCCGTAAAATGAATTTGTACGCAGTTAACATCATAATAATTCAGAGTGTGAAGCCAATACATCAACCATCTTAACCCTTTGAACATATGAAAAATGATGTCACATCCCACTGTATTCACCAATTTGAATGTACATGTGGACATATATACATAGGGAGGACTCATCGTTCTCTGCAAGTAAGGGCTTCACAGAGTATTCCTAAATAGCCTCAGAAACAAATGGAATCTTCAGAACCCATTAATGGTGAAAACAGGATACTCAGCTCCTAAATTGCGAAAAATATTAAAGAGACAGGACATAAAATTGATGTTAACACATCTTTTAAACCTATCTTTCTATAAAACGTGTTTAGGGCGTACCTAAAGTTTGCGGGAGCCCTAGGTGGCAATTATGAAGTTTAAACCAACTTTAAGTGTTCATCAAGAGCAGTTCGTCATCACACTAAACCTTCCTTGGTAAATTTTGTTTTGATACCATAGCAGATGTACTATTACCTCTGTTATTTGGTTCAGTGGTCTTCATTGTTACTTTGACCTTGAATATGTCCTTTTAACTTGACCCAAGTAGTTTATTTTCTCACCTCTAACCTCTTTATTGATTTCACACATATTCCTATGACAAGTCCGTGTGTGATCAGATTGTTCGAAATGTGTCGCGCAAATACATTACACAAATCAGACAAATTGCATCTTCGTATTGCTTCGTCTAAATTCATAAAGGGAATTAAATGTTTTAAGGTTGTATTTACGTTATTTTAACACTTTTCCATAAAAATTACTTCCACGTAATCATTGCTACTGAAAAATGGACTCTTTTGTCACACTTTGTCACTGCATATCTTCATAAACTTCGGCAGTTCCTACAGACGAGATGACGTATTTTTTCTTTAGTTACGTCTATATCTGTCAACCGATGAGAGACGAAATATTCATTCATGTTAGTCCTCCAATCATGATCTCACTAACATCGTCATCATCAGTAAAAATAAGGAAGAGAGTCAGATGACATATTCATATTAGATATACTCAAAACAAGAATTACTCTAGCGTTCAACTTGTTCTCGATAATACTCTCTGCACTGAGTCTACAACCATAACTATATGAAACTTCACAGACAACATGGAAAGAAAGTTTGTAAACAAAATTTTATTCAAAACGGAATTAAACTAGGGACTGGCTGAATCTGATACGTAAATGTTTCAAATTCGGACTGACGGACAGATAAATTTGATTGTATATTGAAAGCATGCAGAATTGGTCATCGTTCTACGAAAACGAGGTACAGGAGTTGAATGATCTGCTGTTTTTCAAAGGTGGATTTCATTTTGTAAAATATACAACTAAGATAAATGACTGTCAAAGGATGAAGATTTATAGCTGAGGTAGGTAGATGTATCATTCCGTGGCTGAGTTCTCCAGGTGAGATGCTTCAATTCTAGTGCCTTCTAGATGGTGTTATAAAATATAACCATTTTGTGAATTGGGGTTCGCCATTTCTAGGTAGGCGAATTACCCATCTGTCTATTTCGGTGTTATTTGAAAATATGAAATTAGATATATTGTCTGCTTCTCTTGGTTGATGAACGTTTTATTTAAAAATACTGAACAGAAATGGAAGTGTAACAGAGTGTTTTTTGAGAAAATGAACAGATATTTATGGATTTTTATGTACATTTTTATTAGCATTATTGTTAGCAGGGAAAGGACGTCTTCTGAATGGTTGCTTTCTTGCTGAAGGTTACTCTGTACTGCTTGTGACTGTTTCTTAGAGAGTTAAGCCACATATCTGCAAATCATATTCGCACACATTAGGTCTACTGTGATTGGTTGGTAAGTTCTTTAAAGTTTAGCTTTGTTACTGTTTTTTCTCATGAACCCGATTCGAGAGGTAAACATTGACGTAAATTGTTGTCGATAATTCTGGCTAGCAGACAGCTTCATCACAAAGTGCTCCCACTGTACTTTTTTTAATGAATGCGCCTCGAGGGAGAAGCGAAGAGTTGTCCTAGATCCCGTTTGTCAAGTCTTTGTCTTTTGAAAGACTGTGAAGACACTGCCAGAAAAGCTTCAATTTGTTCAGGTTTATTCAGCATTCACCTCAATCGAACGTGGCTTCATTTAACTGAGAAAATGTCGGATTATAGAGGATACCTTTAACTGAACGCATACATTTTACATGACCTTTGTATTGGTTCCAGTTATTGTTAAATGATATCCTCGATTGGTAGTGTCTAGAATGCGACGTCTAAGTACCAACCGGTTGAAAGTGTCTGCTCAGTCATAAAAACAGAGACGCCTAATTTCCAGTCAGTGATATATGTGAAGACTGAATTTCCCAATGGATTCTTCCTCTTTTTATTATTTCAAAGACATATTTACTAACCAGTATTTCATATTTTCATAAAAATATTTACCATTGTTTGATAAATGAGGATTAGAGTGATGACTGCGTTATATCACAACACAGAATGACTTTAGGAAGGGTGATAACCTGCAAAGAAAAAGAGCAGTCTGTACCGACATAATTCGTTTCCACATCTTCTGCTGGGTTCATGAGGCTAGTTGGACAGAATAGGAGGATCGAATTCTCTTTCATCCCAAAAGAGAGAAAATTTAGGTGAACTTGGCCTTCAAGAGAGACTTGGTAGTGAACATCACACCGTATGGGTGAGAACCATGGACATTGTAAACAAAACTTTCTTTTTGATGATTACAAGTGTGATATTCTTTAACTGCCAAACTCTTCAAAGAAACTTGGTGGATAAAGTGTATCATACGATCATTAAACCACATCCTCTATGAATGGATGAGTACCCTGCCGATGTTACCTCCAAATGCACTTAAAAATTTACGTGCACCTGCGGCAGCAAAGAAAGAAGGGATTCCATCCGGTTTTCAGAGCATACTCCAAGAACCATATGCTTTAAAGGAAGCAGATATTTACAAAGTGCAATTAACAGGCACCATGTTGATACAAGTCATTTCGTCGAGATTTCCAAATCCTTTGAAATATTAAAAGTAACAAGGACAGCGAGTTAACTACGATTTGCTGATACAATTGCAATCAAAGGTTCCAGACCAAACTTATGCTGACAGAATGATAGTGTAGTCAATCTCTCACTGCCTTGGTAACCGTATTACTTTCATTATACTGATTAGTCCAACACATTAGTGAGCTGAGCTCACTTCAAGGAAATTTGGGGGATAAAGTGCTTCCTACGATCATTTCACTGCATGCTCTATAAGCCAGTTGCAAATGCATAAGTAGCCTGCTGATGCTACCTCCAACTGCATTTATTAGTTTATGTGCCCTTGTGGAAGCAGGTACATAGGAAAAACAGAAAGAAGGGATTCTATCCGGTTTTCAGAGCATATTCCAAGAAACGAATGCCTAAAAGGAAGCAGATATTTACAAAGTGCAGTTACCACACACCTTATGAATACTGGACATTTCATCGAGATTTCCAAATCCTTCAAAATATTGAACATACAAAGGGCATCGAATGAACTGCGATTTGCTGGAGTAATTGCAATCAAGCATTTCAGATCAAACTGATGCAAACAGAAATAGAGCATAGTCAAGTGAGCTGAGCTCACTAATCAAGTTTTCAATTTGATGAACATTAAACTTATGGAGTTGCTGTGTAGACGTACATGCTAACACTGAATATTAGATTTTTCTCTTTTCTGTTTTCTCTCACCCACCCCTCTAAATTTCATAGTTTGAAAGCATATAAATTGATAGTGACTTAAATTAAGAATTGTAATGCTTCTTTTCCGGATGCGTCCATCTTCATAATGTATTATTATTATTGTTTCATTTAGTTCCTAAAGGAACACAGAGCCTCCGTTCCGTTCGGTTCTCTGACGAAGTTTTCACCTGGCTCCACGTCTGCCCATATGCTTTCATCTCATTTTCACATGACCTGCATGTCACTCTTGGACGACCGACTCGCAACTTCCCATTTGGCTAGTTTCTACTCAAGCGATGGCCTGATGTGTGATGTCACTTGATGGTTTTCTCAGAGTATGGCCAATCCATCTCCATTTCATCCCGCATATTTTTTGCACAGTTGGTTCCTGTTGGGTTGTTTCGCCCCCAGAAATCTCTTGCTGATGTTTTCTGGACATCTGATCTTGAGTATTGAGCGAAGACAGCTGTTGATGAAGGCCTGTGGTTTGTTCAGAGTGCTTATCATGACGCACCAATCTCTAATCCACATAGCAGCACTTGAGTCATTTGGATTTAAAAATTGGGATCTAATTTTTTCATGCTGAGTGCTGTTGATTTCCATGCAGACTTGCGAGAAATATAAGCTATCCTTGCTTTTCCGATCCTTTCTTTCATATCGTCGTCGGTTTCGTCCGCCTGTAGTTGAAACGATGCTTATCAGGTAAGCAGTTGAAGCAGGTTGCTTCTTTTAGACTCCTCGCATTCTTGCTGATAGTTATCTGCTGTTGTTCCTGTTGGTAAAGAATCTTCATCACCTCTGTTTTCTCTATTCTCACCTGAAGTCCCATTTTCTCTGGATACTTCTTCTATCGTTAAATTGTTGCTTTTCACTTGCATATCTTCCAGTTTGTGAGAAATCAGACGTATATCATCGGCGAAGTCCAGATACCTGTCTCCTTGTCGCCCGCCGCTGTTTCTTGCATTGCTCAGTCTACTGCCCGCAGTTAGGAGAATCATTGCAGATTGTGGGCAGCCAGCCAACCTTGTCTTACTCTCGTTTCCACTTCTTCGAAGGATTCTGTGATTTTCCCGCTGAGGATTACTTGGCATGCATCATTGTCACTATGCATAATCACTGTAATTTCAGGTAGTTTGCAGATGGTGAGAACCTGTGAAATAAAACGATATAATATTACACTGCAAATCTGGTCTTTCTGTCAAAATTTATCAAAGGAATTAGTTGTTCGATGTTTTCTGATTGTTTTGAAATATTTTCAAACATTATACCTAAAGTTATAAAATATTATTCCTTTCCGGTTGTGTGTACAACAACAACGTGCACATTTTTTCGATCAAAAAAGTAACCATTTCACATATTGCGCGCCTGATATTCCATTTGGAAATCAAATAACAAAACTGCGCACATTTTGAATTTCGTATAACTCTGATGTCTGTGCTTTTTATGACTACTTAACATCTGTTGCAACATGTGCACTTATTTTGCGTTGGGGGAAATGCTATCTTTCTTTATTTTCCCATCTGTTAATTTGTCAAGTTGAGGTAATTTTTGCTAATTATGAGAAAGAAAATGGGTAGGAATGAAAACTGTAGACTTATTAAGAGCGAGATCGTGAAAAAAGATTTTGTGTTTTGCAGGAATTGTTTTTCTCCAGGCAAAATGATAGCTACGTCCTACCGTATCGCCGTCCGCAACTTCCTTCAGACACCCACAGTCACAAAATGCTTCAAAGATAGAAAAAGGACGATTGTTTGAGGTTGGAATCTACATGTGATTCTCTTCAACTCTAATAACGTCAAGAACTCAAAATCACTTCAACCGTGCCATTAAACATTTACACAGACAAGGTGACTTTCTAAGCCCCAGACAAGTACTGCGCAACAAAATTAGCTAACCAAAATTTAGATGTATTAAGTACGTGGAAATTGGGTAGAATATTTCAAACAAGGTGGGATCAAAACTCTGTCCACAAGAATAACACTCCAGTGAATCTTGAAGGCTATCGCAGGTCAGCATCACCTTGTGACAGTCAAATAATATCACATCGGCAGTCGATGCATTAGCAATGTGTCGCACAACCATAATGAGTAGTAATTTAATTAAAGACATAACTATTAAGGTGGAAGTCAACACATGATAGGGAATTTTGCTAAAAATGACATTGAGTCTGGGAGAAGAATGGATGTCAGTTACTCAGTTGGATGAAATAGCCGAATAACGGTCATTATTGTGATTAGATCTTTCAAGGGGGATTTTCCTAACAGTTATCCCACCATAATTACTACTGTTTAGAGACCTCTAACTATGTCTACTCTCTTGTTTCGAACAAATTTCTTCCACTCAATTTGCCTATGAAACACAGTGCGTACGAAACACATTTTTCGACTTGTTTCCAAGGTCTCCTCCTACTATTTGGTTTAGCATTAACAGCGAGTGGATCGTTACTTTTATCTTTGTGATTCAGCATTCATTTGACCATAATAATACTTATCAATCATATATCTTACATTGACAATTCTACTACTATTCTCTTGGATTTCAGTTCTCTCCCGCCCTATTCAGCTGCCCTCGCGATAGCCTATCGTATGCCATCTCCTTCGCACACGAACTACTTCATGTCACCCATAAAATCATGCAAAACTCGTCACTACCCACTCAGGTTCCACCTGAGGACCCGGAAAGCGATACCACTCAATAGTCTCATCAACTTGCATTAAAATCACCTCCATTTTCTTGGAAATATTTTTGAGCAATGGATTCTTGATTGGCTATTTCCCGCAGTTTCTTGTTGCAAGTTATTTCTGCCTAGCTATCTTATCTTCACTATAAAGCCATCAGGAGTAACTATTCAAGTAAGTTTACAGACTGTTAGAAATGCATGTGTGTAGAGCTTCAATTTTCTGTCTAATACAGGAAACTTGGCTGCTTATACTGAATGTGACTGATTTTAAAATAAATTAGAGAAAGATAAACGTCTGCCTTGGCTTTCAAACACTGATTTTGACATCATCATCCGTGTCAACTACAAGCAGTTAAATGAAGCCGGTGAAATCTTTGAAATTTTTTCTATTCATGAAGAGTGGTGCTTTTTGTTGTTGTTGTCGTTTGGTTATCTTCGTTACCCACATTTTTTCCATGTTTGCTTAAAGTCTTTTCCTCATTGGCCACTTAATCTTCAATCTTGTTGGTTATTGCCTGTACATCCACGAGCTTGTGTGACATCAGACAAAAATCATTTGCTTAGTTCAGATCTTCTAGAGTCTCCTTATCTGTTGAGTTTATTCCTGTCGGCTAAGTTCCCACGCAAACTCTTCTGAAAAAGCCAGTTCACTACACTGAAGAGTGTCATCAGTGATATGATCTGACTGCTTGCAGCATGAACTTACAACTATGAAGCCGAAAGTGAATATATAAGTCGTTCGTTAAAAAGGCAATCACTCCCTCAATTCATTCTCGTAATCTGTGTGCCACTGATTCAGCGATTTTAATTATTTTTCATCACCAAAATAATATTCTATCAGTTATTATCACATCTCATCAGTAACACCTTGTTTAGGCGTGCTCTATCTACACAATAATATATATCCACAGTCTACAGCTTGATTAAAATTCTGAGTTTATTCATATGAATTCACGAATACGTTGTTCATTTAATCATTCGTTATTGAATGGCTCAACATTCTGTATAATGGTAAATTTCCACCCGAAGTTATCGGCTCTTTACGTCCAACCCCACCTATTTTCTATTCAAAAGCCACACTATTCAACTCACCAGCCACACAATACAGTCAGTTATCTGATATAACTCTGGTTACGCCTTTTATTCCCTATTGTCTGATAACATTGTTCACTCAGAATAGAGAATATTGTCACGAGAAAATCATTCAATCAACCAAATCACTGTCTCTCGTGTTTTAAACATTTTACTATCCGTACATGGAAGCTGACTCTCACGTCTGTTTATTATTATTGTTACGATTGATGCGGACGAGGGTATTGAGACTAAATTAGACAACTGAAGTAGAAAATGGTTTGGAGCGTTTGCTGCAGACCGATTTCTGTCAAACTGAAGACAGTAAATATCATGCCGTCTATTGATATAATTTTATTCAAATTGCTGGTTTGTCTACGAACATTTGTGAAAAACACAGTAGACAATTTTTCCCTGCTTGATACTTTCAGAATCCTTTCAATTACATAAGTAGCTTTAAAAATCCCCACTGAGTCATACGAAAAAGGAAATACGTTCAGCGAAGAAACTCTTTTTGGCAAATTCATTCACATAGCTGTACAATCGTATTTCTATATAATTATTCGTGTGTGTGTACATGAGGTTTGTCAAGTTTAGATAATTGATCAGGTAATAAAAAGAATGATCTAATATAGAAACAAGGTTAATGAGACAGCAACTAAAGTAAGATTGAGTTAGTAAGTAGTAGTGACGTATTATAATTGACTGAAATGTGTCAGCTTAAGTCAGGGTAGCAACATAGGTGATTACAGGTAGAGACTAAGTAGAAGTGAGGTAGAGAATAATGCCATTTTAATTAGGCCTAAAATTGGGAAAATAAGTTAGGTGACGTAAAATAAATGACCAGAAATCGAGCGTTGTTCAAGTCAGTAACAGTGGTAGTGAGGTGTAGAAATTATATCGGTTGGGGGTGGAGAACAAGAAGGTTGCAAATGTAAAAAAATTAAAGTTGAGAAGACAAAATAATACTAATGAAAAAACAGAAAAAAAGATTAGGTAGAATTAAGTTGTTTGGTAATAAGATGGAATACGTCCATTGCAAGTGTAGTGATTGAACGAACGTATTCTGAATGCGGATTTCAGGACTTAGCAAGTGAATTGCCATTTCTTCTGCAGTTTGAAGAAGTCTGATTTCTACACCTTCAGGAAGGCTACTTCGTATTCTGTAGACGACTTTGAAGTTTGTTTGGGTTGTAGCATAGTGTATGGAATCTATCAGATGTTCTAAGATGGAGCTGCGAGACCTCGTTTTTCTCCTTTGTAAAACCATGTTGGTAAGCGTTCGATGATACGTTTGGAAAGCGAAAACTGAGTACGGCCGACATACCTGGCTCCACACGAGCAGGTGAACTGATAAATACACATTGATGAGGCCAGCAGAGGTAGCTTATCCTTCACTTTCACATGAACTATAGGTTTTTTGGAGAAAGTGAGTCGTAGTTCAGCTGCGAAGAAGGTCTTCTTAAGTGAGCGCGACAGTCGACTTTTTATTGTTTCCGCAGATATATCTACACTGAATTGAAGGTTCATGTAAAGTAGTTTTTTTGAGGACGCTAAGCGTGAGCGGCTTTTATGGTCTAGGATTCAAAGATTTTGCAATAAATTGTTCTGGATAACATTTCTCGATGAGGATTCTCTTGAGATTGTCCAGTGTATCTTCTATGGTGTCCGGGGTGCAAATTCTGCAAACTCTTTTGCTGAGTGAACGGATCAGGTTTCGTTTGGTGTATAGAGGTACTCAACTGTGAAAGTTAGTAAGCTGTCCGTTATATAAGTCTTTACTGTTTGCCAGTCATATTATGATCACTAAATTTTATTCTAATGGCCCCGTAAAACCTTTGCGATTACAAGGCATTGTATATCTGTATAACGTATGCACTGTGGTAGTGTGTAACTTCATATTAATTTGCTTACTGGATATACCTGACGATGAAACGGTAATACTATTTACTGGATGACCTTTTGAAGTTAATATTTGATTGTTAATAATCACGTTGGTTGTAACTAAAAAAACTTTGAAACTTTCTTTTTTTAAAGTTTTATTTATTCCTTCTCGTTCGTCATAGAGGTGGTAGAGTTTTCCAGATGTTTCGGTTAGGTGTCGGATTATTATTGTTGGAAGCAGTCTCAGGTATCCAGATAAATACACATGATATTCTAGTGTTGGTTTGTAGGGATTTGGCTGATTGGTTACAGGATTTTCATCATGAGCTGACATTGGTTAGAGAACCATTGGAAAACCTGGGAGTACTGGACAGCTGTTTCGTTAGTCTAGTTTGGGACTCTTCATCGGTACGCACCCACCGGGATTCGAACCCAGAACCTTCTGGTTACAAGGCGAGCTCGTAGACCATTAAGCCACTGGGAAACGATCCAATGGCCCATAGATTCTAACTTCTGCTAAGTCACAACAAAGCACTACCCCTAGCCAGTGTCTTTGGTGAGTTTTTGTCCACACACCCGACCTGCTGCACCTTCCCAGGTTTTCCAATATTTCTCTAACTAATGTCAGCTCATGGTGAAAATCCTGTAACCAGTCAAATCCCTACAAACCAATACTTGAATATCAGTGAGATTCTCACTAGTGACTTGCCCTATTCAGGTAAGTAGTTACCTGGGGTTCTAGTGAGAAGTCGTGACCAGTAGGGTGCAGGAGGTCGAGTGTGAGGACAGATACTCACCGGAGACGTTGGCTAGGGTCGTGCTTTGTCGTGACTTAGCAGAAGTTAGAATCTATGGGCCATTGGATCGTTTCCCAGTGGCTTAATGGTCTACGAGCTTGCCTTGTAACCAGAAGGTTCTGGGTTCGAATCCCGGTGGGTGCGTACCGATGAAGAGTCCCAAACTAGACTAACGAAACAGCTGTCCAGTACTCCCAGGTTTTCCAATAGTTTTTCAACTAATCTCAGCCCATGATGAAAATCCTGTAACCAAATACAGATGATGTTATCCATATCTCCCTTCATCCCTGATGCATTAGGTTCAAAGACTGTCATGTCGCATTTTACTGTGTTGTTGTGGAACGGTGACGTTTATTAATAAATCTAATGAATTCATATCTTTGAAATTGAAAGGAAAACGTATCGAAGAGAATATTTTCGCAATAAATTTAGGTTAATAAATCATTCTGTGTTAAGAAATGAAGTTAGTACCGACATAAGTGTTACCTACAGTTAGATTCTTTGCTTTTTGGCTATCAGCAAAATGACTGCATGTGAATAATAGTTCCAGAAATCCCTCCTTGAAGAATCTATTCACCATATTGGTACTTATTTGAATATCGCAACTAATTGTGTGACTACTAGTCTTTGTCACCCGAGCAGTATATCACTGTTCTATGGTTTGTGTATATATCCTCTTCACTAAATACTTATTGTTTGCCTTTTTATGGTTGATTTTTTAGCTGTTCTCTGATGGTATTCAGAATAAAATCGTGTACATAGACTCCAGCTTCAACTGATAAGAGGTAGAATTTACGCTGTAGAGTGACTGTTTGAGCCTGAAGTGTTTTGTGAGGAACGCGTTTATCCTGTTCTATTTACGCTAACAAAGTTTGATCCAATTCGTTTGTGAATAACCTGATTATTGATACTCAGGTAATATTTGACGACACTGATGACGTAATTTTGGATTTTTTTATCGAATTTGTTTTTGCTGAGTCGTATCAGAACATAATTTTTGACTTTGTAGGACTGCTGGAAGTTTGCCAAGTAATACAGATTAATTCACCGATTAGCTTCCAGCGTTTCAAACTGAAATAGTTGGATATTTTTTGTTATACTGACGTATTTTAGAAACATTTTGAAATTTAGGTATCTTCGTGGGTTCTTGAGTTTACAACTTTAAGGTCCCTGACGATCCAGTGAACTAATACACAGGCCACAATTTAATCAAATGCTAAAATGACTTATATTCAACGTCTGTTTATTAAATGGAAAAAAGGAAGACAGTCTTATCATTCTTCTAGGTTGATATATATGCAGTATATTGGTGGAAAATGAGACTGAAATTTCTACACTTAGTTCCTCTGGATTTCAATATTATTAAATATGTTATCTGGCGTAAATCTCTTGTGCTTGACTCATGTCATTTGTCTATTAATGACCTGTAAATGTTATTATTAGCAACTATGATCGTTAACTTCCTATACTATGTAAATTATTGCTATGCGCCAATCATTCGAAAAAAATTATCTAAACGTCTGTTCAGGCAAGCCACTTATGAAAAAAAACTAATTTGCTCTGATAGACAGATCACTGTGATGACGACAGATTTATTAAGTACGTCTCATCAAATGTCATTTTGTGAGAAGACCTGGTTAGACATTTTGTGCTTGTTGAGAGCTGTCAGCAAGTTACATCTACAAAGTTGACAGAAGTCATAGTCACCTAGTGATGAAGTCGATGACGTGACCACTGAGAGACTCATTCGAAAAAAACCTCTGAAACTTAGGTGCACGGAAATGATTAAACACAGGAAAATGTTGCTTTCGTCATACTAATTAAATATTCATTAGCTGCCTTCATCAACCTAAAACCAGTTTGGAAATCTTGCACACTCAGCATTTTTAACACAAATGTAAAGTTAGTCAGTCACTTCCTCTCTATGCTTCAGAAACTTGGCCAGCTAAGCATGTTGCAGACTTTCATAAACAGCTGCAGCTTCCCTGACTCCATACTGAAGATCAAATGGCTGGCGAGGAAGAATAAGCAACAAGAAACTATGGGAACAAACCAACAGGCGAGAGCCGATCGCTCAATAAATATGTAGGAGAAAATGGAGATGGATCGTGAATACATTGTGGAGGCCGCCGAATGTCATCGCGTGCAATGCAGGCCATAGCTCCAGTAGAATTCAAAGGAGAAGCGACGAGTGGGTTATCAGTGCGAGGGTGCCGTAGAGGAGATAGTGTGAGGAATAGCTGAGATAGTTTGGTCAATAGTGGACCCAGCTGAACAGTACTGCAGAAAACAGAAAAAAGTGAAGATGTTTTGCTGAAGCCTTATGTTCCACACAGAATGCAACGGAATCAAAATAATAATAGCTGCAGTGTAGATATAGTCACAAACAGACCTCACTTAGAGATTTTTCAGAACCGAAGAACATTGAATAGCTGTTTGGTTCTACTTTTTTTCATCTTTACACAATAATGACCAGATCAGGAATCAAACCTGAGACGCTTAGATCAAGATGTCAAGCTCACTGACCATTCATGCTATCGGTCTGAATATCAGTGGTCTGTGGAAGCTAACATTTAATCGATTTGTGATTTGGTGCTACCCCCAGACAACGCCTTCGAAGAATATCCAATAAAGCTCGACGTGGTATTCAATGATCCCTCTGGGGGATGCTGGTTCATGATGAAGTCTTCATTGAAATTATTCTAACTGCCTACAAATGCGTAGGATCCGAATGCTAGTTGAATGAAAACTTTACAAATAATCAAAATCACTGATGGGAATTACGCAGTTTAGTTTGATAGAAATCACAAATTGTTAGAAAACAGAAGTTTTCTCCTGTTCTGTTTTTTCAGTCCCCATACAATGCTTGTTTTGTTAAATGCGCAGATGAGCTTTTAGTTTCCCAAAGTGGAAAAAAAAACAGTAAGCACAGATTATTAAAATAATTGTAATACTAATTGAGCAAATAAAAGAAATTTCACGCTATTTCATGTTGACATCTATCCAGTAAACGAACACGAAATTTCATTACGCTTAAAGTAACCAGTACTTATTCAAAGATGTATAATACTGACATCACAGAGAAATATTTTCTGGTAATTATATTTATGAACTAGTCCCGTGAAAATAAATGTTCGATTTTACACTCCTGAGTGATAAACATGGTTTGAATTATTCAAAGTTTTGTCTGGAGAGATGTGATTAGTTTTGACGAGTTACTCACGGACTGATATCAGTTAGAGAACCGATGAAAACCAGGAAGTACTGGACAGCTGTTTGGGACTCATTGAAAGCACACATCCGCAACAGGGGATTGAAACCAGGACCTTTCAGGTATAAGGCAAGCTCGTATACCATTCAGCCACTGAGACCCAATTTAATGACCAGTTCATGAATCCGAACTTTTACCAATTCGTGATTTGGCGCGACCACCAATAAATGTCATCAGCGAAAACTCCATTCTCACACTTAACTGGATGAACCTCATTGTTCACGACTTCTCACTAAAACTTCGGGAAACTCCGTACTGTAGCAAGTAACTAGGGAGAATCAGACTAATTTTCAATGGTTGGTTTGTGAGAATTAGATTTGTTTTGACGTCGAAACAAGTGTAATTCCTACAAACCAACTATTGAAAGTTATCTGAATAATTTCAGGTATGATAACGATGCAATATCACTTCGATAACCACAAAGAAATTACAAAGGCTGCCTATCTTTTTCATGGAAGCGGGAGCTCCCTTCCAGCAGTAGATATCGGTGACCTCATTAGGGATGAGACTCAGCACCTCAAGGCTACTGGCTGAACTTGTTAACCATGCAGCCACTGGAGTAGAATCTTCATTTGGCCATGACGTCATACTAGACTTGCTGGTGCTCACTGATCACAGCTTCTCACCAGCATATAGTCCGCTGTCATAGAACATTAGACTGCTCTTCAAGTGTATATTTACAAAGGTTTGGTTGATTGGGAGAAGGTTTATTAAGTGACATCAATTAGTGAATTACTGAAAACCAATGAACGCCTCAAAGCTGTTTGATCAGACTTTGAAACTATTCGAAAAGGCACCTCTATGGTATCTACTAGGAATCCTGAAAATCAATATATGATTGAATAGTACTGGAAAGTTCCGAACCAGGACGCAGAAGATGCTCAGTACTCGTGGGGTTTCAGTGGTCGTCTTAGTTACATCATTTCGTGATGCAGCAATCAAGCAAATATGTGATAAACTGACTCTTCCACGGTAAATATCGTGTGTATCCGGAAAACTCTGCCAATTAGCATTTGCAATTAAAGTCGAACGGTAGATGTGCATATCGCTTCAGTCCAACATACCCAAACAAGCTATGATATTAGGACTTCTGCAAAATATGACTGAACAACTCAAAGGTATTTACGCTACGTGATCTATACATAGTAGTAAAAAAAACTAGTTATTCACAAAGTGAGATCCTATTTCTGTATAAAATCAATCACAAAATATGCTTCTTATTACCACAAAGATATATGTGATATTCTTGAAAACGATCCTACTAATTTGTGGGAAGTGGTTCGTAGGGATTTTGTTTGACTGTTTAGTGGATTTCATCATGAGTTGATATCAGTTAGAGAACCACTGGAAAACTTCAGAGTACTGCACAGCTATTTCGTCATCCTACTTTGGGACTCTTCAGTAGAACGCACTTACCGGGGTTCGAATTCAGGACCTTCTGGTTACAAGGCTAGCGAGCTCGCAGACCATTAAGCCACAGGGACCTGATCCAAGGGCCAGTCAGTGAATTCCAACTTGTGCCAATTCACGACGAAACACGGCTACTTCACAATGTCTCCTTCGATGAGTAACTGCCTCACCTTCAGCTCATGATGAAATCCTCCTACCAAACAAACAAAATCCCTACAAAAACCAATACTTTAAAATTGATCTGGTTTTCACTAGCGACTGGCCAAATTCAGCCTGTCACCTTAGGTTCTGTTGGGAAGCCGTGACCAGTGGGGTACAGCAGGTTGAAAGTAAGGCAGTCACTAATTGAAGAAGACATTGCAAAGTGATGGAGCCGTGTCTTGGATTGTCAGAAGTTAGAATTCAAGGGTCACTGGGACTCGATTCAAGGGCCAATTCATGAATTCTAACTTCTGAAAAATTCATGAAACAGCTCCACAAATTCGCAATGCCTTCCTCGATGAGTTACTGCTGCACTTTCATCCTGCTGCACCCTATTGGTCACGGCTTCCCAACAGAACCTCAGGCTGAATATGGCCAGTCGCTAATTAGTATCAGATCAACTTTTGAGGATTGAATTGTTGGGCTTATGTTTGATTGGTTGGAGGATTTCATTACGAGCTGATGACCATAGACAGTGTTAGTAGTCTTTACCAAAGTTTCGAACTATCTATGAAATGTTTTGCTACCAGTGATTTTAAGTTACAAAAACGCTGCGGTAACAGATTTATGCCATTATTCACTTTTATTTACCACATTTTTCCTGGTTCAACAATCGACTTTTTTCAGAATGTCTGCGAAATTTAAAAAAATCATATATTAGACAGATTTCATAGCATTTAAGGTGATTTTGTGATTACTGTTTCAGCGTACGCCTGGAAACAATTCCGACCAGAACAAGTTGGATTCAGGAAAGGCAAATCATGATCTGATCAAATTACAGCTCAACGCATCATCATCGAACAAAGCATGGAATGACAATCAAACGTCTACCTCAACTTTATGGACTTTGAGAAGGCCTTCGACAGCTTTGACGGCGAAGTAATTTGGAGACTACTCGAGTACTACGGCGTGCCCAAGATATTCATCAACCTTATTCAACAGCTGTATGACAAAGGCGCATGTCAAGTGATCCACAACGGAAAACTCAATGAAACGTTTGGAGTAAACACAGGAGTCAGACAAGGGTGCTTATTATCACCAGTGATATTCCTAATTGTGGTGGACTGAATTATGCGTCAGACAATGGGAAACGAGAAGACAGGAATATCCTAGACCGACATGAAGAACCTAGAAGACCAGGATTTCGCGGATGATTTATGTTCGATGCCACACAAGATCGAAGACTTACAAGCGAAAACTGACATACTGGTCGAAGAAGCAGCCGGTGAAGACAGGAATCCAGGTGAACATAGGTAAGACGGAGGTTATGAAAACAACCAACCAACAACAACAAAAGCAGCAACATCCTCCGCCAATCACCATCAACAGGAGAGATTTGAAAGAGGTTACTTTATTCACTTATCTAGGGAGCATTGTCTCAACTACAGGAGGAACGGACAAGGATGTCAAATCGAGAATCAGGAAGGCGAGAAACACATTCATCAAACTGAAACCAATCTGGAAATCTTCGTCACTCAGCATCAACAACAAAATTCGGATTTTCAATACAAACGTCAAGTCAGTCAGTTGTTCTATACGCATCAGAAACTTGACGGGACACCAAGAATATTTCCAACAGCCTGTTGCAGACCTTTATCAACAACTGTCTTCGTTCTTTACTGAAGATCAGATGGCCGCCGGAAAGAATCATCAAGACGAAACTAGTGGAATGAGCAAAACAAGAACCAATCGCCCAACAAGTACGCAGGAGAAAGTGGAGATGGATTGGACACTCCCTGAGGAGGCCGCTGTTTGACATCACGCGTCAGGCCCTTGAGTAGAACCCGAAATGGAAGCGGCAAGTGGGACGTCCGAGGGTGACATGGAGGAGATTGTGTGAAGAAGAGTTGAAACAGTATGGACTAACATGGATGCAAGTGAAAAGTATAGCAGAAGACAGAAGCAAGTGGAGGCGTGCAGTTAAAGACCTATGTTTCACTTGGAACCCAAGAGTAAAAAAAAATAATAATATTAAGTCAGCATATGGGAAATTTAAGTTATCTTTGTAAATGATTAAAGAATCAGAGTAACAAATACATAGATTTTATCAAGTTTACAAATTCTTGAAAAGAGTCTCTTACTCTCTGAAGACATTCTGTTGAATGGTTTTCCCGTAATATTTACTTAAGTTGGTTCGCAAGGATTGGTTTGGATTCTACGAGTTGATCACAGATTGATATAAGTTAGAGGACCATTGAAAACCAGCACTTGAGTACTTGAGTGCTGTCTCGTCTTGGTATTGGAATCGTTGGCAGCACGCACCTACTACAAGGACTCAAACTCACTCCAGTTACAAGGCAAGCTCGCATACCATTCAGCCACTAGGATCAGATTCAATGACCAGTTCATAAATTCGAACTTCTTCCAATTTGTGGTTGCGGTCGCGTCAATTCATGAATTGTTGGTTGCGTACTGCCAATGATTCTCCAAAAATTGGGATGAAACAACTGTCCAGTACTCCCTGGTTTTCAATGGTTCTCTAGCCTATTATTTAACTCTGCATAAATGTGAAGAGTTCAAGTGAATGTGAAACGTATCAAAGCATCGATGTTTTGTAATCCCATTGGGTATCGCACTGATGAGCTTAGCTCTTGATGATCAAAATGACCATCTGGTGTTTAAATTAGTTCAGCCTATCTAAGTAGCATCACCAGTTGGTGTGGGCAGTATCAAATTACTCATGTCTTTTAAATTTGGACCCATTGCTATTACTTCCCCTTTTCTAAAAAGAATGGAAAAGTTACTCTTAATTAATCTTCAACCTTCACTTAAAGCCTTTAACGATCCTAAACAATTCACCTATAAACACACTGGAAGTACTTTAGTTGCATTTGCTGTCTTGTATCATAACATTGTCTCCAGCTTAGACAAGGGGGCTAAATTTTTTCGCTGCACCATTCTAGGTTACACATCTGTTTTCGACTTAATACGCAGGGAAATTTCATTAAACAAGCTTGTTGAAACTCAAGCTGACTGTTTGATTGTCAAAAGGCTCCATTCTTATTTCTAAGGAAGAAAGCATTACACTGCATATCAGAGAAGGTCGTCCACTTCGTTGCTTACTGAGGCTGGTGTCCCTCAAGGCGCTGTCTTTTCTCCCCTTCTGTTTTTTTTCTTCTTGCATGACTTGCCACACTCTGAGGAATGAACTTTGTTAAGTATGTCGATGATCTAACCATTTCAATGTCTGTTAACTCCCAGCTTGACTGCACTAAGATGAACAGTTTTCTCTCAGGAGTTAGCAAATGGTCTTCGTCTAACGGCCTTTGACTAAATCCTTCCAAATGTCAGACTGTTAATTTCAGTTTCCGATGTGAATGAAAGTTAAATGAAGCCGTTGGTTCCTATGACCCTTGCAAAATCGATGATACTGATATTGAAACCAAGTCTGAAGTTAAGTATCTCGGATTAATTCTCTTTTCTGAACTATTCGTTTGACTTTTCCATTAATAAGTTTAGTCACTCAGGCGTAACTCAAACACTCCTCTTAGAGTTTATTAAATCGTGTATTTTACCTATTCTTCTTTACTGTTCTCCCGTATTTTTTCCTGGATTACTTAAAAAAGATTATGTCATACTTCGTAGAACTCTGAAAACTGTCAGTAGGACGAGTGGTATCCCATTGGGCCATATCGTTGACACTGTCACTGATAGACACTTGATGTCATGCAACAAATTCACAAAAGAATTTTGTCAGACTCTGAGCACCCACTCTACCCGCAGCTCCAACCTTGTGTCTCTTCAGGTAAAACAATAAGTCTTTTCAGAAGACTTTATGCACGTACGTCTAAGTATAAAAATTCCACTATACCATATTTGGCGGCACGTACTTTATGTGATGAAAATAGTGTTACGCATGAACTAACTAACCTTCTTTGCGCCACTACATCAAGCATTTCCTCCACCCTTAAAGCATCAAACTTCATTGTTATTGTATTTCTTATACTTATAATCCTCTCAATATTTTGTACTGTTTATTGTTTTACACGTTTTAAAACGTGTTTGGGGAGTATCCTAAAGATTGTGGAAGCCCTAGCAATTAGAAAGTTTAAGCCACCTTTATGCGTTCAAAAACAATTTGTCATCACATTAAACCTTCCTTGGTAAATTTTGTTTTGACACTATAGCAGATGTACTATTACCTCTGTTATTTGGTTTAGTGGTCTTCATTGTTACTTTGACCTTGAATATGTCCTTTAAACTTGACCTGTGTCTATTTTCTCACCTCTTACCTCTTTATTAATTTCATATATGTTCCTATGAAAAGTCCGTGTGTGATCAGATTGTTCGAAATGTGTTGCGCAAATACATTACACGATTCAGACAAATTACGTCTTCTTATTGCTTTATCTAAATTCTAAAGTTTCCTAACTGAATCGACAATACCGTATGAAATAAACTAACTGTTATTATTGTTATTTTTATTATTATATTTAATAATCTCAATTCGTGCTTCGAATATTTTTGACTTCATGTCATAATTGTGGACAAATTCTTCTGGTTAGTTTGGTTTCAATTTTTAATTTTATTTATATTTTGAGTAAATCAGATGCAACATTGTGACAAATGCTGAGAATTCCCTTCTGTTTTTCGAATAAAGTATATTATTATTATGTCAATCAGTCAGTTTTATATAACGGCATACACTTGTATCTCAGTGAAAAAATTACTTTAACTTCAGAAAGGTAGTAAATTGTTTCACATCACGAGAAACGTTCATGAATTTAGGGCCAACACAAGTGAATTGCAACAAGCAGCTGTTTTGTAGTTCTTTCGTTTTTCGTAGTGAGGAACTCACTTCAGGACAGATGTTTTGTTCTATTTCGTAGTAAGATTCCGTTTAACATAACATCATCCTCACTGATTAATCCTCTTCGAAACAAGAGTAGAATTCAGCACTCATCCTTCAGAGCGCCTTTTTGAATCTAGGTGGATGAGTAGTAATCTAGAGGCAATCATGGACCTCATTCTCGTGCATGTTACCACTCAGCAAGAAGTGTGAATTAAGCAATGTTTTTGGGTACATATGTCCCACTAAGGTGAATCATGAACTCGAATAGCTCATCCATAGAGTCTTTGACTCCACCAGTGGATGAATTGGATTCGTCCCTCTCAGTGAACATTAGTTCCTTCGAAATTGAGATATACATTAGTAAAGAATCTCAGCAAGGACGAGGAAGATAGATAAATAGCTCTTTGCCAGCCACTTCCAACCACATCTCACAAAATTGTGAATGCAAATAAAGCTCTACTGTAATACATACAATCTAAATTATAAGAAAAGCTAAGTGTCTCCTGTTTCTTTGCTACATTCCGCACTACTACTGTATATCCAGCGTTGTTCCCTTCTCACATGAATAGCCATTGAAAAAGAAATAAAAAAAGACGTAGGTTAAATAATAATAATAATAAAAGCAATTTGTTCCGCTAGTTTCTAGATTATTATTATTGATCAACATATGAACATAAATCTTATTTTCTCCTTTCATTTGTGTATTTACATTTAACTGTTGTGTTGCATGCACGGCCTAATTTCATTTTCCGTAAAGAATTAATTTCTTCCGAGCAGGTTCTGTTTGTGAAATCTCTCTCTTACTTTCTTCTCACTACTCACTGTTTCTTGCTTTTGTTTTATTTCCCCTGTTGATGAGAAAACTATTCTCCTTATGAGAAAACACAAGGGAATATAGAATAAAAACAGAGAAGTAAATAAATTGGTATGTGTTGATAAGATTATTTTCTCTCTCTCACATTCTATCCTGTTTACATCACATTATACCAAAAAGAAGTAAATCATCACGTCTCTCTCATTCGTGTGAGCCGAAGATTGTTCACTTTGTAAACAAAATAGTATTCATTATTATTATTACTGTTTCAATAAACCTATGCAAATACTGAAGAGAAACAAAATTTTGAGTTTTACAGAAATGCTTCTCTGCAATAAAGAAGTATATCTCTTGTGTAACCTAAATGTTGGATAAATAGTGAAGAAATAGTTTTGAACTTGATTTACGACATACAAGAGAGAGCGGGAGAGAAAGATGAGTTGAGGAGGCGAATTTTATTCTGTACAAAACTTATCAGAATATGGATGTACCCGAGTCCCCACTGAAACTGGAAATTACCGCTTAGAGACTCAAATATCAACGAGTTGTTCAGCTATGCTACTGCATCATAAGGGCAACAAGTATAAATTGGTATTTCATGAATGTTTCACCAGCGCAATAGAACGGAATCAACACTGAGTGAGAGAAAATCAAAGCTGCTGTGATGTATTATGAGATCACCTGACAGTAAAGGAGGCATTACATATATATTTATTTATGGGCAAACTTTGGTTCTCTGAATGAATCTTCAGGCTATTTCAGTACACATGACTAATACCTTTGCATTATAACCAGATGGAACTCATGACTACATTCCATATTATATGTTGATTGGTGGATGGTGACTAGCAGTGGAATCCAGGATGCGCATTTCGTCATCTGCGCGACTCGTCATCTGGATGTACCTGCATTCCGCAATGAGTGATGATGTTCCCACTGAGTTACCATCTACCAGTTAAATTAACTGACTTCAATTTATTAGTTCGACCTAACTGACCAATCTCACAGTCACTAAATACAATTCACTACATTACTTTGCCTGACTGAGTTCATTCAGTCAATAAGCCGATAAAGTTTATTTCTGATTCTGTTGGTAGGTTCAAATACCATTCTATAATGGCAGCCTTATCATTTAATATTAAGTTAAGCTCCTGATATCCCTTCCTCATGTAGCAGTACTCGTGAGGCATGCAAATTCCAGTAAAAGCTTTTACTGGACATATCAAAAATAAAGATCTTTGAAACCAAGTGGTGAACGCCTTTGCGTTTCAAATTCTCTAAGACTCAGGTTGAGTAGATAACACCTGCTTCCCCTAAAATTTTGAGAATACCGAAATCTGACTGGTTTGATGAAACACATCTGAAATAGTTTCGAAATATTTTGTACACGTTTTCAATTTCAAGTCATTTACAAAGTCAT
This sequence comes from Trichobilharzia szidati, assembly GCA_944472155.2. NCBI lineage: Eukaryota > Metazoa > Platyhelminthes > Trematoda > Strigeidida > Schistosomatidae > Trichobilharzia > Trichobilharzia szidati. The sequence continues at coordinate 63,156,090 of OX235277.1, read as the reverse complement.
TATTCCCCTAACATAGGTTCAACTGGAAAGAATTGTAATTTCATGGATGTTTACAGACTCTTGATGACAAAATTGAGTAATTTTCATTTTCTGATACAGTCTTGAATATTGAATGTGAGGTGAGTTGACCCACCACGCCAGATATACCTTCTTTTCTAGATTATGAACTTGAACTTAGCAATATAGGATTCAGGTAAACAGTTCTCACTGGACAAAGAATATTCTTTTCGTCTGATTATTATAATTATTGTTCCCTTGGATTCCTAGTGGAACATATGGCTTCAACTACACATCTCCACTTGCTTCTGTCTCCTGCTGTACTTTTCACTTGCATCCATGTTAGTCCGTACTGTTTCAACTCTTCTTCACACGGTCTCCTCCATGTCACTCTTGGATGTCCCACTCGCCGCTTCCCTTTCAGGTTCCACTCGAGTGTTGGCCTGACGCGCGATGTCACCCAGTGGCCTCCTCAGCGAGTGTCCAATCTATCTCCAATTTCTCCTTCATATTTGTTGAGCGGTTGTTTCCTGTTTTGTTTGTTCCAATAGTTTCTTGTTGGTGATTCTTTCCGGCCATCTGATCTTGAGTATAGAACGAAGGAAGCTGTTGATAAAGGTCTGCAACAGGCTGTTGGAAATATTCTTTGTGACCCACCAAGTTCGTGATCCGTGAAACAAAACTGACTTGACGTGTGTATTGAAAATACGAATTTTGTTGTTGATGCATGCTGAGTGACGAAGATTTCCAGATTGGTTTCAGGTTGATGAATGTGTTTCTCGCCTTCCCGATTCTCGATTTGACATCCTCGTCCGTTCCTCCTGTGGTTGAGACAATGCTCCCTAGAAAAGTGAAATAAGTAACCTCTTTCAAATCTCTCCCGTTGATGGTGATTTGCGCTGGATGTTGCTGCTGCTGCTGTTGTTGTTGTTGGTTGGTTGGTAATTTTCATAAACTCCATCTTGTCTATGTTCACCTGGAGTCCTGTGATTGCTGCTTCTTCGACCAGTTTGTCGGTTTTCGCTTGTAAGTCTTCGATTTTGTGTGACATCAAACATAAATGATCCGCGAAATCCAGGTCTTCTTGGTGATAATAAGCATCCTTGTCTGACTCCTGTGTTTACTCCAAACGCTTCGCTGAGTTTTCCGTTGTGGATCACTTGACATGTGCCGTTGTCGTACAGCTATTGAATAAGGTTGATGAATATTTGTGGTACGCCGTAGTACTCGAGTAGTCTCCAAATTACTTCGCGGTCAACGCTGTCGAAGGCCTTCTCAAAGTCTATAAAGTTGAGGTAAAGATTTGATTGCCATTCCATTTCCATTTCCCTGTATTAAACTGATTTTATTGAGCTATTGCACAATGCTCTGCCACACTAATTATTCGACTAAGAGGTTAGCCATAAAATGTACAGGTATTGCACAACTGACAATTTAATAAAACGTTTATTTGATAGCCACTATAATCTACAATACAAAAGCGTCTTATCAAACAAGTTCATGGAAAAAATTCCGTATAAATTTTTGCTAACTACAATTTGTGCTCCTTGTCAAATGAATGCAAATCAACCCAAAGTTGAAGGCCACTGGGTGACATCGCGCGTCAGGCCAACACTCGAGTGGAACCTGAAAGGGAAGCGGCGAGTGGGACATCCAAGGGTGACATGGAGGAGATCGTGTGATGAAGAACTGAAACAGTATGGACTAACATGGATGCAAGTGAAAAGCACAGCAGAAGACAGAAGCAAGTGGAGGCGTGCAGTTGAAGCCCTATGTTCCACCAGGAACACAAGGGAACAATAGTAATAATAATACAGGGAAATCAAAGACTCGCGAACTACTTATATAATTGGAATGCTCACTAGTGGGTCACCACAATATATCTCTGAAAGAATGGCCTAGTTTGCAGTGACAATATATATCATTGATTGCCAGGAGTCAAGATTCATCGGCGATCACATCACGTATCAGTGGTTGACGCTCAATAGCCTCGCTTCTTATTCCTTAGTGAGATTGTCTGTGCAAACGGGATGTCACTCAACTGTGTTTACCGATTTTTTTCTTTTCCGCATCGCTATCCTCTTAAACCTTCTTGTTGATCAGTAGATTCCTGACTGCTAATTTGGCAAAGTTCCATGTATTAATCAATTTTGGTCATGAAATCTTCATATCGAGCTACCAAATATAGGTGTTGATGATCGTCGATGCGCGACACAACGCTTTTAACAATATGCAATTATTGACTCGACATAATTGTTGAAAATCCGAATCTACTTCTTTACCCTGAGTGCAGAAAATTCCTAAACAGATGTTGGAGTAATAAAGTTCTGTGTTACTTTTTCAATCCTGTATTTGACTTCCTAACTCGCGCTGCGCGTGACTGACACGACGATGTGTAAATTAGTGGAATTAGGTGGCGCCCAACAATTTCTTCTGTTGATGGGGACTCGTGCTTTTCAATGTTGATAAGGTAACTTCATCACCTCTTTCCTCTCTGTGTTTACTTGAGATGCAGTTCCAATGCTTCGTCTGTCAGCTTATTAGTTTTCTGGTGTCGATCTTTCAGTATGTCTGATATTAGAAATAAATCGTCCGTGACGTTGACGTCTGCCAGACATTTTTGTGTAGAGCAAACATGTATCTGTCTTCTTGCGCCTCTCGGTCTCCTCACTGTTGCAGTCGACAACAACGAGGGATATCAACGGTGATGCAAGTCAACCTTGCCTTCAGATGCATCGCTGAGTTTACCGTTTTGAATCCAGAAAATTATTCCGATATATCGAGAAGTTAAAAAAATTAAATTGGAGGCCTGGAAGAAACATCTTTTCAGTATGACGGTTTCTTTTTCCTGTTTACATTCTTTGGAATTTAGTGTTCAATACACCATTTGAAGTATAAGTAGTTGCACTAGTATTATGACTGGTTTTTTAATAACTTTGGAAAGTCTGTTTACACTTAAATTAATGGTCATATTATTGTACGTCAGACAAGTTCTCGAAAAGCTGATTGTTTATTGAGATAATAATGGAAAATTGTAGTCAATTAATAACACATCAAGTTTAATTAAACTCAATTATGACTGTCTGATAGTGAAAACCAGTTATACTATTTCACCTGACGTAAGGTTATTTATGCAGTGTATAATATCACTACTGACTGAATCCTCAGGGGTGTAAAAAATATAATAATAATTATTATTATATAATTAACACGCAAATACTACATTCGACGGGAAGTGTGTGAAAAATCATAATTGGTAACTTTTGTTGTTGTTTTTCTGTCTCTCCTGAAAACCAACTCTTAAGAAAAACTTGTTTTTAATAATTAGTGATGGACGAAGATAAACAAAGACTGAAAACATAAATAGTAGGATGAAAAGTGCTTATCCTTCGAAATTTTAAGTCTGATTCTGAGTGTTTTATCATCACTCTGCGATTTAAACAGGATTTGAAAGTCAAACGTCTTTAAACAAGGAAAGGACCGACAGATTTACAGAGTAATGTGAAGTTAAGCTGCAATATTTTAGCTTGAATCTTTTGCGTAAAAGCTTACCTAATTTCGATTTTCGTTTACTCAGTTGAACCTAATATGAAGTTTCCCACTTTACTTAATCGTTTGTTTCTGTCGTAGTTTGACTGAACTATTTATTCTCACACTCCCTTATAGACTGTGCATTATTTCGGAATAATGTTGCTCTTACTTTCTATTAACAACCCGACATTACTGTGATAAATAAATTGTCTAATGTCGGGTAAGTTATAAACGGATACTATTTGGGTTATGTATGGTTAGTATGAATTAAGATGGAGTTCAGAATAAAGGATGCAATGTGTGCAGAACTCCACGTGGAACAAGCTGGATTCATGAAAAGCGAATTGTGTGCTGATCAAATTGAAACTCCACGCATTGTTACCACAGAACAAAGCATAGAATGGCAGTCAAACCTGTCTCCACCTCAAATCCACCGACTTCGAAATGGCCTTCGGAAGCGTTGACCAAGGCGTATTTTGGAAACTACTTCAACACTATGGCGTGGATTGTCCAAGTCTTTATCAACTTCATTCAGCAGAATTATGATAACTCCACGTGTCAAGTGAAGACGGATGTGATAAAGATAACCAAAGAACAACAGTAACAACTAACAACTAACCATCAACGGGAAAGATTTGACACGTTAGCTCCTTCACTTATTTAGGAATCACCGTTTTAGCCATAGGAAGGTTGGAAAGACGAAGATTTCAAAGCCAGTCAGAATAAGAAAAGCCAAAGATGCCTTCAATAACTTGAAACCAGTTGAGATCATCTACACTTAACATAAGGAACAACAATTAGATTTTCAGCACTTATGCCAAATCGGTCAGAAGTCAAGTCAGGCTGTCACATAAAGGATTTCCAACAGGTCGAAGACTTTCGTCAACACCTGTTAGCTTCGCTACCTCCGTACTGAAGATCGAATGGCAGGCCAGAAAAAAACTAGTAACAAGAAACTGTGGCTGGGAACGAACCAACCAACAGCTGGCCACTCAACAAATATGTAGGAGAAAATGGAGATGGATGGGGCATTCATCTAAGAGGCCGTCAAATGACATCGCGCACCAGCAGAATCCCCATGGGTATCGTAGAGTGGGTCACTGGTCGCAGGTTGACATGGAGGAGGTCGTGTGAAGAAGATTTGAGAGACTTTGAGTAATGGTGAACCAAGCTGACAGGGTGACAGAGAATGGAACATAGTGAAGATGTGTTGTTGCAGCCCTATGTTGCACTCACAACCCAAGAGAACAACAATAACAATAATTCACAAAAATGAATCCATTCAAATAAAACCATCTCGTATTATCCAACCAATATTTTCGTTCTTTTCATTCGTTTGTTAAAATTAGTCAAAGAAACCGGCTGAATGGAAGCATCTTTAGTTAAATGGGCCTTGATTCAAAGTAAGCATCAGCGCTGAATGTGCTTGGGTAGCAGATGAATTATTCAACTTGACTTGATGTGTGAATATTTCACTTGTTTGATTAGTAAGGCTGATGTCAGATTTACTGAATGCTTTTCATTCACTGCCGAATTATCCTACCAGGTTATATACTACTTATAAATCCAACTAAATATGGAGACACAGAAATTAATAAAGTTCTTCCACGCTCCGTGTGGTTTTAAAGCATACTTTTTACTTTATATATCTCCAAACCAAGTTGACTTTTAACGGTTTGAAAAAATTTGGGCATTGGGTATATGATATTCATTATAATAAAGGTTTTTGTATTTCCCAATGAATGAAAAACAAAACGATATTGTTTTTACTGACGTTTCGCTATTTAATGCTAATAGCTTTATCAAAGTATTATTAAACCGGAATTTACAAAATCTCAGCATATATATAACAAACAGTTAGGGGGTGAGAAAATAGACATAGGTCAAGTTAAAGGGACATATTGTCAGTTGTGCAATACCTGTACATTTTATGGCTAACCTCTTAGTCGAATAATTAGTGTGGCAGAGCATTGTGCAATAGCTCAATAAAATCAGTTTAATACAGGGAAATGGAAATGGAATGGCAATCAAATCTTTACCTCAACTTTATAGACTTTGAGAAGGCCTTCGACAGCGTTGACCGCGAAGTAATTTGGAGACTACTCGAGTACTACGGCGTACCACAAATATTCATCAACCTTATTCAATAGCTGTACGACAACGGCACATGTCAAGTGATCCACAACGGAAAACTCAGCGAAGCGTTTGGAGTAAACACAGGAGTCAGACAAGGATGCTTATTATCACCAAGAAGACCTGGATTTCGCGGATCATTTATGTTTGATGTCACACAAAATCGAAGACTTACAAGCGAAAACCGACAAACTGGTCGAAGAAGCAGCAATCACAGGACTCCAGGTGAACATAGACAAGATGGAGTTTATGAAAATTACCAACCAACCAACAACAACAACAGCAGCAGCAGCAACATCCAGCGCAAATCACCATCAACGGGAGAGATTTGAAAGAGGTTACTTATTTCACTTTTCTAGGGAGCATTGTCTCAACCACAGGAGGAACGGACGAGGATGTCAAATCGAGAATCGGGAAGGCGAGAAACACATTCATCAACCTGAAACCAATCTGGAAATCTTCGTCACTCAGCATGCATCAACAACAAAATTCGTATTTTCAATACACACGTCAAGTCAGTTTTGTTTCACGGATCACGAACTTGGTGGGTCACAAAGAATATTTCCAACAGCCTGTTGCAGACCTTTATCAACAGCTTCCTTCGTTCTATACTCAAGATCAGATGGCCGGAAAGAATCACCAACAAGAAACTATTGGAACAAACAAAACAGGAAACAACCGCTCAACAAATATGAAGGAGAAATTGGAGATAGATTGGACACTCGCTGAGGAGGCCACTGGGTGACATCGCGCGTCAGGCCAACACTCGAGTGGAACCTGAAAGGGAAGCGGCGAGTGGGACATCCAAGAGTGACATGGAGGAGACCGTGTGAAGAAGAGTTGAAACAGTACGGACTAACATGGATGCAAGTGAAAAGTACAGCAGGAGACAGAAGCAAGTGGAGATGTGTAGTTGAAGCCATATGTTCCACTAGGAATCCAAGGGAACAATAATTATAATAATCAGACGAAAAGAATATTCTTTGTCCAGTGAGAACTGTTTACCTGAATCCTATATTGCTAAGTTCAAGTTCATAATCTAGAAAAGAAGGTATATCTGGCGTGGTGGGTCAACTCACCTCACATTCAATATTCAAGACTGTATCAGAAAATGAAAATTACTCAATTTTGTCATCAAGAGTCTGTAAACATCCATGAAATTACAATTCTTTCCAGTTGAACCTATGTTAGGGGAATAATGACTTTGTAAATGACTTGAAATTGAAAACGTGTACAAAATATTTCGAAACTATTTCAGATGTGTTTCATCAAACCAGTCAGATTTCGGTATTCTCAAAATTTTAGGGGAAGCAGGTGTTATCTACTCAACCTGAGTCTTAGAGAATTTGAAACGCAAAGGCGTTCACCACTTGGTTTCAAAGATCTTTATTTTTGATATGTCCAGTAAAAGCTTTTACTGGAATTTGCATGCCTCACGAGTACTGCTACATGAGGAAGGGATATCAGGAGCTTAACTTAATATTAAATGATAAGGCTGCCATTATAGAATGGTATTTGAACCTACCAACAGAATCAGAAATAAACTTTATCGGCTTATTGACTGAATGAACTCAGTCAGGCAAAGTAATGTAGTGAATTGTATTTAGTGACTGTGAGATTGGTCAGTTAGGTCGAACTAATAAATTGAAGTCAGTTAATTTAACTGGTAGATGGTAACTCAGTGGGAACATCATCGCTCATTGCGGAATGCAGGTACATCCAGATGACGAGTCGCGCAGATGACGAAATGCGCATCCTGGATTCCACTGCTAGTCACCATCCACCAATCAACATATAATATGGAATGTAGTCATGAGTTCCATCTGGTTATAATGCAAAGGTATTAGTCATGTGTACTGAAATAGCCTGAAGATTCATTCAGAGAACCAAAGTTTGCCCATAAATAAATATATATGTAATGCCTCCTTTACTGTCAGGTGATCTCATAATACATCACAGCAGCTTTGATTTTCTCTCACTCAGTGTTGATTCCGTTCTATTGCGCTGGTGAAACATTCATGAAATACCAATTTATACTTGTTGCCCTTATGATGCAGTAGCATAGCTGAACAACTCGTTGATATTTGAGTCTCTAAGCGGTAATTTCCAGTTTCAGTGGGGACTCGGGTACATCCATATTCTGATAAGTTTTGTACAGAATAAAATTCGCCTCCTCAACTCATCTTTCTCTCCCGCTCTCTCTTGTATGTCGTAAATCAAGTTCAAAACTATTTCTTCACTATTTATCCAACATTTAGGTTACACAAGAGATATACTTCTTTATTGCAGAGAAGCATTTCTGTAAAACTCAAAATTTTGTTTCTCTTCAGTATTTGCATAGGTTTATTGAAACAGTAATAATAATAATGAATACTATTTTGTTTACAAAGTGAACAATCTTCGGCTCACACGAATGAGAGAGACGTGATGATTTACTTCTTTTTGGTATAATGTGATGTAAACAGGATAGAATGTGAGAGAGAGAAAATAATCTTATCAACACATACCAATTTATTTACTTCTCTGTTTTTATTCTATATTCCCTTGTGTTTTCTCATAAGGAGAATAGTTTTCTCATCAACAGGGGAAATAAAACAAAAGCAAGAAACAGTGAGTAGTGAGAAGAAAGTAAGAGAGAGATTTCACAAACAGAACCTGCTCGGAAGAAATTAATTCTTTACGGAAAATGAAATTAGGCCGTGCATGCAACACAACAGTTAAATGTAAATACACAAATGAAAGGAGAAAATAAGATTTATGTTCATATGTTGATCAATAATAATAATCTAGAAACTAGCGGAACAAATTGCTTTTATTATTATTATTATTTAACCTACGTCTTTTTTTATTTCTTTTTCAATGGCTATTCATGTGAGAAGGGAACAACGCTGGATATACAGTAGTAGTGCGGAATGTAGCAAAGAAACAGGAGACACTTAGCTTTTCTTATAATTTAGATTGTATGTATTACAGTAGAGCTTTATTTGCATTCACAATTTTGTGAGATGTGGTTGGAAGTGGCTGGCAAAGAGCTATTTATCTATCTTCCTCGTCCTTGCTGAGATTCTTTACTAATGTATATCTCAATTTCGAAGGAACTAATGTTCACTGAGAGGGACGAATCCAATTCATCCACTGGTGGAGTCAAAGACTCTATGGATGAGCTATTCGAGTTCATGATTCACCTTAGTGGGACATATGTACCCAAAAACATTGCTTAATTCACACTTCTTGCTGAGTGGTAACATGCACGAGAATGAGGTCCATGATTGCCTCTAGATTACTACTCATCCACCTAGATTCAAAAAGGCGCTCTGAAGGATGAGTGCTGAATTCTACTCTTGTTTCGAAGAGGATTAATCAGTGAGGATGATGTTATGTTAAACGGAATCTTACTACGAAATAGAACAAAACATCTGTCCTGAAGTGAGTTCCTCACTACGAAAAACGAAAGAACTACAAAACAGCTGCTTGTTGCAATTCACTTGTGTTGGCCCTAAATTCATGAACGTTTCTCGTGATGTGAAACAATTTACTACCTTTCTGAAGTTAAAGTAATTTTTTCACTGAGATACAAGTGTATGCCGTTATATAAAACTGACTGATTGACATAATAATAATATACTTTATTCGAAAAACAGAAGGGAATTCTCAGCATTTGTCACAATGTTGCATCTGATTTACTCAAAATATAAATAAAATTAAAAATTGAAACCAAACTAACCAGAAGAATTTGTCCACAATTATGACATGAAGTCAAAAATATTCGAAGCACGAATTGAGATTATTAAATATAATAATAAAAATAACAATAATAACAGTTAGTTTATTTCATACGGTATTGTCGATTCAGTTAGGAAACTTTAGAATTTAGATAAAGCAATAAGAAGACGTAATTTGTCTGAATCGTGTAATGTATTTGCGCAACACATTTCGAACAATCTGATCACACACGGACTTTTCATAGGAACATATATGAAATTAATAAAGAGGTAAGAGGTGAGAAAATAGACACAGGTCAAGTTTAAAGGACATATTCAAGGTCAAAGTAACAATGAAGACCACTAAACCAAATAACAGAGGTAATAGTACATCTGCTATAGTGTCAAAACAAAATTTACCAAGGAAGGTTTAATGTGATGACAAATTGTTTTTGAACGCATAAAGGTGGCTTAAACTTTCTAATTGCTAGGGCTTCCACAATCTTTAGGATACTCCCCAAACACGTTTTAAAACGTGTAAAACAATAAACAGTACAAAATATTGAGAGGATTATAAGTATAAGAAATACAATAACAATGAAGTTTGATGCTTTAAGGGTGGAGGAAATGCTTGATGTAGTGGCGCAAAGAAGGTTAGTTAGTTCATGCGTAACACTATTTTCATCACATAAAGTACGTGCCGCCAAATATGGTATAGTGGAATTTTTATACTTAGACGTACGTGCATAAAGTCTTCTGAAAAGACTTATTGTTTTACCTGAAGAGACACAAGGTTGGAGCTGCGGGTAGAGTGGGTGCTCAGAGTCTGACAAAATTCTTTTGTGAATTTGTTGCATGACATCAAGTGTCTATCAGTGACAGTGTCAACGATATGGCCCAATGGGATACCACTCGTCCTACTGACAGTTTTCAGAGTTCTACGAAGTATGACATAATCTTTTTTAAGTAATCCAGGAAAAAATACGGGAGAACAGTAAAGAAGAATAGGTAAAATACACGATTTAATAAACTCTAAGAGGAGTGTTTGAGTTACGCCTGAGTGACTAAACTTATTAATGGAAAAGTCAAACGAATAGTTCAGAAAAGAGAATTAATCCGAGATACTTAACTTCAGACTTGGTTTCAATATCAGTATCATCGATTTTGCAAGGGTCATAGGAACCAACGGCTTCATTTAACTTTCATTCACATCGGAAACTGAAATTAACAGTCTGACATTTGGAAGGATTTAGTCAAAGGCCGTTAGACGAAGACCATTTGCTAACTCCTGAGAGAAAACTGTTCATCTTAGTGCAGTCAAGCTGGGAGTTAACAGACATTGAAATGGTTAGATCATCGACATACTTAACAAAGTTCATTCCTCAGAGTGTGGCAAGTCATGCAAGAAGAAAAAAAACAGAAGGGGAGAAAAGACAGCGCCTTGAGGGACACCAGCCTCAGTAAGCAACGAAGTGGACGACCTTCTCTGATATGCAGTGTAATGCTTTCTTCCTTAGAAATAAGAATGGAGCCTTTTGACAATCAAACAGTCAGCTTGAGTTTCAACAAGCTTGTTTAATGAAATTTCCCTGCGTATTAAGTCGAAAACAGATGTGTAACCTAGAATGGTGCAGCGAAAAAATTTAGCCCCCTTGTCTAAGCTGGAGACAATGTTATGATACAAGACAGCAAATGCAACTAAAGTACTTCCAGTGTGTTTATAGGTGAATTGTTTAGGATCGTTAAAGGCTTTAAGTGAAGGTTGAAGATTAATTAAGAGTAACTTTTCCATTCTTTTTAGAAAAGGGGAAGTAATAGCAATGGGTCCAAATTTAAAAGACATGAGTAATTTGATACTGCCCACACCAACTGGTGATGCTACTTAGATAGGCTGAACTAATTTAAACACCAGATGGTCATTTTGATCATCAAGAGCTAAGCTCATCAGTGCGATACCCAATGGGATTACAAAACATCGATGCTTTGATACGTTTCACATTCACTTGAACTCTTCACATTTATGCAGAGTTAAATAATAGGCTAGAGAACCATTGAAAACCAGGGAGTACTGGACAGTTGTTTCATCCCAATTTTTGGAGAATCATTGGCAGTACGCAACCAACAATTCATGAATTGACGCGACCGCAACCACAAATTGGAAGAAGTTCGAATTTATGAACTGGTCATTGAATCTGATCCTAGTGGCTGAATGGTATGCGAGCTTGCCTTGTAACTGGAGTGAGTTTGAGTCCTTGTAGTAGGTGCGTGCTGCCAACGATTCCAATACCAAGACGAGACAGCACTCAAGTACTCAAGTGCTGGTTTTCAATGGTCCTCTAACTTATATCAATCTGTGATCAACTCGTAGAATCCAAACCAATCCTTGCGAACCAACTTAAGTAAATATTACGGGAAAACCATTCAACAGAATGTCTTCAGAGAGTAAGAGACTCTTTTCAAGAATTTGTAAACTTGATAAAATCTATGTATTTGTTACTCTGATTCTTTAATCATTTACAAAGATAACTTAAATTTCCCATATGCTGACTTAATATTATTATTTTTTTTTACTCTTGGGTTCCAAGTGAAACATAGGTCTTTAACTGCACGCCTCCACTTGCTTCTGTCTTCTGCTATACTTTTCACTTGCATCCATGTTAGTCCATACTGTTTCAACTCTTCTTCACACAATCTCCTCCATGTCACCCTCGGACGTCCCACTTGCCGCTTCCATTTCGGGTTCTACTCAAGGGCCTGACGCGTGATGTCAAACAGCGGCCTCCTCAGGGAGTGTCCAATCCATCTCCACTTTCTCCTGCGTACTTGTTGGGCGATTGGTTCTTGTTTTGCTCATTCCACTAGTTTCGTCTTGATGATTCTTTCCGGCGGCCATCTGATCTTCAGTAAAGAACGAAGACAGTTGTTGATAAAGGTCTGCAACAGGCTGTTGGAAATATTCTTGGTGTCCCGTCAAGTTTCTGATGCGTATAGAACAACTGACTGACTTGACGTTTGTATTGAAAATCCGAATTTTGTTGTTGATGCTGAGTGACGAAGATTTCCAGATTGGTTTCAGTTTGATGAATGTGTTTCTCGCCTTCCTGATTCTCGATTTGACATCCTTGTCCGTTCCTCCTGTAGTTGAGACAATGCTCCCTAGATAAGTGAATAAAGTAACCTCTTTCAAATCTCTCCTGTTGATGGTGATTGGCGGAGGATGTTGCTGCTTTTGTTGTTGTTGGTTGGTTGTTTTCATAACCTCCGTCTTACCTATGTTCACCTGGATTCCTGTCTTCACCGGCTGCTTCTTCGACCAGTATGTCAGTTTTCGCTTGTAAGTCTTCGATCTTGTGTGGCATCGAACATAAATCATCCGCGAAATCCTGGTCTTCTAGGTTCTTCATGTCGGTCTAGGATATTCCTGTCTTCTCGTTTCCCATTGTCTGACGCATAATTCAGTCCACCACAATTAGGAATATCACTGGTGATAATAAGCACCCTTGTCTGACTCCTGTGTTTACTCCAAACGTTTCATTGAGTTTTCCGTTGTGGATCACTTGACATGCGCCTTTGTCATACAGCTGTTGAATAAGGTTGATGAATATCTTGGGCACGCCGTAGTACTCGAGTAGTTTCCTAATTACTTCGCCGTCAAAGCTGTCGAAGGCCTTCTCAAAGTCCATAAAGTTGAGGTAGACGTTTGATTGTCATTCCATGCTTTGTTCGATGATGATGCGTTGAGCTGTAATTTGATCAGATCATGATTTGCCTTTCCTGAATCCAACTTGTTCTGGTCGGAATTGTTTCCAGGCGTACGCTGAAACAGTAATCACAAAATCACCTTAAATGCTATGAAATCTGTCTAATATATGATTTTTTTAAATTTCGCAGACATTCTGAAAAAAGTCGATTGTTGAACCAGGAAAAATGTGGTAAATAAAAGTGAATAATGGCATAAATCTGTTACCGCAGCGTTTTTGTAACTTAAAATCACTGGTAGCAAAACATTTCATAGATAGTTCGAAACTTTGGTAAAGACTACTAACACTGTCTATGGTCATCAGCTCGTAATGAAATCCTCCAACCAATCAAACATAAGCCCAACAATTCAATCCTCAAAAGTTGATCTGATACTAATTAGCGACTGGCCATATTCAGCCTGAGGTTCTGTTGGGAAGCCGTGACCAATAGGGTGCAGCAGGATGAAAGTGCAGCAGTAACTCATCGAGGAAGGCATTGCGAATTTGTGGAGCTGTTTCATGAATTTTTCAGAAGTTAGAATTCATGAATTGGCCCTTGAATCGAGTCCCAGTGACCCTTGAATTCTAACTTCTGACAATCCAAGACACGGCTCCATCACTTTGCAATGTCTTCTTCAATTAGTGACTGCCTTACTTTCAACCTGCTGTACCCCACTGGTCACGGCTTCCCAACAGAACCTAAGGTGACAGGCTGAATTTGGCCAGTCGCTAGTGAAAACCAGATCAATTTTAAAGTATTGGTTTTTGTAGGGATTTTGTTTGTTTGGTAGGAGGATTTCATCATGAGCTGAAGGTGAGGCAGTTACTCATCGAAGGAGACATTGTGAAGTAGCCGTGTTTCGTCGTGAATTGGCACAAGTTGGAATTCACTGACTGGCCCTTGGATCAGGTCCCTGTGGCTTAATGGTCTGCGAGCTCGCTAGCCTTGTAACCAGAAGGTCCTGAATTCGAACCCCGGTAAGTGCGTTCTACTGAAGAGTCCCAAAGTAGGATGACGAAATAGCTGTGCAGTACTCTGAAGTTTTCCAGTGGTTCTCTAACTGATATCAACTCATGATGAAATCCACTAAACAGTCAAACAAAATCCCTACGAACCACTTCCCACAAATTAGTAGGATCGTTTTCAAGAATATCACATATATCTTTGTGGTAATAAGAAGCATATTTTGTGATTGATTTTATACAGAAATAGGATCTCACTTTGTGAATAACTAGTTTTTTTTACTACTATGTATAGATCACGTAGCGTAAATACCTTTGAGTTGTTCAGTCATATTTTGCAGAAGTCCTAATATCATAGCTTGTTTGGGTATGTTGGACTGAAGCGATATGCACATCTACCGTTCGACTTTAATTGCAAATGCTAATTGGCAGAGTTTTCCGGATACACACGATATTTACCGTGGAAGAGTCAGTTTATCACATATTTGCTTGATTGCTGCATCACGAAATGATGTAACTAAGACGACCACTGAAACCCCACGAGTACTGAGCATCTTCTGCGTCCTGGTTCGGAACTTTCCAGTACTATTCAATCATATATTGATTTTCAGGATTCCTAGTAGATACCATAGAGGTGCCTTTTCGAATAGTTTCAAAGTCTGATCAAACAGCTTTGAGGCGTTCATTGGTTTTCAGTAATTCACTAATTGATGTCACTTAATAAACCTTCTCCCAATCAACCAAACCTTTGTAAATATACACTTGAAGAGCAGTCTAATGTTCTATGACAGCGGACTATATGCTGGTGAGAAGCTGTGATCAGTGAGCACCAGCAAGTCTAGTATGACGTCATGGCCAAATGAAGATTCTACTCCAGTGGCTGCATGGTTAACAAGTTCAGCCAGTAGCCTTGAGGTGCTGAGTCTCATCCCTAATGAGGTCACCGATATCTACTGCTGGAAGGGAGCTCCCGCTTCCATGAAAAAGATAGGCAGCCTTTGTAATTTCTTTGTGGTTATCGAAGTGATATTGCATCGTTATCATACCTGAAATTATTCAGATAACTTTCAATAGTTGGTTTGTAGGAATTACACTTGTTTCGACGTCAAAACAAATCTAATTCTCACAAACCAACCATTGAAAATTAGTCTGATTCTCCCTAGTTACTTGCTACAGTACGGAGTTTCCCGAAGTTTTAGTGAGAAGTCGTGAACAATGAGGTTCATCCAGTTAAGTGTGAGAATGGAGTTTTCGCTGATGACATTTATTGGTGGTCGCGCCAAATCACGAATTGGTAAAAGTTCGGATTCATGAACTGGTCATTAAATTGGGTCTCAGTGGCTGAATGGTATACGAGCTTGCCTTATACCTGAAAGGTCCTGGTTTCAATCCCCTGTTGCGGATGTGTGCTTTCAATGAGTCCCAAACAGCTGTCCAGTACTTCCTGGTTTTCATCGGTTCTCTAACTGATATCAGTCCGTGAGTAACTCGTCAAAACTAATCACATCTCTCCAGACAAAACTTTGAATAATTCAAACCATGTTTATCACTCAGGAGTGTAAAATCGAACATTTATTTTCACGGGACTAGTTCATAAATATAATTACCAGAAAATATTTCTCTGTGATGTCAGTATTATACATCTTTGAATAAGTACTGGTTACTTTAAGCGTAATGAAATTTCGTGTTCGTTTACTGGATAGATGTCAACATGAAATAGCGTGAAATTTCTTTTATTTGCTCAATTAGTATTACAATTATTTTAATAATCTGTGCTTACTGTTTTTTTTTCCACTTTGGGAAACTAAAAGCTCATCTGCGCATTTAACAAAACAAGCATTGTATGGGGACTGAAAAAACAGAACAGGAGAAAACTTCTGTTTTCTAACAATTTGTGATTTCTATCAAACTAAACTGCGTAATTCCCATCAGTGATTTTGATTATTTGTAAAGTTTTCATTCAACTAGCATTCGGATCCTACGCATTTGTAGGCAGTTAGAATAATTTCAATGAAGACTTCATCATGAACCAGCATCCCCCAGAGGGATCATTGAATACCACGTCGAGCTTTATTGGATATTCTTCGAAGGCGTTGTCTGGGGGTAGCACCAAATCACAAATCGATTAAATGTTAGCTTCCACAGACCACTGATATTCAGACCGATAGCATGAATGGTCAGTGAGCTTGACATCTTGATCTAAGCGTCTCAGGTTTGATTCCTGATCTGGTCATTATTGTGTAAAGATGAAAAAAAGTAGAACCAAACAGCTATTCAATGTTCTTCGGTTCTGAAAAATCTCTAAGTGAGGTCTGTTTGTGACTATATCTACACTGCAGCTATTATTATTTTGATTCCGTTGCATTCTGTGTGGAACATAAGGCTTCAGCAAAACATCTTCACTTTTTTCTGTTTTCTGCAGTACTGTTCAGCTGGGTCCACTATTGACCAAACTATCTCAGCTATTCCTCACACTATCTCCTCTACGGCACCCTCGCACTGATAACCCACTCGTCGCTTCTCCTTTGAATTCTACTGGAGCTATGGCCTGCATTGCACGCGATGACATTCGGCGGCCTCCACAATGTATTCACGATCCATCTCCATTTTCTCCTACATATTTATTGAGCGATCGGCTCTCGCCTGTTGGTTTGTTCCCATAGTTTCTTGTTGCTTATTCTTCCTCGCCAGCCATTTGATCTTCAGTATGGAGTCAGGGAAGCTGCAGCTGTTTATGAAAGTCTGCAACATGCTTAGCTGGCCAAGTTTCTGAAGCATAGAGAGGAAGTGACTGACTAACTTTACATTTGTGTTAAAAATGCTGAGTGTGCAAGATTTCCAAACTGGTTTTAGGTTGATGAAGGCAGCTAATGAATATTTAATTAGTATGACGAAAGCAACATTTTCCTGTGTTTAATCATTTCCGTGCACCTAAGTTTCAGAGGTTTTTTTCGAATGAGTCTCTCAGTGGTCACGTCATCGACTTCATCACTAGGTGACTATGACTTCTGTCAACTTTGTAGATGTAACTTGCTGACAGCTCTCAACAAGCACAAAATGTCTAACCAGGTCTTCTCACAAAATGACATTTGATGAGACGTACTTAATAAATCTGTCGTCATCACAGTGATCTGTCTATCAGAGCAAATTAGTTTTTTTTCATAAGTGGCTTGCCTGAACAGACGTTTAGATAATTTTTTTCGAATGATTGGCGCATAGCAATAATTTACATAGTATAGGAAGTTAACGATCATAGTTGCTAATAATAACATTTACAGGTCATTAATAGACAAATGACATGAGTCAAGCACAAGAGATTTACGCCAGATAACATATTTAATAATATTGAAATCCAGAGGAACTAAGTGTAGAAATTTCAGTCTCATTTTCCACCAATATACTGCATATATATCAACCTAGAAGAATGATAAGACTGTCTTCCTTTTTTCCATTTAATAAACAGACGTTGAATATAAGTCATTTTAGCATTTGATTAAATTGTGGCCTGTGTATTAGTTCACTGGATCGTCAGGGACCTTAAAGTTGTAAACTCAAGAACCCACGAAGATACCTAAATTTCAAAATGTTTCTAAAATACGTCAGTATAACAAAAAATATCCAACTATTTCAGTTTGAAACGCTGGAAGCTAATCGGTGAATTAATCTGTATTACTTGGCAAACTTCCAGCAGTCCTACAAAGTCAAAAATTATGTTCTGATACGACTCAGCAAAAACAAATTCGATAAAAAAATCCAAAATTACGTCATCAGTGTCGTCAAATATTACCTGAGTATCAATAATCAGGTTATTCACAAACGAATTGGATCAAACTTTGTTAGCGTAAATAGAACAGGATAAACGCGTTCCTCACAAAACACTTCAGGCTCAAACAGTCACTCTACAGCGTAAATTCTACCTCTTATCAGTTGAAGCTGGAGTCTATGTACACGATTTTATTCTGAATACCATCAGAGAACAGCTAAAAAATCAACCATAAAAAGGCAAACAATAAGTATTTAGTGAAGAGGATATATACACAAACCATAGAACAGTGATATACTGCTCGGGTGACAAAGACTAGTAGTCACACAATTAGTTGCGATATTCAAATAAGTACCAATATGGTGAATAGATTCTTCAAGGAGGGATTTCTGGAACTATTATTCACATGCAGTCATTTTGCTGATAGCCAAAAAGCAAAGAATCTAACTGTAGGTAACACTTATGTCGGTACTAACTTCATTTCTTAACACAGAATGATTTATTAACCTAAATTTATTGCGAAAATATTCTCTTCGATACGTTTTCCTTTCAATTTCAAAGATATGAATTCATTAGATTTATTAATAAACGTCACCGTTCCACAACAACACAGTAAAATGCGACATGACAGTCTTTGAACCTAATGCATCAGGGATGAAGGGAGATATGGATAACATCATCTGTATTTGGTTACAGGATTTTCATCATGGGCTGAGATTAGTTGAAAAACTATTGGAAAACCTGGGAGTACTGGACAGCTGTTTCGTTAGTCTAGTTTGGGACTCTTCATCGGTACGCACCCACCGGGATTCGAACCCAGAACCTTCTGGTTACAAGGCAAGCTCGTAGACCATTAAGCCACTGGGAAACGATCCAATGGCCCATAGATTCTAACTTCTGCTAAGTCACGACAAAGCACGACCCTAGCCAACGTCTCCGGTGAGTATCTGTCCTCACACTCGACCTCCTGCACCCTACTGGTCACGACTTCTCACTAGAACCCCAGGTAACTACTTACCTGAATAGGGCAAGTCACTAGTGAGAATCTCACTGATATTCAAGTATTGGTTTGTAGGGATTTGACTGGTTACAGGATTTTCACCATGAGCTGACATTAGTTAGAGAAATATTGGAAAACCTGGGAAGGTGCAGCAGGTCGGGTGTGTGGACAAAAACTCACCAAAGACACTGGCTAGGGGTAGTGCTTTGTTGTGACTTAGCAGAAGTTAGAATCTATGGGCCATTGGATCGTTTCCCAGTGGCTTAATGGTCTACGAGCTCGCCTTGTAACCAGAAGGTTCTGGGTTCGAATCCCGGTGGGTGCGTACCGATGAAGAGTCCCAAACTAGACTAACGAAACAGCTGTCCAGTACTCCCAGGTTTTCCAATGGTTCTCTAACCAATGTCAGCTCATGATGAAAATCCTGTAACCAATCAGCCAAATCCCTACAAACCAACACTAGAATATCATGTGTATTTATCTGGATACCTGAGACTGCTTCCAACAATAATAATCCGACACCTAACCGAAACATCTGGAAAACTCTACCACCTCTATGACGAACGAGAAGGAATAAATAAAACTTTAAAAAAAGAAAGTTTCAAAGTTTTTTTAGTTACAACCAACGTGATTATTAACAATCAAATATTAACTTCAAAAGGTCATCCAGTAAATAGTATTACCGTTTCATCGTCAGGTATATCCAGTAAGCAAATTAATATGAAGTTACACACTACCACAGTGCATACGTTATACAGATATACAATGCCTTGTAATCGCAAAGGTTTTACGGGGCCATTAGAATAAAATTTAGTGATCATAATATGACTGGCAAACAGTAAAGACTTATATAACGGACAGCTTACTAACTTTCACAGTTGAGTACCTCTATACACCAAACGAAACCTGATCCGTTCACTCAGCAAAAGAGTTTGCAGAATTTGCACCCCGGACACCATAGAAGATACACTGGACAATCTCAAGAGAATCCTCATCGAGAAATGTTATCCAGAACAATTTATTGCAAAATCTTTGAATCCTAGACCATAAAAGCCGCTCACGCTTAGCGTCCTCAAAAAAACTACTTTACATGAACCTTCAATTCAGTGTAGATATATCTGCGGAAACAATAAAAAGTCGACTGTCGCGCTCACTTAAGAAGACCTTCTTCGCAGCTGAACTACGACTCACTTTCTCCAAAAAACCTATAGTTCATGTGAAAGTGAAGGATAAGCTACCTCTGCTGGCCTCATCAATGTGTATTTATCAGTTCACCTGCTCGTGTGGAGCCAGGTATGTCGGCCGTACTCAGTTTTCGCTTTCCAAACGTATCATCGAACGCTTACCAACATGGTTTTACAAAGGAGAAAAACGAGGTCTCGCAGCTCCATCTTAGAACATCTGATAGATTCCATACACTATGCTACAACCCAAACAAACTTCAAAGTCGTCTACAGAATACGAAGTAGCCTTCCTGAAGGTGTAGAAATCAGACTTCTTCAAACTGCAGAAGAAATGGCAATTCACTTGCTAAGTCCTGAAATCCGCATTCAGAATACGTTCGTTCAATCACTACACTTGCAATGGACGTATTCCATCTTATTACCAAACAACTTAATTCTACCTAATCTTTTTTTCTGTTTTTTCATTAGTATTATTTTGTCTTCTCAACTTTAATTTTTTTACATTTGCAACCTTCTTGTTCTCCACCCCCAACCGATATAATTTCTACACCTCACTACCACTGTTACTGACTTGAACAACGCTCGATTTCTGGTCATTTATTTTACGTCACCTAACTTATTTTCCCAATTTTAGGCCTAATTAAAATGGCATTATTCTCTACCTCACTTCTACTTAGTCTCTACCTGTAATCACCTATGTTGCTACCCTGACTTAAGCTGACACATTTCAGTCAATTATAATACGTCACTACTACTTACTAACTCAATCTTACTTTAGTTGCTGTCTCATTAACCTTGTTTCTATATTAGATCATTCTTTTTATTACCTGATCAATTATCTAAACTTGACAAACCTCATGTACACACACACGAATAATTATATAGAAATACGATTGTACAGCTATGTGAATGAATTTGCCAAAAAGAGTTTCTTCGCTGAACGTATTTCCTTTTTCGTATGACTCAGTGGGGATTTTTAAAGCTACTTATGTAATTGAAAGGATTCTGAAAGTATCAAGCAGGGAAAAATTGTCTACTGTGTTTTTCACAAATGTTCGTAGACAAACCAGCAATTTGAATAAAATTATATCAATAGACGGCATGATATTTACTGTCTTCAGTTTGACAGAAATCGGTCTGCAGCAAACGCTCCAAACCATTTTCTACTTCAGTTGTCTAATTTAGTCTCAATACCCTCGTCCGCATCAATCGTAACAATAATAATAAACAAACGCGAGATTCACCTTCCATGTACGGATAGTAAAATGTTTAAAACACGAGAGACAGTGATTTGGTTGACTGAATGATTTTCTCTTGACAATATTCTCTATTCTAAGTCAACAACGTTATCAGACAATAGGAAATAAAAGGCGTAACTATAGTTTTATCAGATAACTGACTGTATTGTGTGGCTGGTGAGTTGAATAGTGTGGCTTTTGAATAGAAAATAGGTGGGGTTGGACGTAAAGAGCCGATAACTTCGGGTGGAAATTTACCATTATACAGAATGTTGAACCATTCAAGAATGAATTATTGAATGAATGAACAGCGTATTAGTGAATAAATATGAATAAACTCAGAATTTTAATCAAGCTGTAGACTGTGGATATATATTATTGTGCAGATAGAGTACGCCTAAACTAGGTGTTACTGATGAGATGTGATAACAACTGATAGAATATTATTTTGGTAATGAAAAATAATTGAAATCGCTGAATCAGTAGCACACAGATTACGAGAAGGAATTGAGGGAGTGATTGCTTTTTTAACGAACTACTTATATTCGCTTTCGGCTTCATATTTGTAAATTCATGCTGCAAGCAGGCAGATCAATTAACTGATGACATTTCTACGTGTAGTGAACTGGCTTATTCGAAAGAGTTTCCATGGGAATTTAGCCGACAGGAATACATTGGACAGATGAGGAGATTCTAGAAAATCTCAACTAAGCAAATGACTTCTTTCTGATGTCACACAAGCTCTAAGATGTACAGGCAAGAACCAACAAGATGGAAGATTGAGTGACCAATGAGGAAAAGACTTTAAGCAAACATGGATGAAATGTGGTTGATGAAGATAACCAGACAACAACAACAACAAGCACCAATCTTCATGAATGAAAGAATTTTAACTATTTGTAGTTGACACGGATGACGATGTCAAAATCAGTGTCTGAATGCCAAGGCAGACGTTAATCTTTCTCCAATTTATTTTAAAATCAGTCACATTCAGTATAAGCAGCCAAGCTTCCTGTATTAGTCAGAAAATTGAAGCTCCACTAACAAGTTTTTCTAACAGTCTGGAAACTTGCTTGAACAGTTACTTCTGATGGCTTTATAGTGAAGATAAGATAGCTAGGCAGAAAGAAATGGCAACTGTTGGAACTAGCAAAACAACAATCCATTGTTCAAAAATGTTTCCAAGAAAATGGAGGTGTTTTTTGACGCAAGTTGATGAGACTATTGAGTTGTATCGCTTTCCGGGTCCTCAGGTAGAACCTGAGTGGGTATTGACCAGTTTGGCATGATTTTATGGGTGACATGAGGCAGTTAGTGTACGAAGGAGATGGCAGACCATGGGCGGTCGTTAAGGCAGCTGAACAGGACGGCGAAGGACAGGAATCCAGGAGAATAATGATACAATTGTCAATGTAAGACATTCGATTGATAAGTATCATTATGGTTAAATGAAGGCCAAATCACACCGATAACAGTAATGATTTATTCGCAATTAATGCTGAAACAAACATTAAAAGGAGACTTTGGAAACGTTGCAAATAAAAATCGAAAAATGTGTCCATTACTCACTTTGTTTCACAGTCAAATTAATTGCGAGAAATTCGTTCGAAACAATAGAGTAAATTATAATTTTCTCGATTGTATGTGTTACGAACGTCCTGGAATAATTTGAGCGCAGAGTCAGGATTGATTCAATATAAATTATTTTCAAAAATCCTGGCGTTTTCAAGAAAAATCAAAACAAGATCGGTTTTCTGAACGTTTCGCTGTGTAATCCACAGCTTCTTCAGCAGATTTATTCGGATTTTATTAATCATCCAAATATATAATCAAAGATTTTTTGCCTAAATTGAAAATACATTGTTTGAAAGTCACTTGTCAGTAGACATTTGTACCAATGGAATAGATTGGGTAGAAGATTTTCAATCACTAGTAATTGTTACGAAATAACTGTTAAGGAAATCCCTCTTGAACGATCTAATACTGACCGTTATTTGGCTATTTAATCCATTCTTCTCACAGGCTCACTATAATTTTTATGAAATTTCTATATCATGTGTTGACTTCATCCTTAATATATGTGTCCCTAATTTAATTACTTCTCATTGTGGTTGTGCGACAAATTGTTAATGTTTCGCCTGCAGATGTGATATTATTTCAGTGTTTCAAGGTGATGCTAACCTGCGATAGTCTTGAAGATGAATTGGAGTGTTATTCTTGTGGACAGAGTTTTTATCCCACCTTGTTTGAAATTTCTACCCGATTTCCACGTACTTAATACATCTAAATTTTGGTTAGCTAATTTTGTTCCGCAGTACTTGTCTGGCGCTTAGAAAGTCACCTTGTCTGTGTAAACGTTTAATGGCATGGTTGAAGTGATTTTGAGTTCTTCATTTTATTACTGTTGAATAGAATCACATATAGATTGCAACCTCAAACAATCGTCTTTTTTCTACCTTTGAAGCATTTTGTGACTATGAGTATGTGAAGGAATTTGTGGACGACAACATAGTAGGACGTAGCAGTCAGTTTCCTGGAGAAAAACAATTCCTGCAAAACATAAATCTATTTTTGACGATTTCGTTCTTAATCACTCTACAGTTTTAATTCCTACCCATTTTCTTTCTCATAATTAGCACAAATTACCCCAACTTGACAAATTAACACATGGGAAAATAAAGAAAAATAGCATTTCCCACAAACGCAAAACAACTGCACGTGTTGAAACAGATGTTAAGTAGTCACAAAAAGCAAATACATCAAAATTATATGAAATTCAAAATGTATGTTGTTTTGTTTTTTTGTTTTCACATGGAATATCAGGCACGCAATATGTGAAATGGTTACTTTTTCGATTAAAAAAATATGCACGTTGATGTTGTACACACAGCCGGAAATGAATAATATTTTATAACTTTAGGTATAATGTTTAAAATTTCAAAACAATCAGATAACACCAAACATTTGATTCCTAGGATAAATTTTGACAGAGAAAGAAAGACCAGGTTTGCAGTATAATATTTTACAGGTTCTCACTATCTGCAAACTACCTGAAATTGCAATGATTATGCATAATGAGCGTCACCGGCACAGTGGTTAGGATTCTCGCCTACCATGCATCTGGTTCGGGGTTCGATCCTCTGCCGATGCACACCCGATATCTATGGTCGGCCTGCAAAATTTGGGCTACCGATATCACATGCTGAAAATTCCATGCCTGTACCAAAAATACGGTGTGGAATCAAGCTGTAACCAAAAAAATGATGCCTGCCAAGTAATCCACAACCAGAAACTTTTGGAATCCTTCGAAGAAGTGAAGACGGAAGTAAGACAAGGCTGGCTGGCTGCCTACAATCTTCAATGATTATCCAGATTGCGCGCAGTAAACTGAATAATGCAACAGACAGCGGCGTGCAACAGGGTGAAGGAATAAAATTGACTCACACAATAACTTTGATGATATGGACTTCGTCGATGATATATGTCTGATTTCCTATAAACTGAAAGATATATATTCAAGTAGAAAGCAACAAAGTGGCGATAGAAGAAGCATCCAGAGAATATAGGACAAAGATATGTGAACATAGTGAAAACAGAGGTGATGAAGATTTCTGACCAACAGCAACAACAATAGATAACTATCAGCTTGAATGCGAGGAGTCTAAATGAAGCAACGTGCTTTAACTGCCTACCTGTGAAGCATTGTTTTAACTGCTGGTGGATAGAATTGACGACGATATGAAAGCGAGGATCGAGAAAGCAAGGCAAGCTCATATTTCTCGCGAGTCTGTGTGGAGATCAACAGCACTCCGCATAAAAAATAAGATCCGGGTTTTCAACTCCAATTTGAATTCCCTGCTACTATACGGATCAGTGACTTGGACAGCGCATCATAAAGAGCACCTCAAACAAACTACAGACCTTCATCAACAGCTGCCTTCGCCCAATACTCAAGATCATCAACAGGGATCTCTGGGAGCGAACCAACCAGGAACCAATTTTGCAAAAAGTATGCAGGGCGAAATGGAAGTGGGTTGTCCATACTTTGAGAAAATCATCAAGTTACATGACAGTAGAGGCTCTCTCTCGAGTGGAACCTGGCCGAATGGGAAGTGGCGAGTTGGTCGTCTAAGAGTTACATGGAGGTCATGTAAAGAGGAGATGAAAGCATATAGACAGACATGGAGTCAGGTGAAAACTTTGGCAGGAAACCGAGCGAAATGGAGACGTTTGCCTGAAACCCTATATTTCTTTAGGATCTAAACGAAACAATAATAATACATTGTGAAGATGGACGCATCCGGAAAATAAGCTCTACAATTCTTAATTTAAGTCACTATCAATTTTTATGGTATCTTTTTTAAATTTATTTTATTATAGCTTGACTCCACGCGGTATTTTTGATACAAGTATGGATTTCTAAGCATGTGATATCGGTAGCCCAAATTTTGCAGGCCGACCATTGATTTCAGGTGTGCGTCGGTCGGGGATCGAACCCCGGACCATTTGCATGGTCGGCGAGCGTCCTAACCGCTGTGCCACCGACGCACAAACTGTGAAATTAAGAGGGTTGGAAAAGAGAAAACAGAAAAAGAAAAATCTAATATTCATTGTCAGCATATACGTCGTCATAGCAACTCAACAAGTTTAAAGTTCATCAAATTGAAAACTTGATCAGTCAGCTCAGCTCATTAATGTGCTTGACCAATCAGTGTAATGAAAGTAATACGTTACCAAGAGAGTGAGAGATTTTCTACGCTTTATTTCCGTTTGCATCAGTTTGGTCTGAAATGCTTGATTGCATTTACTCCAGCAAATCGAAACACATTCAGTGCTCTTTGTATGTTCAATATTTGGAAGGGTTTGGAAATCTCAACGAAATCACCAGTATTCATATGGTGTGTAGTAACTGCACTTTGTAAATGTCTGCTTCCTTTTAAGCATATGCTTTTCGAAATATGCTCTGAAAACCGGAGAGAATCCCTTCTTTCTGTCTTTCTTATGTATTTTCTGCCACAAGTGCACGAAAATTTATGTGTGCAGTTGGAGGTAACATCAGCAGGATACTTATCCATTTACAACTGGCTTATAGAGGATGTGGTGAAATGATCGTATAAAACTCTTTATCCTTCAAGTTTCTTTAAAGAGTTTGGCGTTAAAAGATAATCACACTTGGAATCGTCGAAAAGAAAGTCTTGTTTAGAATATCCATGGTTCTCTCCCTCATGATGTGATGGTCAATACCAGGTCTATCTTGAAGGCCAAGTTCACCTAAAGTTTCTCTCTTTTGAGATGAGAGAGTATTCAATACTCCTGTACTGTCCATCTGGCCTTATGAACTCAGGAGACAATGCAGAAACGAATAATGTCGGTACAGACTGCTTTTTTTTCTATGCAGGTTATCACTGTTCATAAATCAATCAGTGTTGTGAAATAACGCAGTCATCACTCTAAGCCTCACACATCAAACGATGCTAGATACTTTAATGCAACTATGAAATGCTGGTTAGTTAATACGTCTTTAAAATCACAAAAAGAAGAAGAATCCATTGTGAAATGCAGGCTTTAAATATATCACCAACTGGAAATTATGCTTCTCTTTATGACTGAACAAATACATTCAACCAGTTAGTACTTAGACACTACCGATTGAGAATGTCATTTACTAAAAACTGGAATCGATACAAGGGTCATGTAAAATGTACGCATTAACGTAAAGGTATCCTCTGTAATCCGATATTTTCTCAGTTTAATGAGGCCACTTTCAAATGAGGTGAACGCTGAATAAACCTGAACAAATTGACGTTATTCTGGCAGTCTGTTTACAGTCTTTCAAAAGATAAAGAACTGACAAACGAGATCTACGACAACTCTTTGGTTCTCCTTTGAGGCACATTCATTAAGAAAAGTACAGTGAGAGCACTTTGTGGTGAGAACTGTCTGCTAGCCAGAATTATCGACAACAATTTACGTCAATGTTTACGTGTCGAATCGGAGTCATGAGAAAAAAACCATAACAAAGCTTAACCTTGAGGGGCTCAACAACCAATCACAGCAGATCTAACATGTACAAATACGATTCTCAGAAATGTAGTTTAACTTTCTAAGAAACGGTCACAAGCAGTAGAAAATGACCTTCAGCAAGAAAACAACCATTAAGGACAAGTCGCTTCCCTGCTGACAGTAATGCTAATAATAATGCACATAAAAATCTACAAATATCTCTCGATTTTCTCAATACAGGATCTGTCGCCTAGCCCTTGTCTTCTGACGTTACAATTTCATTTCTGTTCAGTATTTTAAATAAGAAGTTCATCAACCAAGAAAAGCAGACAATATATCCAATTCCATATTTTCAAATAACGCCAAAATAGATAGATGAGTATTTCGCCTACCAAGAAATGATAATTCCCAATTCACACTGGGGTCATATTTGATAACATCGTCTAGAAAGCACTTGAATTAAAACATATCACCTGGAGAACTCAGCCACACAGGGATACATGTATCTACCTCAGCTATAAATCTTCTTCATCTTTTGACAGTCATTTATCTTCGTTGTTTATTTTAGAAAATGAAATCCACCTTTGAAAAACAGCAGATCATTCAACTCCTGTACCTCGTTTTCGTAGAACGATGACCAATTCTGCATGCTTTCAATATACAATCAAATTTATCTGTCCGTCAGTCCGAATTTGAAACATTTACGTATCAGATTCAGCCAGTCCCTAGTTTGATTCCGTTTTGAATAGAATTTTGTTTACAAACTTTATTTCCTATTGTCTGTGAATATTGATATAGTTATGGTTGTAGAATCAGGGCAGAGATTATTATAGAGACCAAATTGACCACTAGACTAATTCTTGTTTTGGGTATATCTACTATGAATATGTAAACTGACTCTTCCTTATTTTCACTGATGATGACCATGTTAGTGAGATTACAATTAGAGAACTCACATCAATGAATTTTTTGTCTCTCATCTGATGAAAACGATAGACAAAAATACGTCATCTCGTCAGTAGGAACTGCTGATGTTTATGAATATGTGCACGGCCATAGTGTGACACAAAGTCCATTTTTCAGTAGTAATGATTGCGTGAAAATAATTTTTATGGAAAAGTGTTAAAATAATGTAAATGCAACCTTAAAACGTTTAATTCCCTTTATGAATTTAGACGAAGATATACGAAGACGTAGTTTGTCTGAATCGTGTAAAGTATTTGCGCAACACATTTCGAACAATCTGATCACACACGGACTTGTCAGAGGAATATATATGAAATTAATAAAGAGGTAAGAGGTGAGAAAATAGACTTAGATTAAGTTAAAACGACATCTTCAAGGTCTAGGTAACAATGAAGACCACTAAACCAAATAACAGAGGTAATAGTACATCTGCTATGGTACCAAAACAAAATTTACCAAGGAAGGTTTAGTGTGATGACGAACTGCTTTTGATGAACGCATAAAGTTGGTTTAAACTTCATAATTGCAGCTAGGGCTTCCACAAACTTTAGGATACGCCCCAAACACTTTTTATAGAAAATAGGTTTAAAAAATGTGTAAATGTCAATTTTATGTCCTGTCTCTTTAATATGTTTCGCGATTTAGGAGCTAGGTATCTTGTTCTCACCATTAATGGGTTCCGAAGATTCCATTTGTTTTTGGAGGCATTTGGGAATATGCTCTGAAACCACTCCTTACTAGCAGAGATCGATCAGCCCTCCCCATATGCGTGTGTGTCCACACGTACATTCAAATTGGTGAATACAGTGGGATGTGACATCAATTTTCGCATATTCAAAGGGTGGTTGATATATTGGCTTCAGACTCTGCTTTATGATGATATTAGCTGCATACAAATTCTTTTTTATTTTATTTTATTTATTTTGATTTACAGCTTGATTCCACACTGTATTTTCAGTACAAGTATGGAACTTTCACCATGGATATCGGTAGCCCAAATTCAGGCCGACCATAGATATCGGGTGTGCGCCGGCAGGGGATCGAATCCTGGACCATGTGCATGGTCGGCGAGAGTCCTAACCACTGTGCCACCGACAGCAGCGTTCAGTCTTTGTCTAGTTATCAATCTGCTATGAGGCCCCATATAGGGTAGCTTGATGTACTCGCCTTTCTTAGGGGCGAGTTGAGGAGGGGGTCATGATATTCTGATTACTTCGTATCTCTTGATGAACGTGTCTGGATTTTGTTATCAACCAGAGTTTGTGTCAATTTTCTTTCTTATTCATCAAGTCTGACTTCAGTGCATATTCATTGGATTCTAATGAAGCGGCACCTTACTAAGGCTCTTTTATACAGAACAGGGCGGAAACTGTGGTTATTAAGATATTGTCCTGTCCAGGTAGGTTTCCTATAAATGTATCGTTTCATTGACCCGTCGACTGAGCAAAACATTGTTTAGGAAAGATAAACAATTATCTTCCTCTTCTAGAGACGTAAATGATATGCTATTCTGAACTTCCTTCATCATTCGATTTAAAATTGATGTGGCAGAACAAGACTTATCACTGATGGTTACAATATCATCTACATACCTTCTATAAACTGGCACATTTTCGATTAAATTCTCCGATAAAACGTGGCCTAATGGACTTCTTATTGCCTTTTGTAAATACAACCGTTGATTTGATTAATGATTTCGTAAAGTCGTCTACGGTACATAAACTTGTCTTGAAGCTTCTGCAAAATGAGTGACACTGCAGTCATTGCATCCTACTGCATAGCTAAGACATGCTGATCTTGTTCAGCTGACTAGCTCTGCATTGATCATCAAGATTGCTAAATTGTCCGTTTTGAGAAATTTTAGCAGACTTTTAACTTTTGTATTTATTATTTCTAACAAAAAGGCTTTCAGAATAACCATCTGGCTTTGCTGATAGTGACACATTCCGGTTGGTTCACACACGGAAAAGCTCAGCAAAGCTTTTAAAGTGAAGATAGGATTCGGGCAAATCTGCTCACTACCATCGAAGACATTCTTGATTGTTTTGGAATGCACCATGCAGCAGACCACAAGAAGCTAGGAGACAGGTATACGTTAGACTGAAACTCCATGAGATCTGGAGTTTGCGATATTTCATGTCTTTGGTCAGACAAAGTCAAGGATTTTAAGGCAGAAACATACAAGTTGGAAGAATAAGCGGCAAACATGGAGCTCCAAAGAATGATGGAGATATTCAAGTAACATCAACCAGCGTCAATCATTATCTTTTGGAGAAAGCTGAAAGAAGTCACTCAATTAACTCATCTATTCCTTTTATTTATCTATTTATTTTTTATTATAGCTTGACTCCACACGGTACTTTTCGATCAAAGTATGGAATTTCAGCATGTGATATCGGTAGCCCAAGTTTTGCAGGCCGACCATTGATATCGGGTGTTCGTCAGCCGTGGATTGAACACCGGATCATGTGCGTGGCTGACGAGCGTCCTAACCTCTGTGCCACCGACTCACTAAAGCGGAGTGCGTCGGCCGGGACATCATCATCTCAATTATAGTTGGTACTGACGGGAATGCCAAAGCCAGACAGGATGGGAAAAGCAACTCAGAATTTCAATACTCTGAAATCACTGTGGTAATAAACTGCGCTCAGCGCAACGAACAAGATTCACACGTTCAGCAGCAATGATAAATGAATGCTCCCACACAGTTCAGAGACTGAAAGCATTTCTAAACAGCCGTTGTACAGTCGCATATACGGCTGGCTTCAGTTGATAATGAACACCAGGTGGACGTTTGGAGAGGATTATGAACAATGAGATCTGGTATCGAGTCAACCAAGAAAGTCTTCTGACAAGTATGGTGTAGGAGATTGCTATGTACTGAAAATAATTCAGAAGTCTGTTGACCGACTTCACGCATTTTGGCCATCAAGTGGAACCTGGATGAAAAACTGCTCACCAGACATACATCTAAGAGTGACATAGAATAGATTCTGTGAAGAGGAAATGATGGATTATGGGTGGTTGTTGATATAAGTATAAAACGTGGGCACTGTGATAAAGTATAACTCCATCATAGATAAGATTTTATTCTGATAAAGTCTCACACAATATGTTGTACTCTAATATTAACTGATAACGTTTCCAGCACAAACTATTGCTCACAATCATATCAAGACACTACTCACACAACTTTTTACTTCATTTATATACATGTGTGGAATCGACTAGATATTTGAGTAAAAATCAATATGGGATAGAGTACATTCAGAAATAATAATTTGAGTGTTATTGATCAAATACAATCAGATGGGAAATGAGGCGAGTTTTTCTATAGTCATAATAAGTAACTTGTTAGGATGCTGTGATGTGCTTAAGTTGAAATCGAATTTTGAGATTTGTTATTATCCTCTTCTCATTTGACTGGCGGTAACAATATCTTCCATACATATCTCTGGTATTTGCGTTGAGTCATTTCTGTTGCATGTGTTGGGTGTAGACTCAATGAACCAGGATTCAGTAGTCAGTCTCTCTCTCCACCTACATAGATTACTTCTTAGAATCTTAACCCTCTCCCACCATATTGTGTGGTTGTGTGTTAATGCATGCATTGCAATTGCTGAGCTTTTTTTCTAAATTGCTTATCTTCTCGGGGTCGAACATTCTTACGTTAGCTAAATTCTTATATTATTTTGTTTAATATGGTCAATAGGGTCCTTTAACCTACAGAGCTTGTCTCTGAGTGAGTTTGTAGGTTTGAATGCTAAACTAGTGTCTGCTTTATTAGGAATCTTACGTATGCTCTCAGATGTACCATCCTTATATGGTAGAACAGCGGATAACTTATGTTCTCTCTTATTTATTTTATCACTACTAGTTTCACAATTATTTTTATTTTGCTTTTGGCCTTTTTCGATTTTCCTAATGAGTTTTATAGGATAGTTATTTAACACCTACGCCTGTTCTATGAGCGACTGTGTAGTCAACGTGGAAGATGGGATTAATCGAGTGAAGTGCAGATGTGCAGCTGACGGCCTGTGTTTCACTCTGAATTCATTGAAGAAATGATAATAATAACAATAATTCAATGTAATTTCCTTTTTTCAAAGTTAAATTTCTCATAATGCCTCACTCTCAGCATTGTCTGTGCAACGATGGCACAGTGGTTATGACTCCTGCACATGGTCCCGGATTTGATCCCCTGCCGGCGCACACCTGATATCTATGGTCGGCCTGCAAACTTCGGGCTACTTATATCACATGCTGAAAATTCCATACCTGTACCAAAAATAGGGTAGGTAATCAAACTATAATGAACCAAAAAATTAGATACCCGGCAGGTTTCAACCCACTCAGAATCCATCAGTCGGCTGAAACAAAAGTCTTAGTGATGATTAGGGATACTATCATAAGAGACTCATTTAAAATATCGAAAGCAAAATCGGATAAACTTCGCATCAATGATTATCTGAAGTAAAGAGAATTTCAACAGTCCCATATTGCAGTATGTAAATAGTCATTCATACTAATTTGATTTTTAAATCTCTAGCGGCATTAATTTATGTAAATTAATTTTTATTTCTTCTGATGTTTATGTTATTGAAAAGACAGAGTTTGCAGATGAAATTCTTCTCACAGGGTAGACAGTAGACATGATTAAATATGCAAAAGTCTCAGTGATATCTCTTATATTACAATAATTACCCAGTTTCAACGGTAGTAATTACTGAAAACCAATTACAGCTTTGAAGTTGAATGCCGAAACAAAATTATATTCCTGTACTAATTATATCGCCTTCAATGAATTGGTGAATCGCGCAAGTCCCTTTCACTATGCTACATGTAATTAAGGATGCAAAGTATAATTTGTGTTGTCATAACTGCGGTGATTTTCTCTCTAAATTTGACAATTTAAATTATTCCTATCAAAATCACAATTTCTATGCACATTAGTATTATTGTGTTATCCGTATGCTCGTGTTCTGAGTGTAACAAAGTATTTCAGAAGCACATTGCCACTTACCTTGTTCTACGCGGTCTTCCCAGTTGGCACCAAGATATCCCTTAAGCTTTAATTTTCATCCAGTATGATTCCCATGTCACTCCTAAATCCAAGCCGAACTAGTGGCTCCCTCGTTTTGGTTCCGTTTTCGGGTGGTATCTTGTGGTGTTACTCAACCGTTTTTTATGTGATGCTGAATTCCTACCTATCTGATTCTGCGAATATGTTAGACGAAAGGTGGATTCGTCACTGCAGTTCTGTGTTGCCTATCCTTTCTGTTCATGTGATTTTCTTTGTAGAGAGAAGGAAGTTGTTCATAAAAGTCCACAGAAGCCTTTTGGAAACGTTTTTGACGTTGGGTAACATTGAACACGGTGACGAATTGTCAGCGCCATAGCCGTAAACAAATCTTGAATCCTAACGTTACTAGGACGATTTAGTCTTATGTCCTAGATGACCTTTAAAGACCACTGTCGAGAAACTGTGCGATCTGTGTTTACCAAGTACTCGAGAATTTGGCTGGTAATTATCTTTCATTGTCCCACTGCTAATCATGCAGGATAATGTTCATAGAAGCGTTTGAAGAATGCGCGTCTTGTGCGGCTAGTATAACCACAACTGTGTGTAAAAAAAGTTTTTCTTGAGTCTGTTATTCTACCATAGTGTAAATCCCATTCGTAAACACCAGACATGTCTTTGGACATGTTTGTATTATATGTGGTTTGTTTGTAATTATTAAATTACTCTCCGCCTCATGCATTCTTTGTGGAATATTGAAATTCTAGGGGCATATCTCCAGTGCAGCAGATTCGCTACATTTACTTTCAACTGGTTTTACACCCAACTATCTACAAACATTCTTCAGACGATCCACTCAATATCATCTTCGGATGATGAAGTCATCTCTTTCTCATTTGAGAGTTATTGATCAGAAATCTAATAAGCGCTTCCAAAGGTGAAAGACCTAAATCCCTTCTGCTGAGCCGCATTTGAATGTTAACAGTTTAGTGCAAGATGTTAGATTACTGAATAGGTTTTGGTGTTTTAACCTGCTAAATGGATATTTTTGTAAGACTGAGAAACTTCCTCAGTTTAATCAATTGATGAGTAAAAGGAGTGCATACAATTCATTCCTATCTGACCGTGTCTAAGAGACTTACATGTCAACAGGCTCACCTAGTTAACTGCGTCAGTGATTCATTGGAAGCATGTTCACCAACTATACACGCGAGTGGGGCACGATTACTGACACACTCATACTTAAACATCACCTAGTCAGCAGTTGAAGAAGATAGGAAGCAAACGCCACGTATGAGTCTAACAAACTCACCCGTAAAAGATATCACTCCATTACAAGTGAAGTCTGAAGCTCTATGTTCCAGCTGAAACTCGAAGGAATAACGGATGCAGTCTTAAACTGTTTTTCACTTTACAATATCCACCCAAGAACTGAAAAGTAGAAGCACTTTAATTCTGTTAGTAATCTTGAATCAAACTAAATGTTATGCAGCTTAGAGATTAAATCTATCAAAGAACAAAGCTTTTATGGTGATTTCGTAGTACACAGAAACTGTGCTTTCCATACATTTAGCACTTGTAATCGATCTAATGCAGATAGTCAGATTTACCATAGAATACCTTAACGCAAAACTGAATGTTTTATAGCATGTGTTTCCAATCAATCCTGACTCCATGTGTTATTTACTTGGCGACTTGGAAAATGAAATCTTTAGGTCCAGTTTTGTCAAGAAGAAATGTTTCGCATGAATAATTCGAGGTAACAAAAACTATCAGCTGTGATTAAAGATGTTCATCAAACGCATTCGATGACACTGAAGACATATGGCCAGTTGACAAAATTCAGGATTCATCAACCATTCGACTACGATTTAACGCCGCATAACGTTTTGATCCTAAGTTCGAACCTTGGAGACATTATGGATGCATACTAAATAGAGATTCGTTAATTCCATATTATTGATATGGAATTACTTAGTACCACAGTGCCCAAGTCTTACACATATATTAACAAGAGATTCGTAAACTTTATAAATCTCATTCCCAACTGGTCATCGTGCCTCACATGCTTTAAACGATTAGTCTGTGTAACGAAATCTAACTTTCAGAGAATCAAATCCTTGCGAAGCAGTGTTTGAGCACTGTAGGATTCTCTGCAATCTTATGTAATACTTCACCAGGAGACACTCACTTTAGAGTTGAAACTAAATATATGCGATTTCTCAGTAGATATGAACACATTTTTTTCTATATGATTCACAAATAGCGCCAGTTTGCACTAATTTTTTTCTCAAAATGCTACAAGTGAATGAATAAATTCCTCAAAAGGATAGAATTACGTTAATGTAGATATCTCCAGTGATCGAAAAGAATAACTAATGACGTTTATGCTATTCTGATTGAAAAATTAGGTGGCTTGCAAAATAACAACTCAAGTTTCGAAAACATTAAATTTTAACAATGAATAAACTTGACAAATCTATGAAATCTGAGTATTAATAATAATAACAATAATTTGCTTTATTCCCAAACAGTACTTGTGATACAGAATGGAATTCTCAGTATTTTTATTACAGTATTACATTATCAATAAATTGAATTCAGCATCGATTAAGGAAATCTCAGTTCATTATGACAACAACATATTGGCATGTCGGTAGCAAAACCAAAGTTGAACAGTGTTTGAAGGTGTTAGAAGTGTAAGTGCTATCATATTTACTGGCGTAAGCGGAAGAAAGAAACAAAGCAGCACATAACGGAAAAAAGAGGACAAGAGAGAGGATAGGAAAAGAAAGAAAGAAAAATTTGTAACTATAAATGATATTAGTTGGAAAGACGAGATCCAGTTGTTCTACCGACTATTTAATGAATTATAGGTGTCACACCTAATGCTTTGTTTATCACACAAAACACGAGCTAAGTAGGGTATGGTTGAGTTTTTGTACTTGCTAGTGCAAGCATATAGTTTTCTATATAGGCTTCTGGTTTTGCCTGATGAGATGCAAGGGGAGAGTTGTAAATGCAGAGGGCGTTGTGAGTTAGATAAAATGGATTCGGTCCATTTCTCACAGGAGTACATGTGTCTGTCAACCAGAATATCGACAAGCTGCTTAAGTGGTACGTTGCTGCTGAAAACCTGTAACATCCTGCGTAATATGTTATAGTCTTTACTCAGTAGCCCGGGAAAAACTAAGGGGGGAAGAAAAGAGAATAATATGCAGAATGCGAGAGTAAACGAATTGTAGGAGTGAGGGTTGGGTTATACCAGAATGTCTTAACTTCTTGATGTAGAAGGTAAGACGGAATATTTTTTTAGAAATCGCCAATATATAAGACGACCAGGAGAGATCAGCAGATAGAATGACGCCTAGGTATTTGATTTCCGGTTAAAACTCGTATCTTGTCTTAGTCAGTAAATGTTTCAACATAACCTAATGCTACGTCTTCTTCTTTTAATTTTCCACATCGTATTTTAACACAGAACTCTACATTGGTTATGAGGTGAAATGAAAGTAATGAAGATTAAGGACGTGTATTACCTACAGATAGTTTTACACCTCCATGTGAAAAATAGGGTTTAAACTTTCGAAATTTCAGAAGCAGAATCCTATTCTACGGAGTGGAACTGATTGTCCCATACTGCTCAATCTTTACTCACGTTTGGGTCAGTGTAACTCAGTAAACGAGATGGCATTTAGTAGTAAGTCGGCTGGGAATCCAACCAGGGCCTCCTACTTGACTGGGTAGCACTCTACCACCGAACCACTCGTAAAAGTTACACACTGGGTTTCAGAGATATAGCAGCATCAACTGACATCACTAATCGAATTAACTACAGCACTAGTAACTAAAATTCTTGTTCTAACCACATTATTGTACCCGGCCTGAATTCTGCAGCTCATCTCAGCCCTACTAAACACGAACTACTCCACTTAAGCCTGGTAAGGAAACAGTGACACTGATGATAAAATAAAGATTTGTAATCCCCACAAGTACTTGCTCGGTGATTATATGAAGTAAAATTAAACATGAAGTCAGCACAGGATAATCGTAAAATGGTAACCTAGGATTAATCTATGATATGGTCAAAGGCACTTTTTGGTTTTATAATAAAATACGGCATAAATGGGGATTGTAGTCACTGGTACTAGACAGAAGACAAGATGATGCAGCTCATTTCTAATCACAAAATAATTTGTGTCCAATATGATCCAGAAAAATACCATCATAATTTTTTTTCAATATTCCGCCAAAATTTCAATGTTGCAATTAACAAACAGTCAATTAGAAATACTGGTGTACTCACGATTTAAATTCGATCCGGGCATAATCTGTGAACGTGCCACTTACCACAGAATTTCTTCTCACTGCCATAGGAGTATTAGGAGTGGTGATGGTAGTTGGCGTTTGAAGTCTTCGACAGAATGGTCTAAGGCAACAGCTGAGTAGGATGATGATAGGGGAGGAGATGCAGCACAGATGTGGAATAATAAAAGAGAATGAAGGATCCATGTCATGGATCTTAAATCTCATAGCTATGAGCATTCCGTTCCACTCAGGACACAATGGAATGAGAAAGGTCTGTTCTCTAAGATAAAGAACACACTTTTCTCTACTCAGCCTCATTTGTTTTCCCATTTAATTGATTTTTCACATAATTAGTTTACTCAGTATCATTTCACTGTAGAAAAAATTTCATTTTTGCTCTGTCTCACACTCTAATCGAAACAACATGATACGGAAAAAGCCATCATCTAATGCAGACATACACAATTATTAACAAAATGGGACTGATTAACGTTTTGTTTTTCTCATTGTAGTAATTAACTGTTTTGTTTTGATTAATTAATCCATAAATTTCTAAGTTTTAATTGAATGTTAATGCGTTTTAATTCATTTAAACGAATCGATTTGAATTGAAAACATTTTACATGGATTTATTATCTTTGAAACATTCAGGAAAACAAAATCACAATTAGAGCAAAGTTGTTTTGTTTTTTGTTCAATTTTGTGTTGAGGAAAATGAGCATTTAACTCTTACTTCGTATGAATGATGTAAACATGGTAAGGAAACGTGTTCAGTAGGCTTTCATTTAAGAAAAAACTGAAAATCATTAAAGATACTTTACAACGGAAAACACGGGATCCTTCGAAATGAAAACAGGAGTAAGGCATAGATGGAAGGCTGG
Source organism: Trichobilharzia szidati (assembly GCA_944472155.2). Taxonomy (NCBI): domain Eukaryota; kingdom Metazoa; phylum Platyhelminthes; class Trematoda; order Strigeidida; family Schistosomatidae; genus Trichobilharzia; species Trichobilharzia szidati. The sequence goes on along the minus strand of OX235277.1, from coordinate 63,117,662 downwards.
CTGCCTAATATCTCCAATGATTTCCCTGATTATCGTAGACTGGATAATGTGACAAACAGCTGCAGGCAACGAGGAAAAAGGCATAAAAGTGACTCAGACAAAAAATTGGGGGATCTGGATTTCGCAGAGGTGAATTTATGTCAGATTTCTTATAAACTGGAAGATATGCAAGTGAAAAGTAACACGCTGGCAATAGAAGAAGCATCCAGAGAAGATGAGACAAAGATAGGTGAACACATAGAAAACAGAGGTGATAAAGACTCCCGGCCAACAGTAACAGCAACAACAGACAACAATCAACATAAATAGGAGGAATCTAAAAGAAGCAACCTTCTCCACCTACCGACCCGGGAAGCCTCATTTCAACTACAGGCTGACGGAACTGATGAGAATATCAAAGTGCGAGGATCAGAAAAGCAAAGAAAGCTTTCATTAATCTCAAGTCTGTGTGGAGATCAACAATCAACACTCAGCATGAAAATAAAAATAAGATGCGGATTTTCAACACCATTGTGAAGTCAGTGCTAGTTTATGGATCACAGACTTGGCTCTGCGTTGCGTGGGACACTTCGAACAAACTACAAACCTTCATGAACAGCTGTCTTCGCTCAATACTACTAGAGATCAGATGGTTGGCCAGAGAAGATCATCACCTCAATCTCTGGGAGTGAACCAATCAAGCAGGAAACAAGTGTGCAACAAATATGCAGGAAGATTTAGAGGTGGATTTTCAATACTTTGAAAAAATAAACCATCAAGTGAGTGAAATCACATGCCAGGATATCGCTCGAGTGGAACCCTACTGAATGAGAATCGGTGGGTCGGCCGTCAATGCAAGGATGAAATGGAGAAGGATGTCATGTGAAGAGGAGATGTAAGCATGTGGGTAGACGTGAAGCCAGGTGAAAACGTTGGAAGAAAACCGAACGTTATGAAGACATGCGACAGAAGCCCTATGTTCCTCTAGGAATTGAAGGAAACAGTAATAATCATATCACATGACTCAGTTAAATCTTCGAGCTAAATCGATTAGTACCTCAGAAAATAACCTTGGTTACTTAAATCTGAAAAAATAATCGGGAATCTTTGAAGTTCTGTATTAGGATGGTGGCGTTCTGTCAGCTTTGAATGTCACCTTTAAATCGACACATTCTACGAAACCAACTGAATAAGGAGTTTGACAGACGCTTTGGTGCCAGTTTAATAAACGATAAGGACATCAGACAGTTATATTTTTCGAAATAATAATAATCAGCCGTGAAAAGACACGATATAGATTCTTTAGTACCAATGCATATAAACAATAACGGACATCAATGTGATTGGGATAATGTCAAAATCTTAGACAGAGGAAACACCAAAAGTGCATTCAGGGAATTCCTAGAAGCCTGGTACTCAAACGAATATGCAATTAACAAACACGTTAATATATACGAAATATACCAACTTATAAAAGGTAAATCAGGTGAGCAGAAAGTTTAAAATCCAAGTCAATAGAAAATGGTCAATACATTTGTAAAGATGGTTACCAGGAGTCACATTTATATCACTCATGAAGAAATTTAAATCATTTCACTTTGTGCTAAATATGGCGTTGAGCATTTCGTCCAGAAGGACGACAGAAGCTCCGCAACTAAACCAACCAGCCCAGAGAACACGATTAATCCACCTGTGCTACAAATCTACTCATTCATTCACTGGGAAATACAAAAAACCTTTATCATAATTAAATCATATACCCAATGCCCACATGTTTTCAAGCTGCTAAAGTGAACTTGGTTTGGACATGTATATTTACATATCAGGAAATAAAGGTAGACATAAACGCGGAATATTCTGTTCAACAAAGTGTCTTCATGTTCTTTCAATTATGAAATAATGACTATATCAACTAAATGTCTAAAAATACTTACTACTGAGCTATATATTGAAATGTGGAATTTACGTCCAACAAAACACTTTTAACACAAGAAGACGAATCACCATTGTAACTTTTTTTGGTCAAATTCTTGTAGATTGCTTCATAGTTAGTCAAGAAAATGATCAGCTGCAGATGATAATCCGGGAGTTTCATTTATATGAAAGGAATGTGGACTAAATTTTCCTGACTGAAATTTCACTTCTTAGATTTCATCACGAACCAACCTCAGTTACGGAGGTCGCTGTAAAGCAGGACATAGGCAGTTGTTTCATCGTATTGTACGACTAGATAGGAGCTCGCACCCATGACTCTACTGGTAGTTGAACCTGTGATTTTTCAGACTTAGAGACTGAGTCTCTTGGCCTTTCAGCCAGTAAGGCCGGAATTCACAGGTCAGTGGATTCTAGCTATGCCAGTTTCTGGAATGGCGCGTCTCTCACCAATGCATTCGACAAGCATCCACTTCACTCTGATATGGTGGACCTCAGTGGTCAGAAATTGTCACTACACTATGAGTACGTAAATTCATTAGCCATCAGTGTGGTGGAGATTTATAATTATTATTTTTATGATAACTGTAAAATGAATCAAAGGCATTTAGTGATTGCAATCTGGCTAACAAATTCAATCTTGATTTAATGAATACTTCGAACATTACATTTCTTGATGTGGATCTATCAAAGATGTGTGATAAGACTTTTAGAAGATCATTAAGACGTGAAATGACAATTAATTTTCAAATAACAGATGAATTGAGTTGTATAACTCGTCACTCACATTCAATGTATAGTCCGATTCTGATGTCTTTGAAAATCACCTATTATTAGAAACGGATATCAATCTCCCTTCATAAATAAAAATCGAAAATTTATCTCCTGTATCCAAAAAAATGCAGCACATTCACACCTGTCCTAAGTACCTGCTTGCGTGTCTGAAAGAAGGATTGAACCTCCTTGAAAGGAACTTTTGTTTTGTGATCAATGCGTTCAGTGGTTTTTGTCCAACAATTAACTTCTGAGTGAATCGTGTGCGTATGCAGTTTACGTGCTCCTGTGAAATACGTAGGACGTTCAATGTGAGCTATATTGAAAAGGGTGCGCTGTTAAGAAGAGGAGAAATTGTATCTATAAGAAGCACATAGATTAGGCATTTTTCTATAGTGGTCTTTTGAAGCTTCCTCTCTGCAAATTCGTCTATAGGATGAAAAATACCCTTTTTGAAATCAGTAAACGCCCATGTTTTGTGAATTATTGAAGCCCCAACTATTGAAACTGGAGCTCTGGAACATTGCATACAAGCGAAATTCATTCAATCACTCGGCTTCATTCACAGTTCACTTATGTTCGGATTGCTATTAAGATGATAAATATGTATATATATATATATATATGTACATTAAAATCTGTCGAATTCTTTCAAATGAATTATTTCTTAATTGATATGCGTCATTTTTTCTATCTCAATGCTCATTTCATTAATTATCCACACCCAAATTTTTTTTTCGTCTAATTACGCATCTGTGAGACGAAAACCACTCGTCTTCACTATGTCTCCATGCTAATCTGATTAGCTCTCACTCTTCCTCATTCACTTAACATTCATCTTCTTAGTTTTCAAGGGACAGATTTATGAAAAAAATTTTCGTAGTTGCAATTAATCAGCTATAGTTAAATGATGGCTTTGAAAAGAAAACAATCCCTTACAAGCTTTCTCCTTCCTTTCCCAGGAATAATATCAATAATATTTAAGTATACAGCAAATATGTAGTGCAATTGGTGATATTAAAGGCATATACGAAAATTGGTTTGCGAATCGGCTGAATTTATCCGAAGGAACGAGATTATGATCATCAACACTAATGCCAAATCAATATTTCTATGTGATTCAAGGTCCTTCTGAGCACGTTATAACAAGCAGTTTCAACAGGCTGATATTTCTCGTTAACAGCTGGTTTTGCTCCATAATGAAGATCAGATGACTTGTTGAACAGGATGAGCAACAATGAGGAGACACTCTGTGCTAGTCCCTCGAGCGTTGCCCGAATAAGAAACTACACGTTAGGCGTGAATCCTAGGATGACACAGAGAATTTTATTTCGAGAGGCTACGGAAACATAAAGATATTCAGGGAACCAGCTTTAATGGACTGCAAAGAGCTCAATGAAGTGGAGATGTACTGTCTCAGCTGTATGCTCTTCAATAAACCAAAGGGAATAATAATACTATAAACATTTGGTGAATATGTCGTTAAGGAGAATCATGACCTGAGGCTGAAAATCAGATTAATTTCAATATTTCTGGTGCTAAGAAGAACAGCCCTCGTGTGCAACGAATGCAGTGAGCTGAATTCGTCTACAGAATAGTATGAAATTCATATTGCTTTAATTTTTATTTTTATTCGTTTACGTTCTCAGTGGAATATAGGGGCACAAGTTACAGGCTTGAAGTTTCGATTGGCGTGGTATTTAATTTTCGCTGGATGGGGTTGCTAGCTTTATGCCTAACCTTTCCTCTTTATCAGTCTTTTTACTGGCTTAGCGAGGTAAAAGAGTACTTCGGCTATCAATAAAACCCTAGACCACCTGCCGCTGTGTCGCCAACACACATGAAATTCATATATTTTAGGAAAAGTAACAATTAAATAGGAGGTTGTTGAATATGTTTACTGTGTGTGGCCAGTGCAAAGAAAATGTGCATTGATGACAAAATCGTACGACAGAAGTGGAAAGTCCTTCGTGAATTATTCAGTGACTACAATTTTAAATGCATAATAAAATTTGTGAAGAAAGTTTTATTTTTTAATGTTCAGGGAACTTATTGATATAAGTTTAAAACTTGGGCACTGTGATGATAGAGTATAACTCCATTATGGATAAGATTTTATTTTAATAAGTCACAGTGTTAAACAGTATTATTAACTGATGACGTTTCGAGCACAAACTATTTCTCATAACCATATCATACTTACTTTAACTTTGTGAGGTTCAACAAATTTAAAAGTCATATCCTTCTCTTTAGCAGGTAAAGTGATAACAAGCAGTAGGACTTCAAGCATTTCATAGAAAAAATAAAAGTAATATTCCGTCGAATTTAAAGGCTAGTTTTTATAAGTCAGAAATGAGCATTTACTGCAGTAAGTGAGTTCTCAAACGACAGAAAATTGAACTAACAGTTGCTAAAGTGTGTACCATATTTACTCAAAAAATAACACATAAAAAATGAATATTTTGAGCTCTCAGTTACGTTTTTCAGTCTCTATGATGGCAGGAATATATTAACCTTCTGCATAAAAAGCGACGTTACGCCAGTAGCTTTAAATAATTGCTGGCAAAATCAACCAGCCTGCTGATAGGACTGGTTATACGCAAATAGCAAAAAATCAAATGGTCTTTCTTTTTCAACTGCACTTAACCACATCGTGATTTATTATCCTGTGTAGCTCGTATTTTTTTTATTCCTTTGCATTTCAAGTGGAACATGCAGATTAAAGCTTTTGAATTTTCAGATGAAGCGGTATTCTTTTTACAAGATGCCATCACTTGTCTCAAGATGAACCTCTCCTGTACTCCAACTCATGAAACGTGGGATATTTAGGAGTAAGTCAAACTAGGTCCGTACATATTGAATAACCTAGCAATGAACAATCAATGTATAGCCAGTATTAGTTTACCGATTTCCACCATGTCTTGTAACTTGTCGCTGTGTTTGTTTATTTATGTGTAACGAACGACCAGTAGAATAAAACGTACTACGTTTTCAAGGAGTTGCACTTTCCTGAACTAAAGTATGAATAAACTTTTTAAGCATTACTCCTCTTATATAATAGAAGAGGGTTACTTTTGCTTACGATTATTGAAGAAATTACAAAAGGCATAACAAGTACCAAGCATACTTTTACATATGAAACGTTTATTTTTTTTTATGTTTAGAAGAATGACATTATTTCATTTCCATTCCATAATTTTAGTACGCACACCAAGTAAAAATTTTGTGTGTCTATGTAGTTCGATTTCACTTTGCATTGAAAATTCTGTTTGTTATAACTCACACCTCCTAATGAAATCGAATTTGCTGTTTTATAGTTTCCTTCCTATTTAATAATAATAAAATAAAAACTTCTTACGTGATTAAATTCATTAATTTGGCTTTCCGTCATAACCTAAGTTTATTTGTAAGCCTACCGTGAATAGGGATATCGAATCGTTTGGCTGATGGTAATTTTCAGATTAATTTATTGCTTATAAATGCATTCAGTTGCCTGCACATACGAGTCTGGCACGAATGTACCAGTCAACCGGAGGAAAGACATATCAAGCTGAATTGTACTCTACCGAAACGCTCAAGGCCCTCTGTAAATATCATGTTCCAATTTTAAAAATTTCTCAAAACCAGCCGCTTCCCGCTAATTTGTAATTCGCTAAGCATGAATTACACCCCCAGTTCAGTGGGTGCACAGTATCATACAGAGAAATGGCACAACCTGTTAAGGTCAACATCTTTCATGAATGGGTGGATAGGTTAAACACTGACACTTATACTGCTATAAAAGCTGTAGGGGAAACTGTATTAAAAAAGAGCTTCCAAGTGTTGATTTCAAGGGGTGTAAACGATTTCAAGATTGATCACCAATTGACTTCAACTAAGAGAAGTGTAAGGAATCAGCGTGTATTGGAGGAGAGTTTCGCCTTTACTTGAGACTGTCCAATAGTACGCCAGCGCTCGAACCTAGGATCCTCATAGTGTGAGGACAAATACTTGAAGTTGGAGGTGAATGATGGATGTGCCGTGTATCGCGAATTGGTGACATTTATAAATAATTTGGCGACTTAATGCTGTCTAAATGGCTGAACAGTCAACAATCTCATCTGCAGCCTGAAGGTTCTGTGTTCGATTATAAGGTGGGTCGAATAAGGGTTATTGAATAAGTTGATAGCTGGCTACCTTATTTGTAATGTATAATTCCTTCTGAAGAGGAATTTGAGAGATAATTATGTTTAAACAAAGCAAAAAAGACAGATTTCAAAGCTTGTTAAACAAAAGTGTCTAGGAAGTGAAGAAAAACTGTTAAAGCATGTTTAAAGTTAAAAATAACTCGTGCGGGAGAACAAATAGTGCGTGACTACATGGATGCGCCATGTGATAAGAAAAAAAATGAAACGAAGCATATAGATCAGTCTAGACATTAATTTATCTCTCACTTATTAGTTTCCGGTTGACTTACATGTTAAAGCTTTGAAAATAGTTTTAATTCAGTCATATAAAAGAAAAGAAGGCGTTCAGCGAAGAGACTCTTTACGGCGAATTCATTCACTGAGCTGTACAATCGCATATTTATACAATTTTGTTTGTGTGTGTGTACATTAGGTTTATAGAGTTTAGATAATAATGTAATATAAGTATTTTTTGGCTTGGAGACAAACGTTAAGTTGGAAAATAATATGGAATTGATTAAGTGAATTGGATGACGTAATACAGTTGAGTAGAATTCAGATTAGGTCAGGTTGGCAACAGTGTTAATGAGTGGTGTTTAAAATCAAATAAGGGTGGGGTTAGAGAATAATATAATTGAAGATGTGAAATAATAAAATGCAAGAGACAAAATAATACAATTAGTAAGACTGAAATTAAGAAAGATTACTTCCATTGTAGATTTAATGAATGAACGAATTTCTTTTGTATGCAGAGTTCAGGATTTAGCAGATGAATTGCCGTTGCTTCTGCGATGTGGAGAAGTTTGATCCGTACACTTTCAGCAAGATTGCCTTGTATCCTGTCAGTCAAAAGAATTGTGATTAGGTTTTCGAAGATTTATTTGTTTTTCAAGTTTGACCGCCCATTGATGACACTTAGAGAACCATGGAAAACTAGGTGGTACTGGGCATCTATAACGCCTTCGTTTGGAACTCATCAGAAGGACATGCCTATCGTATTTTGAACAAGGGATCTGAAGTCTACAACACAAGCTTGTAGACCTCTTAACCAGGATTACCTAACTCACTGACCAGCCCATGAATCCTAACCTGTACTGATTCGTAATTTTAGCGCAACCACCGGCCTATGCTGTCGGGGAGTATTTGTCCTCACTTCTGATTGGGTGGAACTTACTGGTCACAAATAGTCACTAGACTTCAAAGCCATGCAGTACTCCATGATTTTCAGTGGATCTGTAGGTGATATCCATCAGTGCTCAAACTTGAAACAAATTAAATCTCCAAAGACCAACTATTTTGAATAGTATATCCATATTCAGGAAGAAAACCCGCTCCAATAACAAATATTTAGACTTCAAATCACCACATCCCATCAGCGAAAAGATTTCAGTTGTTTCAAGTCTTCGTAGACTAGCACCCTCCCTGATAACGGATGAGAAAGAAAAAGATAAAAGAAATATCAAATATTACTGAAACCCTCAAGCAAAACAACTACCCAAGAAACTTCATCAACATTAAGTATGGCCGAAAACTCATTCCGAAAACATGGACCTCGACAGTTGTCATTACAAATAGAGCAGAGATATCAGATGATATCAGGAGAGTACTCAATCAGCTCAAGATTAGATTTTTCTTTAAAATATCAGACACACTACGAAACAACCTTGTCCATATAAAAGATCAAATCCATAAAGATTCTTTATCTATTTGTGTTTATAAAATAAAATGCTGCAAATGTCATGCGATATACATTGAACAAACATCACCAGCGAGAAAACGAAATCAGAAAAAATGAACACCGTAGAGCATCTTTCCGACCACCGAGAAATCCGGTTGAACTAGAAAAACTTGAAAAATCATCAGGCATAGGTCTACATGCTAAAGAATCAGGCCATAAAAGTGATTTTGACAATATTGAAATAATCCAGAAAAATTTCCGGAATCACAAAGAACGTCTAATATCAGAAGCACTTCATATTAAGTGGAATCCAAATTGTCTGAATAGGAATGACGGACTAAAACGCAATCTGACCTGGTTATAACACCTCCCTCCCAACCCCCATGAAGTGACAAAAACAACACGAATGCGATATGCAGTTTCACTACGTAAACACACACGTTCTTTATAAGTTCAAACACTGATCAAATCCAACAATCTGCACTTGGTTTTGTTATCTCTACCAATTGACCAACTTGACAACGAAAGATGACCCCAGACTGACGAACGATGATCAAGTTAGTAAACTTTGTTTTGATATCATAGCAGAAGTACTATTACCTTTGTTATTTGGTTAAGTGATCTTCATTTTTATTTTGACTTTCAATATGTCTTTCTTTTAACTTGACCTAAGTCTATTTTCTCACCTCTAAAATCTTCTATATGTGCTGAGATTTTGTAAATTTTGGTTTAATATTACTACTTTGATAAAGCTATTTGCAGTATTAAATAGCGAAGCGTCAGTAAAAACAACAACATCGTTTTGTTTTTCATTCATTGAGAAATACAAGAAAACATTTATTATAATGAATATCATATACCCAATGCCCAAATTATTTCAAACTGTTAAAAGTGAACTTGGTTTGGACATTTATGTGAATTGAACCTTGGTTCTCAGTTGGATTACGAAGGCAGTTTCAGATTCAAAACAAACAATTTGTTGATAAATGTGACGAATCTATGCCATTTGATGGCCAAGGCTTCCACGGACTTAAGTATAAGACTCAAACTTCTTTCATGTATGCGATTAAATCCATTATTAACATAAAACTTGTGATCCGTCTCTATGCTGGGCTTCGCGATAGATGATGCTGGACATCTCTGTGCGTCGGTGGCACAGTGGTTAGGACTCTCGCTGACCATGCACATGGTCCGGGGTTCAATCCCCTGCCGACGCACACCCAAAATCTATGGTCGGTCTGCAAAATTTGGGCTACCGATATCCATGCTGAAAATTCCATACTTGTACTGAAAATATGGTGTGGCATCAAGCTGTAATCAAAATTTAAAAAAAAATTTTAATTTTTCTAAGATCAGTTGTATCCGATGATTTGCTTGTCGTTGCAACCACTTTTAAATATGTTCTGTGGCCCTAGCCTGCAAAGACCATTGCGTCCCCTCTATGTACGTATGTCCACATACACACGCATATCAGTAAACACAATACGATGTGTGAGGGTTCACAGGACAGCATACATCTCATTTTCTCTATGCAGGTAAGTTTAGCTGCACAATAAAAAACATTTACTGGCTCCCTGAATCTCTGTTTAGTGATCAGACTTTTTTGACCACCCTTGGATGGCAGGGATATATAAACATACTTCCTAAGAGCTAACTGGACTGGTAGAGGCTATTATGCTGTTACTGTTTACCATATTTTTGAACTACAATGTATTTAGCAGTTATAATGGATGAGTGCGTCCTCATGTGCTTTTGGAGACTTTATTGCTGTGGGATTATGAGGTACATATCAGGTCACAAATAATTTCAGCTGCATGTAATATCATATTTCCATGTTATTATATGAACAACATTCAATGAATGTCCTTGCTGATAAACGCCACTGACTAGTCACAGGATGAAGTTGTTTGGAATTAAAGCGAGATGCGGTGACCAGTGATCTCCTCCAGGTTGGGAATGAGGACGAATACACGCCGATGACATTGGATGGTGGTGGCGCTAAAATCGGGAAAAAACAGCTGAAAGTTAGATTGCAGAGGTAATTCTGTTGTGTTTCAGTGGCTGACTGGTCTAACACCTTGACTTGTAACTGGAATGTCCTGGGTTCCAATATCGGTGGTTGTATACTGCCGTCGATTTCTAAACTGGAACGAAAAAGCCATCAGGTACCCTCTGTGGGTTTAAATGGTTCTCTAGCTTACATCATTCCATGGTTAAACTGGAAAGAAATGGAATTCTTACACAAAAACTCATCAAAATATTTCTGCAGACTATCTGTTTAAGTATGGATGGTGCTAGAATAAAACATTTGGTAGAAGACTGATTATTTAACTTTGTGATGTTTGTATATTCTTGCTAATTTAGTTATGACATCTCTCACAGTCAAATAAAAAGAAGTTGCTTTCAGAAATTTCATACATTTGTTCCCCTTAATGAATTTAAACAAAGCAACAACTACAGATTTTGCAGAATAAAATGGTACCATATATTATTTCGTCGCCTTCTCTTCAGCTGCTTACAGGGCAAAAACATTATTAAATGTATCTACAATAACAATTTAACATACTTACACAGAGTTCATTTTAAACAGAAATCAATCGATCAATATACACATACACTAATAATATATATATATATATATGCAATACTGAACACAATTCCGAGCAATAATAATCATACAAAATGAAAACTTTTCAGTATCTCTCATTAGGATGAAAAATATCCAGTTACCAGGGCAAAGAAAGACTCAAACTCACATTCACAAGATTTATAGATAAATGCCGTCTTTAAGTAGGGCCATGTTTCACTTGTTTGCGGACCAGTTTACTGTCACCTGTCATTACTGGATCAGGAAAGCGAAGGTTTTTTTTATTTTGCATTCCTTTACGTTCCCAGTGGGACATAGGGCTTCAAGCTAGGGGCTTGAAGTTTCTTTAGCAGTGGTGTTTATTTCTACAGGATGGAGTTGCTAGTCTTATGCTCAACCTTCCTTCATTACCAGTTTTATTACTGGCTTACCGAATTATTGCAGTGCATCGGCCGGACCACCTGCATTTTTGGTGAGCAGTCTACCGCTGTTCCATCGACGCACTTAGGCGATGGTTTAGAGTGAGAAACACAAGAATCACAATGACATCTCAACCACACAAACTTAAAACTGATTACCAAACATTAAACTAGTCTAGTAACAAAGATGTTTCAGATCCAGACAGTGAGCCAGTTAAACATGAAATAAAGCAGATATGAATTTATTATCCACTCTAAAATAAAATCCGCATAATTAATCGTTTGAAAAGAGAAATAATCGGATTATTATTCACACAATGTGGGTTTATAAGTACCATCCAAAACAGATTTACAGACTTTATATGAGGAGAAAATTTTAAGTGCGTTTATAATAGTAGAACTATCTATGAACATTTATGGCATATGCTACTGATAAGATATACTAGTAGTATATACATGCAGAGGTGTTCATCAGCATACAAAATCAAACAGCAAGGAGATAGATTTGATGTCAGGGTAAAGCAAATGATACAGAGTTTCAGAGATACATGAGAGACGTGAAAAGAAGACAAAGAAACACAATATGAAGGCAGGGCAGAAGCAGCGCGGCACGAAAGATCTTTGGGAATGGTGTACTTAATTGCAAAAAAACATTCCTTCACCAAGTTCTTTCGTCTTTTACCTTTACAATATGATGTTGAGTTGTTCAAGATTTGCAACAGTCGAATTACAAAATGCATCTTCCTTGTTCTTTCCTGTTTATCGAAAATTATTTGTAAATATGTGTTTAGCTCTCTAAATCAGATGAGAACTAATTCCTATAAGAAATATGTTATTCATGTTTGCGATTTTTAACTACGGTCATCTATTCCGTGGGCTACCAGTTCGTAGCCTTCTGAAGCAATAATACAATAATGTACATCAAAATCTATAAATATGTGTTGATTTTCCGTAATAAACGTTCTGTTGTCTGGCCCTTGTCTTTTGTTGTTACAATTTTTGAGAGAATAGACGAGTTATGATGGCTATGGCAAGGAAAACATTGAACGTGCTGATTTTGAATAGATATTTTAGCTATAAATTTTCGGATATCTCTAACTATATATCTTGATCTCACTCCTTATGACAAGTTTAATCGAATTTAATCGTCATAAGTTCATAAGATGTTCTCTCACCTATCTAAATATCCACTTCCATTTTCTCTTTGATAGACAGGTAGGGTTGCGTTCATTATCGAGTGAATCCATTATATAGCTAATTTTCTAAAAATCCCTAAAAACAGGTGAACTAGCATTTGCATGGTGATGTGGGCCAATGCAATAGCTTCTCTCTTATGTGTCGGTCCAATAGAAAATGCTAGTCAGGGGTGGTAGCAAAGAGCCTATCATACCTATCATACGGAAGGGGATCTAGGCAACTGGACATAGTTGGAACATTAGTGGTGCAAAAGTTCAGACTATTGACACGTATTTCAAGTCAGTGTATTCAATCTTTGTCTTTAACTTAGTCATCATAGGCAGACGTTTTTCTCAAGGAAATGATCACTATCTCATTCATTTCATTATTTGAACTCACTGTTTACTTATTCTTATATTCCCATTCCTAATACAGACGGAAAAGGTGGAGATATCAAAGACAGAATCAGAAATGCAAGGTACTCCTCCATCAACCTGAAACTAGTTTGGCAATCTGCGATCAACATAAAGAACGAAATTCGTATTTTCAGCACTAATTTTAATTCAGTCTGTTGCTGCTTCTGTATAGTTTAGACAATTGCACAGCACGTCACGTTTGCATACTGAAGACCAAATAGCCAGATGGCCAGAACGAATTAGCAACAAGAATCTCTGGCTGGCTAAGAATATACCAACATTCAAGAGTGGATCGCTCATAAGATATGTAAGAGAAAATGGAGATGGATCGGGCACACACTTAGGAGGCCGTTGAATGACATCGCACAGTGCAGGCTGTTGCTGGATTGGAATCCCAATGAGAAGCGACCAGTAGGTCCTCGGTGCTAGGTTGCCATAGAGAAGATGGTTTGGGAAGGAGTAGATAACTTTCCGAGCAGTTGTAGACGCAGTAGAGGAGGACAGCACAAAATATGACGAAGTGGTGATGTGTTGTTGAATCCCTATGTTCCACTAAGAAACCAAAGGAGTGTAATAGGTATGAATTCCTAATAAGCAAATTCATTTCGTTATTAGCAACGCTTTGTTCTCCCTGGCTTAAAGGTGTGTGAAAATTCTCACTTCTTCGAAACGAAAACACTGTTCGTTGCTAAAACCAACTTTTTATTTTCAATGAATAGAAAAACAAAGAAAAACACCAATTGAAATGTGGCACTTGATTCGCATTGCTTACGCTGTTTATTGGTGTTCGTATTTCCTCACCAGATCTTTGAATAAAAATCTTACTTTTGCATACCACACCATTCGATATGAACATTTTTATCCAGTCAAATTGGAAACCCGATATGATAAGCCAACAGTATGTCTGCAGTTGAACACCACGAATGCGATCATCGAAAGAAATGGAATTGCAATTTCTGTAGTTAGAAGACAATAATATCCAACAGTTATGCTGATCGGATAGCATCCAGCATTCTGTAATGTCAACAGTTTGCAGATAGTTGTATCATTCTAGAGTGTCTATCAAGTTGCTGAAGTTTCTTTAATGTTAGCACTGAGCTGAATTTAACACTCCTATATAGTTTTCTACAGTTTGCGTGTAAGGATTAGATTAGCTTTTACGAGTTGATCACTGATTGATATTAGTTAGAAAACCATTGAAAACCAGGGAGTGCCGGATAACTGTTTCATCCTAGTTTGGGAATCATCGGCAGTATGAACTCACTCGTGAAAACAAATCCAATCCTCATTAACCAACTCTTGAAATAATTAGGATGCTCGCTAGTAACTTCCTCCAGAACGGAGTTTCCTGAAGTTCTAGTGAGAAGTCGGGACCAGTGAGGTTCATCCAGTCAAGTATGGGGATGGATGTCCCAACGACGACATTGATTGAGGTCGCTCTAAATCACGAATTAGTAGAAGTTAGAAATCATGTGTTGGTAATTGAATTGGGTCCTGGTGGCTTTATGGCATGCGAGCTTGTATTGTAACAGGAAGGTCCTGGGCTCAAACTCCTGTGGTGGGTGCCTACTGCCGATGACTGCCAAACTGGGATGAAACAGCTGTCCAGTATTTTCTGGCTCTAAATAGTTTTCCAGCTGATATCAATCCGTGATCAACTTGTGAAATCTCCTGTATAACATTTAATAGTGCGAAAATCCCCATACCACGAATTAAAAGTCAATCTAAGCAAAGAATATTCTCTACAATAATTTATCTTCAGTTTCTTACAGTTAGAAAATATGATATTACTTCCGTTACAAAATTGGCCAGTCATATGGCAGATATATTTTCTGAGTAGAATAACAGAGTGGTTATGTGGGGTCAAAATTAATAGTTCGTTTGTGTGACAAGCGTGCTAATTTGAATTCAACAAAACAGTATTGTGAAATGGGAGACGAAGTTGTTGATTGGTCATAATAGATTCGTAGATTACGCTGTCGGTTACACTGAAAATTTATACCAAGGTTACAAAAGTTGCCACGTGAGTGGTCAGTGCAAAGTGATGTGTATTAAAGAGTAGGAGATAGCAAGACTGAGAAATTCATCATGAAATAACCAAATTGTGAAATGCAACAGATGGTGGCATATATTAAGAAAAGAGATATCACTAATAATAAGTCCGGATAGTATAAATATAAAATTCGATAGTACTGAAGGTTTGAATGAAGGATCTAAATTATAACGAATAATAATAATAATTGTAATAATAAGCAAAGCCAGAACCGTCTAGAACGATAAGAGGAATAGGCACTCTTGTTGAGAAGAAAAAACATTCATCCAAGTTTGGTCTTGCTGATAATCACAATTATTGTTATTTTCCGTTATGACTCATAATGCTCATTCAAAGAGCTGTTCAGTCATTATTTAGTACCAATGGGCCTTCTGGTGGTTGGACCAGTTCATTGAACATTATACCATCATAAATGAATTCGTCGAATCATGAATTCCATCTTTGTCTGATTCACTGCATATAGTGGCACTGCTAGTCAATATCATCTGTGAGTGTATTTCCTCACATCCAACTTTCTGGACACCACAATTCACAGATTCTCGAAAAAGGACTGAAATTCCTTTCAACAACTAGTCATAAATGAACAGCAACTGAATGGTCAGTAGGTTTGCCTTGCTACAGGAAGGTGCTGGATTCGACCTGTTGTTGAGTCACGCATGCGTAGTGCTAAAACCACTGTCGGTTTGTGATGAGTACTAACATGAAGTAATTCAAAATCCTACAAACCAAAACTTTAAATCTCGCATATATTCATTAATTTGTTTACTTTCACTCAAAATGTGCATAAGGGATAAACAAAAAAGATAATGATGCGTGTTTTACAAGATGAACTAACAAGTCATGTATGCATTATTACGCATAATAGTTGGTAAATAACGCATGTTATTTTTACGCTTATAAGCACACAGTACAATTGAAGTAGACGTGACTAGTAAAACATCTTTTCACAATGTTATTTACACTTCACTGACATAGATTTACATGAACCGAGAATGAGTGAGGCGTTTATAGTTGAAGAGAACATCAAATACACATATGAAATCATTTATTTGGCTTAAAGAGTAACCACCTGATTGGTATAAGGCCATTGGGAGAGAAATACCTTCTTGGGCAATATCTCCTGAATGATTTAATCACACTGCTTAGGCTTATGTGAATTTCCACAAAACACAGAACTGATCTGAATGCTTCAAATAACTTTGTAACTATTGTTCATTTTTCTCCTAGACGGTGTATCATTCGTCTGACTTATTATGTTCTACAGTATGTGTTCATAATTAGAAAATTCTCTAGACTGTATAACGACCTAACGGCACTTTTGATGTTTGATGTTAATTTTGTTCAATATAACCACAAACTCGAGTAATGAGTGATCCTCTTTAGCTGTTGTTTCGGGAGGTTTGTGACTATGGAGAGTGTCTGAAGAAAGTTCCAGTGAGATATTCAATGGGACGTAAAGATTGATTTCCTGCGTTAGCGAATAGAATAATACGGTATGCACACATTGGATCATAGAAATTATTAAAAAATGGTGGTAGCAAAGAAAATTTTCTTTTCGACGAAGTCATCAACTAGGCTGTACATTCATATATTTATAATAAATGAGTGGGGAGGTTCCGGAATAATTTCCAGTCAAAAGGCAAATTCATAATATAACAATTAAGAATTAAAACCCTATAATAAATAGGGGGACGGATAAAGCTCAGACATGTTGTGCAAATGAAGGTTAGGAATGTAGAAATAACAAAATAGACGGGATTTTTGGATAAAAATTCTATTGGGATCATAACTAATGTTACGAATAATTGTTTGTGCGGTTAGGGAATAAATATGTAGAAATAATGAAATGACAAAATGGACAGGAAGTTCGGATATGAAAATATGGTAGTGTATATAGGGATTAGGATAAACTTAAAATATAACATGAATAAACTGGAGGATTGGATAAGAAAGGCAATGCAATAGTCACTAAAAATAAAATATCCAATACAGTCCTACAGGAGGTCAGTCGCGAGCCTGAATAGCTCAGTGGTAACGTCTCTGACTGCAGCACTGGGTGATGCGGGTTCGAATCTCAGAAGAGACATCAGTTCCTTCAAGATTGCAGATACGCTGATGAGTGCCAACTGGCACGAAACCTAGGTCCAAGGCTTCCTGCCGATTGCCTCCAACCATCTAATACCAACAATTCACAGTCCACCGTAATGGCGAGCCACCTAGCATGGTGGCCACATTGCAAACATGACTGATAGAATTCAGTCTGCACGGAAGATTGGACTAGACACATTACACTAGTTACTGACTAGTGTTCAATCAAAAATATCACTATAAAAAGAACTACCTGTTTATGATGGCGGTGGCAGGGACAAGAGTTGGACATATTTCTTTTGGATACATAGCGTGGGTTTGCGTTTTTTGCATATCTAGTGCCTCTGCTATAGGCCGATTTCTTGATTTTACTCTCTCTGATAGGTAAATGATTTTGAAGGAAATTTTGAAAAGCGCTGAATGTTCTCAGTTGACTAGATGTTCTGTCACTGAATTATATACACTAGCCAGGCTGAATAGTGTTCAAGAGCGCGTTTCTCAAGGTGGCGCATAGTACGGTCGACGTACTGAGCTTCGCAAGAGCTAGTACACTGATATATACACGTTGCAGTAGCCGAATGTGACAGCTTGTCTTTCGTGTTCTGGCTGAACAGTTTTTTGCAACAGAACATTAGTCATATGCACGTGGCTAAGTTTGTTCCCCCCAGAGATTCGCAGAGGCATTTACGAAGGATTTTTGCCTTGATATCACGTTTGAATTTTAAATTAAACAGAAGTATCTTCTTCTGAACTGATTGGACGTGTTTGGAAGTCTTCTGAGATTTTAGATTCTTGTCTAGAGACCTTGGCTGAAAACCGTTTTCCATCAAAGTTCCTCGGAGATTATGCAAATCTCCGTCAATCACTTTCTAATTGTCATTTTACTAATTTGCCATTTGACCGGAAATTATTCTGGAACCTTTTCACTTATTTATTATAAACACACGAATGTACAGCCTAGCTGATGACTTCGCCGATAGCAAATTTCCTTCTCTGCAACCGTCTTTTTAATAATACGGTATGTGTTTATGCAACTGCTCTCTTCCCATTTCTATTTGTTTGAATTAATAAAAATGATAATGACTATGTGACTGTGTGACCCTGCTCAGCGAAATAGAACTATTCGATAGATTAAAGAATTTTAACCATCCGTGAAACCAATCGAATCTGCAGACTGGTAATAACATAATAAGTGATAAATAAAATTTAAATAAACCCCTGCCACTCTTCAAAAATCGACCTACTTAAGTCGATAAAGAACTACTCCGTTTATCAAGACGCATATTATCTAAATTCTGTTGAGACTCCAGTTTCAGTTTTACTTTCAACCATCATTCATTACAGCAACAATAGAACTCGTGTGCTGGAGGCACGACATCAAAATTTTTCAGTGGAATACTTTATATTAATTCTTCGATAATATTTGTTTTGACTGGGTTAATATGCCTTCAAGAACAAAGCCTCAACTAAATCATGCTCAGTCAAATCTTGGTTTATTATGTGGTGATTAAATACCGAATATGAATCAGGATAGGCGTCAGAAAGGCTGTGATCAAATCACATTTCGTGACCTGTTTGGTACCATAAATTACAATCTAGATGGCATCCATAGTTGATGACTGACTCTTTCTGCTACTTATCAGTTGCATGGCATCTTGATTGCCGTCTATGGTAGGATTCCGGTCACAAGTTGCAAATCTTATTTGACATATCACGCCTTCGCTGAAGTAGTGAGCTAGAATCTGTGTCGTCCAAATCAGCCGAACCTGCTAAACCATTGATGATATCACCTCCGAATAGATGAAACGGCCACTTCGATACCACTAGCTTTCAGGCACTACTACTGATTGATTTCAGTAGTGTCCAACTGCCCATGTCATTCAATCTGGTGTTTATAAAAACCCATATACCTTAGAATAAGACATTGTGACTTTAACCTTCATGTTTTCAAAGAAATCATTCGAAATGTATTCTAGCCACCTCAAGTACATTCATCTAAAAAGCTAATCGGGCGTGTGCTACTGATAAGATTTATCAGTAGTCTATATATAAATATTTGATCATCGGCATAAAACCATCAAGTAGCAGGAAGATATATTTGATATCAGGCAAAGGAAGTCATACAGAGTTGCAGAGATTCGTGAGAGATTTGAAAGGAACACAAAGAAACACAGTATGAAGGCAGGGCAGAGGAGTAACACAAAAGGTAATCTCTGTGCAAGTGGTGTGTTGAAGATTAGGTGTACTTATATAGGGAATGTAGAGATATCAAATTGCAAAAAAAAACATTCCTTCGAATAAGGCATCAAAAAGACAAATTTCGTGAGATGATATCTTCATTTCGTAGTTTCTTTACAACCGCTTTACAACTAACGTGGTTCACAGTAATAATAAAATGAGATGCAAGACTATTACTCAGTTATATGAAAAACAAAAGTACATACTATTGATCAATCATATTTAAATAGGTCAAACAGGCGGTCCATAGTAGGCGAAGGTTGAAATATTTTGTTGTTTGGGCACATAATTTAGGACGTGTGTGATTAATCCCCCCGAATGCTTACATCACCTTCAATAAATTCGAATTAGAACTATGTGAAATAATTGTGTAGCAGTTGATAATATTGATTTTGTGACCTGATAATAATAAGTGCTTTGGAATGGCTCATGGATTAGTGGATTTCTATTCAGATTAATTGTTTTGGGATTTTCTATACGTCTTAATAACCATTTTGGAACTTGTTCTTTTGGACGACGCTGGGAAATTCGATCGGTTCTACCTATATTAGTGTCACCATAACCGAAGATGAACTTGTAGATACAGTTTGAAGTAGAGTCCACAGAATTTCGTCCCTTAATCGTAAGTAGGTACAGAGATCCCAAATGCTCGACATGTGAGAAAAAGGGATGCGGCGTAGAATGTGCGTTTGATGGCCCACCGAATTATTTGAGCTAGCTGGTCACCCTTGAATGGTGGGTTAATAAAGATAGCTTTCTTTGGTGCGGAAGCCGTCTTTTCAAGATGTGGTTTATCCCCAAAGTGACAAGTGATAAAGTTTTCTGGATAACCATTTGCTAATAAAACTGAATATATACGTCAAAGCTCATCCATCGATGTGTCGCTTGTACATATTTTGCAGGCTCTTCAAAACAAATATTCAACTAGGGAACGTTTTTATTGTATAGGAACGAAACTGGTGCAATGAAGATATTGTCCACTCCATGTGTACTTATGAAAACAGATCGCTTAATCGGTCTACAGTCTCTCCTGGTCATTGAAATATCCATGAAATTGAGTTTGTTCTTCGAATAGAGTTTTGAATTCGCTCGGATATTTGCATGAATATGAATAACGAGAGTAATAAAGTTTCCAATAGACTTACTATTATTACCAATAATGAGTGTACCATCCACACAACGTTTACATAGCATAATTTCTCCTAGCATACCCTGCATTTGTTCCTTCAGTTTCTACATGAATTTACCTGCTAACAAAGGGCTCAAGAGGGCTTCCCATCTCAACACTATCGATTTGTTTGCATGCCTTTTCTTCGAAGGTGAATCCGATATTTTCTGTACGCATTAAGACGTACATAATAAACTAAGTCTTCTACTGTTACACTGAGACAATTAGTTTGGTTTCGTCTATAACATAAAATGAATTTGAATCACTGTTTCCACATAGTCAGTGAGTTTCAACTGTTGAATTGTACCCATCATATTGAAATGTAGTCAGTCTATAAGAGAAATGAAACAGGGTTTCAAATTCCTGCCTTGCCTAAGTTGGTTAGTGAACCTACTCACTTTTGAGGGGTGAAATTTCCCAAAATTTATGGTAACTCAATACCTTTGATAGATTTTTTATCTGTCTCCTTGTGGGATGCATTATCCTGGAAGAAAAAAATTATTTCAATTTTCAATCCTTTTTTTAATTCTTTTTTTTCTCAACAGGAAATTAATTTTGATTCTGATTTTTACGTTCAAATAAATCCATTAATTATTCGCCACGAAGTAATTGTCTTTCTTAACAATAACACCTAATGTAATGCTTTTTTTCATGAGTCATATGAAAATTATACTTTATTTGTGTGCATATTAAACAGCATTTTTTTCCCAGCTTAGTTACGTCAAACCTATATATTACTAACTAAAATAAAAGTATTATTTAAACATTTTTTATTTCATTATGATAAGGTGAAAATGCGTTGGTTTTTACTTTATGCGTGTTAATCGCTCCTTCTTCATGTGAAAGATCACGTCAAGACTGATCACGAAGAGAATTCAGTAAACGAACCATTGGAAACTAGCAAGGTAAACTAGACAGCTGTTTCATCCTAGTTTGGAATTCTTCAGCAGTACTCTACCTGAACGTTATGTGGGATAGAACCATGGACTTTTTGGTTAAAAGGTGAGCTTGATGATCCTTTAGCTTCTAGGACTGAATCTGAGTGCACATCATTTCTGAACTACTGGCAAGTCGATCATTGGTTAGGCGGTTGGTGTGTGCTGTTGAAGAGTACCTAACAAAGAATAGACAGCTGACAATTCCTCGCCGTGTGAGCATTACTTTTCAAGTTTGACCACGTACTGACATGAGTTAGAGCACTATTTAAATCGAAGGAGTACTGGACAGCTCTTTTGTCTTAGTTTAGGACTTGTCGGTAGTACTCACCCACTGGGGTCCGAATCTAGGAGCTCCTGATTGCAAGGTTAACTTGTAGACCATTTAGCTACTAGGCCCTTAGTTCTGCTGATGCCTTATTTCAGTGCTAATATCAGCTAGTGTCAGCGGTAAGCATCTGTCCTCACTCCCAGCAGGATGAATCTCATTGATCCCTACATCTAATTGAAACTCTGTTCAGCGATGCCTGTTTTTCAATGGTTCTCCAAATGATATCCGTCCGTTATCGAACTTTAAAAAATCAAATCCGTAGAAATCAACTCTTGGACACTATTTTTTGACTGAATTTAGTTGGCGATCGATCTGGAAGTCAGATAAATCCCTGAGGAAGACATACTTAAAGATGAAGGTAGTATTCTTGAAAGGATTCCGTATTGCCAGTAAATACTAGTTTCCTGAGGCTGAAAAATAACCGCATCACCAATGACTTTATTTGTCAACATGTAACTTTATACTATTTTCCTTGATGTAAACGAATACTTTTACCTGGTATTAAGAGAGTCTGATATTTGTTCATCTTAATAATTTTTTCCAGTGAGGTTCACAGTGATTTGATTGATCTGGAAACTGATCAGGAAATAAGGACAGTTAGAAAACGATTGAAAACAAAACAGTACTGCAAAGCTGTTCTGCCTTTTCTTGGAAATCACCAATGACCCTGACAAGGATCGAATGCAGGACATTCAGGTTATAAATCCAGTGTGTCGACCATTCACTCACTTTGATGAAATACAATGTCCCACGAATTCTAATTGATAGTCGAATAGATATGTATCTCGTAAGATTTAAATACGACAGAGAAGATTTGTAGCGCAGGTGGATGATTTTGATGTGTTTGTGTTCTCTGAGCTGAATAGTTGATTTGCAAAGCTTCCATTGCTCGACTACGCAACATCTTCAGTGCATACTGCAGTTTGATGACGTGAGCTTCCACATGTATCCAAGAGTTTATTAGTCATCTCTCCTGGTGACCTTGAAGGTGATCGGTTGTTTCTGTATGTTTTCACACCCTGCTCTCTGCTTGTATTGGAACTGAGTGTTTACTTGACTTGAACGTTGACCCTTTGTGTGTGAGATTTCCTTCTTATCAAATTGAGAAATGGATCCAGATTATTCTGCGCCAATGTTTCTTCTTTCTTTGTTCAAAGAGAAATTTTGTCTTCGTCAGTGTGTCTATTGACTGACGATTCACTGGAATACCAGGCAGCCTTTCTTTGTTTAACAGTTTGAACGTTGTCTCAGTCGAATTGATGTCCATGGTTGTCTTTAAGCAGTGAGGCGATATAAAGGAGTGTATGTCGTGTCTTTTAACGACTATCTAAAGTTCATGGATACGAATACGAAGAGGAGTGGCGTCACCTTTGGCCAATGTAGTGCTTTTCATAGTTGTTACAATTAATTTTGTAAATGATGTCTTTACCTTCTTTCGTTGTGGAGTCTTTTCGATGACATACAGCCAGCTGAGTGAAGTGATTTTGTTGGTTTGTGTGCGACATCAATTCAGAAAGATTTGAAGAGTATTGCGATCATTTCTGAGATATCCTTTATGTACGGTAAAACGATTCCCTATGTGCATAAATATACTTCTTATTCAACGGCCAAATACACAAACAAGTTAATAGATCACCTATGGGATCGCAAATATCAGGTTTGATTGCAGAAGCAGTGATGTAAAGACTCGAAAGCATAGTCCTAACAAAGATGAAACCCAAAATTTGAATACCTCACATAGATGACAGATTTGTAATAATCAAAAGAAACGAGTTGGATAAAGATCACAACTTAACAAACAACGTCTTCAGCGACGTCGAACTCATAAGAGAAGAGGAATTCGAGAGGAAAATTCCATTTCTAGATGTCTTAGTCAAGTGAGGGGTCAGGAATGAGTTTGACGACCGATCTGGATTTCACGCGCGGATGATATATGTCTAATGTCACACAAACTCGAAGATTCGCACTTGAAGACCAACAAACTGGCTGAAGAGGCTGGTTGCAGCGAAAACAGGACTCCAAGTGAACATATAGTAGATGGAGAGGATGGAGATTACCAGTCAATGGCAACAGAGATAACAACAGCAATGGGCACCAATCGCCGTCAACGGGAGAGAATTAACGGAGTTTGCCTCCTTCACTAAGCTGGCCATGCAGTGTTGTTTCAACTACACACAGTCGGAACGGATGAAGATGTCAAACTCAGAATCGAAAGGAAAGATACGACTTCATCAATCTGAAACCAGTTAGGAAATCTTCCACACTCAGCACAAGGAACAAAATTCGGGTCAGAACCTTGCACTGCGTGTCACGAAGAGGATTTCCAACAAGCTGCAGACTTTCATCAACAGCTGCCCACTTCGCTGACTCCGTACTGAAGATCGAATGACCAGAAAGAATAAGCAGCAAGAAACTTTGCCTAGGAAAAAATCAACAGGCGAAAGCCGATTGCTCAACAAATTTGTTGGAGGAAATGGAGATGAATTGATGGGGCATACATTGAGGAGTTCGTCGAATGACATCGCACGCCAGGCCAGTGCTGGAGTGGAATCTCGATGGAAATAGACAAGTGGGTCATCCTAGAGTGACATGGAGGGGGACGTGTGAGGAAGAGATGGGAGAGTCAGGTTAATCGTGGAGCTAGCCAGATGAAGACGACGGCAGAAAGCAGAACAATGTGGAGATATCCTCAGGTTGAAGCCCTACATTCCACAATATTAATACTTTGGGTTCCAGATAAAACATTCAACTTCAACAGAACATCTCCGTTACACTCTCTTCTTGGCAGCATTTTTATTCACTTCCATGATTGCCTATTATATTTCCTCCCCCACTCTATATGACAATTTTGAGATAAATATTTCACCTAAAGTAATTTGTTGGGTGGTGAATGGTGGTATAATTCAGGATGCTCATTTCACCTTTTTTCAATTTGTCAGGTAGATGTACGTGCATTTCCAAGTGAGTATTGAAATTCTCACTGAGGCTGGAATCCAGTATTCAAACGTCAAAGTGTTATTCACTATACCCTTTAAACTCCAAAAACCGTCTCTTGTTTATCACCAGTTTTAATTCATTTTGGACTTTCCAATGATTGATCAGACTCACTTGGAGAAATTACTGATATAAAATAAAGAATGAGATGTTCGGCAAGTACATTCTTCCATCTACTTCATCCTCAGAAGCCATGCAGTCACATTCCTTACATGTAATTACCTATAACTAAAATTATTATGTAATTTAACGCAGTAATGAATAGTGATTAAAGGAACTTGGAAATGTAACAGAAGATTTCCAAATCATTTGGGTGATACCAAAAGCATCCTAACTGATAAGGTTTCTACAGAATTTCGGATAATTCTTCAACAACTCTAGTGAACAGGTTTAAATAACATCCTCATCCGTTAACTTGGCCGTCTATTGATTCTCTTCCTAAAGCGATTCAGAAATCTTATCTTGAGCCTTCACCTGCAGAAATAAAAGAGTTTTTCTGGAGTTTGTGAGACAACATTTACAATTAAATTCGTCTATATAGTCAGATGTGATGACATATTTCATGTCTGCTAAGATCTTAGAGTTATCTGTGGACTTTGTGTTTCCAAATAGATTCTGCATATTGTTTTGGAACCAAAACCGATCACACACTCCTCTCTTTACTGACCATTGTTGCTATTTCTTTACTCAATAAAACATTTTGACTTGATGTTTGTTCTTTCTTGATCACCCGTTTTTTTTCCTTCACATTCCCCAGTGGAACATAGGGCTTCAAGCTAGTGGCTTGAAGTTTCTGTAGCAGTGTTTATTTTATTTTACAGGATGGGGTTGCTAGCCTTATGCCAAACCTTTCCTCTTCACCAGCATTATTTTTGGCTTATCGAAGTAAAGGAGTGCGTCAACCGGGGATCGAACCCCGGACTATGTGAATGGTCGGCGAGCGTCCTAACCGCTATAACAACTGTAAGCTTCTTTATTTTCTGCAGTAAATATCAATGGCAGGTACATGTGTGATCAGCTTGTTCCAAAAGCATTGAGTAAATAAATTATGAGACCGAAGTAAATTGTCCCTTTTTATCATTTTTCTATAAGACTCATATTAGTTTTCACCTATGCTAAGAGTGACGGAACCTTGTGAACTAACTGGTAAAAATAACATAAAGATGTTTAAAACCGGGGTAAATTCTCCTCATAATATCAAGTTTACCTGGTCGATTCACTGGGTTGACGGTGAGTTCTTCAGTAATGCATTTGAAGTGACCTAATTCCAAGGTGTGAAACACATGAGTCCGTCAGATTTTTGGACTGAAGTAAGCTATTGGCAATGTATGTGCATTGAGAAGCATACACATTCAATCAGTAATTAGACAGTCCAAGATTGACGTTTCCCACTTCACAATTCACATTCGCCACTTCCCCATCAGGAGGACCTGAATAAATATAAAGTGAAGCAAGGCATTAATTGTACAAATATCCAGTTGAATAATTTGGTGATTCACCTTTAAATGCTCACTAGTACGTGTGTTTTCTCGAAAATAGGTTGACGAGAAGTTTCTTTCCAGGTTCATCGTACTATGTGACTTCGCTAAAAACGTTCTTCGTTACATTGCGATCATCAGTATTTAAGCATATTGTTTCACGTACTCTCAAGAGGATTTCTGAAAAGGTTTCGGAAACGTTACATTTGTAATGTAACATTTTAAATGTGCCCAGTTTATATATTTAAAAAAATTACCTATTTTTAGTTCATTACTTGATTAAAACTAGATTAATTCGAATAATTTAAATTAAATTTACTCGTCATCATTATTAAGCCATGAAAAATCGAGCTTCTAGAGAGACAGGTTATGTAACTTAATCCATATGTACTAATCGAATTAACCCCAACTGACTTCAACGACTCAAGTATTGACTCGTTACCAGGGAGTAATAGTATCGTTGACTTAATATATGCAGATGATGTAGTCCTTCTAGGCTAGGACGGTGACATAAGACAGGGTCTTCTGAACTCCGTGCGCTGCAGTCTGTGAATGGTTGGCATGTGATTCGTTCCAGCCAAATATAACATGATGCTGCAGGACTGGACTACAATGGCTCGTAGCTTCGAAGTAGGGAGTGAAGTGAAGTTGCATCGGTCAACGCCTGTGCGTTGATCACTTACGAAATCTCAGTACGGATATAGAAGGCTCGTTTTGCATATGTCAGTATACACCATCTCGTAGATGTGATATCCGGCTGGCTTTCGATCAAAGGGCGTGTTCATTGCTTAGTGGCAGTTTGCTCTGTCCTCCCTTATGGCTGTGAGACCTGTTATACATGAAAAGGCTAACTAGCTATCCTTCATCATAGGTGTCTGCGTTTTACCTCCCGTGTGAAATGGAAAATAGGATGAGCAATATTTTGAGGTTCGGCGTTGAGTGCTAGGAGGGGAAATCAATCGACGAAGTTGTGAAGTTACATGGAATGAGATGGTAAGGACATGTTTCACGTATTCCTAGCCATCGGCTTCCTTGACAACCAGTAATGTTAGTTGACATAGGATGAATCATGTTGGAAAAAAGGTGGGCTAGTTGTGGTCAAACCAAAAGACGAATTTACAAGTCAATGAAGTCCACAACAGTAAGCCACAAAGAGAGGTGTAGACTGGCTGGATGATTGGGGTCACAAGGAAGGTAGAACTATTGAGGACTGGGGACCATTGTAAATATGGCTCAAAATCGTTCTCAATTGTGACTTATCAAATAAATCGATATTCTTTTCTCATTTTACCATTCGTTTTGCCTCACATCTCTGTTTATTATCTCTGTTTTGTTTAAAAATAACCTCAAGTCATTCTTTTTAATGAACTGGTGCATGCCTATGCGAAAAGCTTTTCCGAAAGGCTATGGACTCATATCAGCACAGGACTTCTCATGATACTGAAGGTCAGACAGTTGGCTAGCAAGCATAAGCATTGTGAAACTCCCACAGACAGCATATAATTCAAGAAAAAATCGCCTTATAAAGTGCAAAGGCAAATGGAGAT
This sequence comes from Trichobilharzia szidati, assembly GCA_944472155.2. Classification (NCBI taxonomy): domain Eukaryota; kingdom Metazoa; phylum Platyhelminthes; class Trematoda; order Strigeidida; family Schistosomatidae; genus Trichobilharzia; species Trichobilharzia szidati. Next base: position 63,089,703 of record OX235277.1, on the reverse strand, counting down.
GCGCTCAACAGACCGTTGAGTAACACCAAACGTCAGCCGCTTGAATGGAACTCAAATGGAGAGGGATGAGTTTGCCATTGTTCCGTAGTGACATAGAGAATATCATATGAAGAATAAATTTAGGCTCAAAGGGAGTCTTGAAACCATTTAGCAGTCTTGTCAGTGAACGCAGTACGCCGGAGATATGACGATGCGGACCTTTGTTGCACTGAGAAACAAAGCAAGATAGATATTTTGAGAGTTTCTATTGACTGTGGACTTTTCGAGGATTATCACATTTGGATTTGTGAGCTTTTAGTTCAGATAGTCTTACATGAACTAATCGAAGCTTCAGTCGACATCTGCTTTTCAGCAGAACAACATATATTCCGAGCTTAGTGGTGTGATATTTAGGTGGAATATTTACTGAAATTCACCAAAACTGATTTTCTTTCTCATTTAACCCTGTAGCCAGGTTCGAGTTCTGTGAGGGACATGAAGGTCACTCATCTTTAGTAAACCACGTTGATAAATATCAATGGGCTTACTACTTAAGAGCATGCCTTCTTGAAGAATCATTCCTAACATCAACAAACGTATAAAGAGTAAGAAGCATGCAGATTTAAACTTGAAAATCAATACTTACTCTTTGTATTTATATAAGTAATGGGTATAGAAGCATTCTGTTATTATTTTGCTTCATTCCGTTAGTTCTACCAAGCTCACCTGAAAACAGGTTCATTCTAAATGGTGCCAGCTGAGTTGAGGAAAAACTCCATGAACATTTTATTGACATCTGATGTCAGTCACCTGCTACATCAAGGCTTTAGGAAATTAAAAGTTTTAAAGCACTGATTTCTGTGCGACAACACTGTCCTCAAAATTATGCTGCATATCTTCTTGCTTTTCGTTTCTGATAAGTCTTCAGATCTAAATCTGTCTCAGCTTAAGTAGCTTTCTTCCTTCGGAATAGTTATCTCATTTCACTGGAAACATGAGTTATAACAGTGAAAATATTTACAAAGAACTGTTTTTGATGTGGTTGCGTTCTCTGAGCTGGATAGTTAATTTGCAGAGCTTTAATTGTCCTACTAGGCAACATCTTCAGTGCATTTTTCAATTTTACGTGAGCTTTTAGATTTTGACACGAACTTACTAGTCATCTCTCCTGGTGACCTCGAACGTGACTGTATGTTTTTGTGTTGAACTTCAACATTTTGTGTGTGAGATTTTCTTCTTATCGGTTGGTAAATATTGTCCATCTCGGTGTGTCTATTGATTGGCGATTCACTGGAATACAAGGCTTCCTAAAATTCTTTTGATTGCTTGATGCTTCCTCTATCTAATATTTGAACGTTGTCGCAGTCGAATTGATGTCCGTGGTTGTATGTATGCAGTGAGGTGATATGAGTGAGGGAATAAGATTTCATGTATTTTGACGGCTAGCTTATGTTCATGGATACAAAGACGAGTGGGACGTTCACTTTGACCTATGTAGTGTTTTCCGCAGTTATTACAATTTATTTTGTAGATTATGTTGGTTTTATCTTCTTTCATTGTTGAGTCTTTTGGTTGACATAGAGCCAGCTGAGTGAAGTGATTTTGTTGGTTAGTAATTGCTTCTAATGAAAGTGACGTGATACAATTTTTCTTAACAATGTGAGGCATTGAGAATTCCTTAAATGCGGAAACACCGCAGCTTAAAAACATCCCGAACCCTAGCTTATATGGAACATTCAGGTTGTATGAGCGTTTATACATCATAAAAACCAACCAGAATAACTCTCTTTAAACCACTTTTTCACTTCTTCTATTCACTGAACAGATAAAAACAAGCATCTGTCGAAAAAAGAATAATGAGAGAATAATATATCAACAGTTAGACACTAACGAATATTCAATCATCCATATAGCGTTACATCGAAGGAGAAGATTAGAAATGGCAGGACAAAACAATTAACATGAATCAATTCGATTTCCTTCTGGTTAGAAGAAAGTTTCTTTCAAGATGTATTTTAAGAACAAAGAACTTTCTTCTCCTATTCTCTTATCCTACAAGTTTGCTTGTTTGGAAAAAGTGTAAATCAACGTTAAGAAGAAAAGAAGAATTAGCCCTGGAATAAAAATGGGAATTCTAAAACATGAAACTAATGCAGCATTTTCACTTTATTGATGGAGTTTTATTGCATTTTATTGCATTCCTGGCTTAATGTCGCCTAGTAAAATATGCGAAGTTGAGAAATGCCTGAAATGAGAGTTGAACCTGTACCACATGCATGTTTTGCGAGGGAATGCTTTGATAAATATATCGGAAGATCAACTCTCTTTAGTTTAATACCTTCAACATTTGGTGTTGCGAAAGAAGACATATCGAAGGATTAGTTCAATTATTCTGAGTGGAAAAGCCGTTATTTCTGTTGAAGATGTCATGAAATTGCATCCATAGATCCACGTCTCTGTTTCTCTTTATTATTCTTTGGCAAAAAAAGCAAAGATAATCATCAATGGGACAAGAAACAGGCTAGTTTGTAGGTAACTTCTTATCTTCTTGGTTGCCTTGTGGAAATAGTACAATAACAGAATATATTGTAAGGTTCGGCCTTTAGGACGCTGAGTGATTTCTAGTTGCGTTTCATCATGAACCTACATCAGTTGCACTACTTTTAACAGTTATGGAGTGATGGACAACTTTCCCACCGAGCATTGGGACTCTGCAGCAGTGAAGAAGATTAAATACAAGATAACCCTCATAAAGTTTTGATGATTATTATAACTGATGGATTTCAGCAATATCAGACGTGAGGACTGATACTTCCAGATGACCCTGGATACAAGCTACAACATATATCGTGATCTGCATTAGGGAAGAATACATGACCCCAATGATTTGGCTTTAATCTCCTGTGGTTTCATAGGTATGCACTGATGAAAGGTCCTAAATTGGGAGGAAACAGCTCCCCAAATCTTGACAGTTTTCAATGGTTCATTGACTTTAAATCAATTAAAATCTGTATGACAGAAATGTAATGAACTGGGACATCTATTGATGATTTACTTCATCTACTTGCACAAGATTTTGTTATCGTCACATGTAGGTGGGAAAATTCGTTCACTGACTCACTGATAAAGTTTATATTAAAGCTGACTTACCTTGGCAAGTGAAATACTTACTTTCTATTGACTTTAGTCATATGCTTTAGATTAAGTAAATTCCTGAGGGCACTTTAAAATTACTTCTGATATAATAGCGCTTCTGTTTCATTTGAGTTGATTTCAAATATGTCGTTTACGGTGAAATACGTTTATAAATTTTATTTTGCATCCGTAAACGCTAAAGTGAAATATAACTCGTGTATACGCTGTTCAACCTACGTTCTTGTAAAGTTCATAAAGGCTGCATTCCATGCTTAAACGTTATCTATCCTACGCTTAGAAGAAGAACATAATTGTACGTTAGATGTCTGTTTGCTGTAACGCATACACAGCATTAATACCTGAAAGACGCTTTTAGCGTAATTTATGAGGTTACAGAAATTTAGCTAAATCTAGACTATTGGCCACACTAAATAGAGAAGAAGAAGATTGTTCGACTATTACAATACATTCATTGATAAGAAGTCTCAGAATATATTGATACATGGAAGAAGTAATACAATGAGATGCAATAAGGTTGACAGAGAGATTATTTGAATAATCTTTGTTCATCGAACCAGGACTATACAAATACAATTGATATGACACCAAAACTATCCCTGATATATCGGAAACTGCAGTAAAACTTAGAGAAATTATATATTTATTATTTTTAAATTATAACGTTGAGTTCCGAGTGGAACACAGGACTTCAATAACACATCTCCACTTTGTTCTGTTTTCTGCCGTCCTATTTAGCTGGGTCCACGACTGACCAAATTCTCTCATTTATTCCTCATATCACCTCCTCCCTGCCACCCTCGCACTGATGACCAACTCGTCGCTTCCCATTTGGATTCCACTGGAGCTATGACCTGGCATGTGATGTCATTCGACCGCCTCCTCAATGTATGTACGATCCATCTCTACTTTCTCCTACATATTTGTTGAGCGATCGGCTCTCGCCTGTTGGTTTGTTCCACTGCAGAGTTTCTTGTTGCTTATTCTTTCCGGTCAAATGACTGGCCATTTGATTTTCAGTATGGAGACAGCGAGGAGGGTATCTGTTGATTGAAGTCTGCAGCGACTTCTTGAAAATCCTTCACGTGATATGCTGGCCAAGAATCTTACCCATATAGAAGCAATCACCGACTGCACATTGGCGATGATAATGCGAATCTTTTTTCTGATGTTAAGTGAGTGAAGCAGAAGATTTCTATACTGTTTTCATGTTGATGAGGGTGCATCTCGCCTTCCAATTCTGTCCCTGAAATTTTCCGTTCCGACTGCCTGAAAGTATGCTTTCCAGATAAGTGAAAGAGGCAACCTCTGTTAAATCTTCCCCGCTGGCGGAGATTGGTGCTGACTGTTGTCACTGTTGGTTAGTTACGTTCATCACCTCCGTTTTCTCTATGTTCACTTAGAGTCCTGTTCTCGCTTGCAAGTCTTCGACTTTGTGTGAAATTAGACATTATCACCTGCGAAATCCAGATCTTTTAGAGCGTATTCCTGACTCCTCGCTCTTAACACATTGTCTGACACGTAACCCAGTCCATCACAATTAAAAATATCATCGGTGATAGTAAGTGGCACTGTCTAAGGCTCCTGTAAGCACTCCGAACGCCTCGCTGATTTTTTCATTGTGAATCACTTAACACGTGGCACTGTCATACAGGGAATGGAAATCAAGTCAGAATGTTGTGTGAATACACTGATATGAATATGAGCAGTAAATTACATTCAAAACATCACTCAGTTATAAACACTGTATCAGTGATTGGGCTGCATAAGATAAATCATTCTGACATGAAATTACCCCGGTTAAAACTATAAGCATATAAACTGAAGTGTCATTTGTATTTGTTAATATGTCAGCTCGGTTGTTTATTATGGAAAACATGACGATTTTGAAGTTGACTTCAAATAATTAATTTACCCCTTTTCATCCAAAATTTATTCAGTTAAACACAAACGTTCCTAAAATACTATGGAAACGAGAGTCAAAAAATTGCAGAGAAAGAAATATAACGCGGAAGGTATATTCAGCTAGTGTTATATGAAGTGATGTTGATAATACTAATAATAATTTGTTCCATACCAGAATCGTACCATTGACACAACATAAAATTCTCAGCATTCGCCATAATATCGAATCTTATCTACCCAATAACTATATTTATATATGTATATATAAATATCATGATAAAAACAAGTTTTATGAGACTATCAATAACAGTAAATTCAGAAATGTGCAAAAAGGTATGACATAATAAGAATATTAATATTGATAATTAAAATTACACAATAACTGAATTATTATTATTCTCTTCGGGTTCTGACTGCAACATTAGGCTTCGACAGCACATATCTGCTTTCTTCTATTTTCTGCTGTCCTCTTCGACTGGGTCCAGGAATGCCAATGATCCCTCACCTCCTTGCGCGATCTCCTCAGGGTCACCGTAGGATTACCTGCTCGTCGCTCCCAGTTGAGATTCCACTCAAAAATCGGCACAATCCATTTCCATTTTCTCCTACACATCTGCTGAGCAGTCAGCTCTTGGGTGGTTTTTTCCACTGCAAAGTTTCTTGTTGCTAATTCTTTCTGGACAGATTTTTGATATTTCATTTGGATCAAAGTGGGCAGCTGTTGATAAGAGCATGAGGTGGCCTGTTAGAATTGCTTTTAGAGACGCTCCAAATTTCTGAGCAATATAGAAGAGGTGACTGTCTTTACATTTATGTTGAACGGAATATGAATCATGTTATCGATGCTGGCTAAGTGCAGAAGATTTTCAAACTGGTCTTGGATACCAACAAGACGCAGTTTTTTGTTAGCAATCATGAAACATTATCGAGTAGTAATCTATTCAGGAATTTTGAGGTTAGGTGAAACATTTTAATGAAGATTTACCATGAGAATGCAACAATAAGCTTGTATATATGTGGAATAATGTTGACTGTTTAATATTCAGACTTCTCTAGCTGACGGAGAGCATTACGCTTAGGAAAATTCTCTGTAGCCAAACACAATACTTAATTCTCATTAATACTCTAAGGGTGTATATGGCGATTTTATATTGATGAGCCTCGGTTTATTTGTCGTTGAGTGAATTTTCATTTAACCTACTCCAGTAACGTGATTAATAAATCATCTAAGGGTATGCAAAGAAAGAGATTCTTAATCAAATTGACCCGATTAAATAAAATAATTTAATTTAACAAAAAACATCATAAAAATAAATTTATATCATGAAAAACACAAACAATGATGCGCTTTTGCCTACTGAGGTCATTTCTAGCACAGGTTAGCTTTTTCACATTCCTAGTCACAATTGAAATAAGAAAGATTTTAAGACATTTGAAGTTCAGCTTATATAAGGAGGAGATACATGAAAAAGCATGTATGATTCTTAGTGCACTCATTCAGGCACGAACTCAGTACGCTAAAGAACCCTTTTGATCCAATTAGACAAAATAATTAAATCCTATAAAAAACGCTTCAGTGACTGTGAGGTCGACTATGTAAGTCAAAACAGTAGATCGGAGATAATCACATTATAAGAAAATAATAACCTAGCTGAGAGTAGAATGAGTGATTAAATGGAAAGAAATGGTTAAGAAAAAACTTCAGCAATCGCAATGCATTCATTCACACACAATTAAACGACCGGGTGAGACAGAGCCACATCTCTTATACTGAGTCCTTGTTCATGCGGACAACACCTAACATGTACAACAGGAATGACACAAGGCCAATGACAGCAAAATAGTAAAACCCTGAAATGTTATTTTATGATTGTTTAGTGTTGTTCAATCAAATTAACTGACCATCTTGGCGATAAACACTCTTAAATATCATTTCATAATTTCTTGTATGACTATAGCTTTACTGTCACCATGCATAATCATATCATAGCTTCCACTACCCAATACTGAGATATTATTATATGCTGTTTATTTTCCTTTCTACTTCTTGATATTTTTTGCATTTTATTTGAAAATTATTTTGTGTTTTTTGTTCTGTTTTTTTGGTGTTGTTGTCTTCATGTTTATTTTTTTTTGAAATACTCCTTTTAAACTTTGGATAAATTTAGATGCGAATATTGTAGATATGTGCTGAAAATTCCACACTGTACCACTAGTACTGTTTCTGGAATAAAGCAAATTATTATTATCAAAATATTCTAGTCGATAAAATCAAAACTTCAAAATAATGGAAGTGTATAAAAAAGTTCCGTTGGTTACAGAACTGTCTCCATATGATTATGAGCTATTCATTTTGTCTGAAACGTGATCAGTTATTATTATTGTATCACTGTGTGGTTTTATGAAATAAACGTATTGTGTGATGGAATTATACTCTGTCACAGTTCCCTAGTTCTCTTCTTTGCACAAAAGCCATGTATTAACTATAAAGCCACACAAACAACAGTCAAACTAGTGAACATAAGTCACACAAATCTTGATAGTGAAGAAATCTATCTTAGTCTAAAGTTCATTGCGTTTGGTTCTCTGCTAACCTTTTCACCTGAATCCATGTCTGCCCATATGCTTTCATCTCCTCTTCAAATTATCTGCTCCATGTCACCCTTGTATTGACGACCAACTCGCCGCTTCCCATTCGGCCGGATTCCACTCCAGCGATTGCCATGTGTGTGATTTCAGTTGGTTTGTTTTCTCAGAGTATGCCCAATCCAACACCATTTCTTCCTGCATACTTCTTGCAAAATCGGTTCCTGCTGGGGCAGTGTTTTCCCATAGATCCCTGTTGCTGATCTTTTCTGGCCGGCCATCCGATCTTGAGTACCAAGTGAAGACAGCTGTTGATGAAGGTCTGTCGATTTTTCGAAGTGGCCTACGTGACTCAGAGTCAAATCTTTTATTAATAAAGTAGCACTGACTTCGCACTGGAGTCTGAAATCCAGATCTTATTTCCATTTTCATGCTGAGTATTGCTGTTGACTCCCACACAGACTTGAGAGTAATGAAATCTTACCTTGCTTTCTCGATCCTTGCTGTGATATCCTTATCAGATATGTAATCTGAGAAAAAAATCGTTTATTGCGGAAATCCATTCGCTAGGACATAATCCCACAAAAGAACAACTAATCAGAGTAGTGTGGTTAGGCGGGTAAGAGATTGATAGTTATATCTGCAGTTGTCATATCATCACAAAACTGTTGCTGAAGACATCAGACTTCCCTCCATATAAAGCAGGATAGGTGTATATAAGGCAAGGGGGTCGGCACTATGACTCACTTGATATATTAAAGCAAAATGAGCTCTGGGATTCAAACGTAGAACCTTCCGGTTTCTACTGGGGAACGTAAAGGAAAACAACAAAAAGGAGTAGACCATTCAGTCACTATGACCACTTCAAACAAACCGATCTAGATATTGGACATAAGGTGTAACTCCTTCAGTAGGAAAGCAATAGCTTTTATCTGGACATTGAATGATTCCCGAAAAGTATAAACCATTTGTGGAGAGTACCAGTGTGATATATTGAACCACAGTTTATTATTTAACACTCCATCCAAAGCAAGCTCAGACTGTCAGTGGTGATGTATCGTCAAACACTTATTGTAATATACGTTAAAAGCTATTGCTGAGTGATTGTGAGTTCAGATCGTGACTCACTGACAAATGTGAATAGTTGGGTAAATTCCCAGAATAATTTCAGAGTAATGATCGCTTGTCCTCCTTTTCTGATTACGACTGACGTGACCCATCTTCATCCATATTGCGTGTATTTAAAACCAGTCTGCTTAAGTTGGACAGGTGTTATAGACGATTCTCATGTAGATTCATCCCACTGATGGTGATTAGTATTTGTTTTTATTGTTGATTGTAATTGTTATTGCTATTGTAAACTTAACATACAGAGCTTCAGCAGCAGACTTTCTTTTCATCTTATTCTCTGCAGCCCTTTATAACTTATTCAAATACTTTCCCAAAGTCTCTTTCATCTCTTTCGCGTACCATCTGCACAATGCTGAATCCAAAACCACACCAGACTTCACGTTTCCCATTCCGATTTCACTTAAAGGCTTGATATGGGATGTCATTAGTGTAGTAGTAACAGTAACTGCATTGCTGAATATATCTAAGATGATTTCATCACTTCATTATATCGTTTAAGATAGTTGAATGATGAAGTAACTGTGGTGATGGAAATTCAGATTTCATTGAATTCTACTTAGGATATCTGCAACATTCACCACTATCTTTATTATAAACATAAAGTCACTCAGACAGTGTCATCTTTCTTCTAAATACTTTCTGCAGATAACTTTATGATGACAAATGCAAAAGAAAAAATATGCGTCATTCGTGAATTACAATCTGTACAAATGGAACTATAATATTGTTCTTCTCACTCGTTCTATGTTAGATAAGTTTATTTCAAATATCATACATTGATACAGTAGCGATAAGTGGACGACGTTTTGAACATAAATTATTACTCATAATTATATCAATTTAGTCACATGGCGTCAAAATTCGTCTTGTGCATATTATCCCACTTTCTATCTCTGCATCTTCCAAATTGTTATTTGTTGCCACTTTCCATTTCTCCGGTAGAGTCGTTACCACAATTCGATCTCACGTGCATGATGTTTAATTGATCAGAAAAAGCTTCAGTGATTATCCTGTCTCTGTACTTAACTACATTACTAAATAGAACTTTAAATCTATCCCAGCCTATTCTGGGATAACGTGCAAGGGAATGCAGTGCAACGGCTGAACTCTGTTTTTCTAAGTTATTTAATTTATCAGGGTCAATAATTCTAGATCTAGCTAACGTTTTATGTTCTGATAATCTAACTGACTTCGATCTACTATTTTGATAATTTTAATTGACCTCATAGTCATCATAATATGCTGTTTGGTATATTATATTATTTTTTTCCCTAATTGGATCTGTTAGGTCCCTCAGCCGACAAAATGTATCTCTGAGAGTGTTTATCGTTTTTTTTTTTAAATGCGAGCCTGATTCCAACCTTATTGAGAATTCCACGTAAGGCCTTTGACGTTACGACGGCAGTACTACACAAGCTTTAAATTCTATATCACCTTTGTTATTTTAGTCATTTTCAATAACAATCTTATTCTTTCATGATTCTTAGTACACTTCCAAATAAATTCTGGATGATAGTTGCTCACCAGTGGTATTTTCTTTATTTGTTCTAGGGAGAGAAATATATGTAGATATCTAAGACAAATTAAGAAAATCTACGACTGAATTATTATGATTGTGAACAGTAATTTATGCTTTGAACGTCGTCCATTTATTATTACTGCATCACTGTATGATATTCAAAACAAATTTACCTGAAATGGAATTACATTTTACGAAGATGACGAATTTATGCACTTTTATTAGTCAAACTTGCCAGCGTCATCACCGGTTAATCCTGCTTTTGTAATGCTTGTGTGCATTAGCAACTTTATTCTGTCATTTGATACAACATGCTCTCTGACGAGAAATAGTTTTGAAAATTTCTTACCCTCTTTCGTGTACAAACTGATGAATATACAGTCTAATATGAGTAGCTTCGGCTAGTGGCCGCACAGTATCATAAATTAGTAGAAGTACCAGCGGACAAATGGTCTACCAGCTCGTCTTATAACCAGAATGTCCTAGGTTGGAACACATGCAGTTGATGTGTACTGCTGGTGAGTCTCAAACTAAAACGAAAGAGCCGTCTGGCACCCGAAATGTTTGCTATGGTACTCTAATCGATATCACCTCGTGATGGAATTATGTAACCAAGTGGCGATATTTATGTTAAAAACAAATGTTCATTAGCAATATATCAAGTAGGTGATTATTGTCAAAGAAAATTGATATGCACAGATAAAGGGTAAAACAGTTGCAACTAGAGAATTGAATAATGCGTAATTTTGCAAAATTGAAGAGCAATTAGAGGATAAACGAGTGCTCAAGCTGATTACGTGAAAGGTAATCTAAGAAAAAAAGTAATTTAGAGGATGATAGTTTTTTAAAACATATGAGGACTTAACTGACAAATTTATATTTCTTCGTTCAGCCCCTGTCCCTTTTGAATAATAAATTAACTAGTATCGCATAAAATAGGTATGAACAGTGATTAAATTTAGCCGAATAGTTCCACAACTAACTAACCTCTGAGTATGAAGTAGATATATGTAAAAATTATGCTTGTGAAATCTCAGTGGAATTAAAATAAGTAGTTTCAAAGCTTCGTCAGGCAAACTCGTCCAAACTTTTTCAGGGAAATTAATCGAAAACTCGTAGTCCTTCAAAATGAAAATAGGTATGCAAAATTTAAGTTCACTATGGCGATATAGAACTGATCCAATTATCCAGTTGGTTTCATAAGTCACTTTTCGATCAAATCTTGACACTCAAGTAGATATTAACATATGAAGATAACTCACTATTAAGTTATCCGAATTTACTCAATTGTTTCGTCTGTGATATAATTTCTTTTTACTACCTTCTTGAACTCAGCATCATAAAATGCATAAATTAACTCTCTTTTTCAATTTGTATTTGTCTCTAGTCAGTCTATATTTCCAGGCGAAACCTGAACTCTACTCCGCCCTCTTGTCTAGTCATACCATAAATACTTAGCCCCTTTTAACACTGAATATTCGGTCGACTGATAGCATTTCTAGAATTTTAGAACGTTTACAATGGAAAGTTCTCAACTACTTCAGTTACTTTATTAGTGTTACCAGCTTTCCTTTTTCGTTTTGTCTTTTCTTTCATCTTACACGAATTGCCTTATTCTTACAAAGTCTTATTTTTTGAGTGTGCCGAAGACCTAACTGTTTTTGTGACGGCGATTGCTTCTCAATCAAACTGTTCCCAAATGAATAACGTTTATCATATATCAGTCAGTGATCCTTGTCAGTGGTCGTAAGCTTATAAGCATTAAGCTTCGGCAATGTGTTAGAGTATAACTCCATAATAGATGAGATTTTATTTTGATAAATCACACAGTGTTTTACAGTAATATTAAATGATGACGTTTCGGGCAAAAACTATTGCTCATAATCATATCAAGTCACTCACACAACCTTTCTCCTTCATTCATGTACATCTGTGGAATTGACTAGATATTTGAATAAAAATTAATATAGGATAATGTACATTCAGAAATAATAATATGCCTGTTATTGATCAAATGCAATCAGAATGGAAGTAAGACGAGTGTTTTTGTAGTCAACATAGGTACCTTGTTAGAATGTTGAAATGTACTTGGATTGAAATAGAATTTTAGGATTACATATTATCGTCCAGTGATCTGACTGGCGGTAATAATATCTTCCATATCTCTGGTATTTGCATTTAGTCATTTCTGTTGCATGTGTTGACTCGATGAACCCGGCAAGATTCAGTAATCGATCGCTCCTTCCACCCGCATATATTACATTTTAGATTTTTAACCCTCTCACACCCTTTTGTGTGGTTGTGTGCAATCGTTAACCTTCTCTCTAAATTACTTATGTTCTCGGGGTCAACCATTCTTACCTTAGCTAAATTCTTACATTCCGACAATCAGATTTTGTCAAACTAAGACGAAAGAGCTGTCCAGTACACTCAGGTTTCGCGATGGTACTCTAACCAAGATCACCTCATGAAGAAATCCTGTAACCAAGTGGCGATATGTATGTTATGGATAATTGATCAGTACCAACACGTTAAGCAGGTGATAATTAATGAAAAAAATTATTTATCATTCTTATTGTTCCGTTGGGTTCCCAGTGGTACATAGGGCTTCAACTGCACGCCTCCACTCGCTTCTGTGTCCTGCTGTACTTTTCACTTGCATCCATGTTAGTCCATACTGTTTCAGTTCCTCTTCACACGATCTTCTACATGTCGCTCTTGGACGACCTACTCGCCGCTTCCCTTTCGGATTCCACTAGAGGGCTCGACGCGCGGTGTTACTCAGCGGCCTCGTCAGCGAGTGTCTAATCTATTTCCACCTTCTCCTGTATATTTTTTAGGCGATTTGTTCTTGTTTTGTTTGTTCCCATAGTTTCTTGTTGGTGATTCTTTCCCGCCATCTGATCTTCACTATAGAGCGAAGACAGTTGTTGATAAAGGTCTGCAACAGGCTGTTGGAAATATTCTTTGTGACCCGCCAAGTTTCTGATCCGTATAGAAGAAGAACTGACTTGACATTTGTATTGAAAATCCGAATTTTGTTGTTGATTCTGAGTGACGAAGATTTCCAGATTGGTTTCAGATTGATGAATGTGTTTCTCGCCTTCCCGATTCTCGATTTGAAATCCTTGTCCGTGCCTCCTGTAGTTGAGACAATGCCTCCTAGATAAGTGAATGGAGTAACCTCTTTCAAATCCCTGCCGTTGATGTTGATTGGCGCTGGATGTTACTGATGTTGTTGTTGTTGGTTATTTTCATAACCTCCGTCTTGTCTATGTTCACTTGGAGTCCTGTCTTTGCTGCTTCTTCGACCAGTTTGCCAGTTTTTGCTTGTTAGTCTTCAATCTTGTATGGCATCAAACATAAATCATCCGCGAAATCTAGGTCTCCTAGGTTCCTCACCTGGGTTCAATGAAGAAAAATTAATACACCGAAATGAAGAGTAGAAATGGTAACAATAAGTTGATTGCATAATTCATTATTTTGTAAAAATGAAGAATAATTAGGAATAAACGAGTGTTCAAGCTAATTACGCAATAGGTAATTAGGGAAAAGAGAAATCATTTGGAATATGATAATTTTTAAAACAAATTAGGACTTAATTGAAAAATTCATATCTCTTCGTTCAGCTGTACTGCCTTCTAAATTATAAACCAGACAGTATCTGAAAAATTTCATATGAACTGTGAACAAGTTTAACCGCATAGTTCTAAGCTAACTAAGCGCCGAGTGAGAAGTAGACATATGTGCAAATTATGTTTGTAAAATCTCAGGAAAATTGAAATAAGTAATTTCAAATTTTCGTTAAACAAACTCGTTCAAAAATCTTCAGGGAAATTAATCGAAAACGTGTAGCCTTCAAATGAAAATGTCTGTGGAAAAGTGAAGCTAACCATGGCGGTTTAAAACTCATTGAACTATCCAGTTGCTTACACGGGGCACCTCTCTATCAGACGGATATTCACAGATGACGACAACTCGCTCTTAAGCTTTCCAGATTAACTCACTTGTTTCGTCTGTGTTATAATTTCTTTTTACTACCCTCTTGAACTCTGCATCATAAAATGCATAAATTCCCTCTGTTGTTCGATTTGTATTTATCTCTGGTCAATATTTGTTTCGGAGCGAAATCGGAACTTTACTCCGCCCTCTTGCCTAGTCATACAAGAAATAGTTAGTGCCTTTTTAACACTGAATATTCTGTCTTTTTTTATTCCTTCACGTTCCCAGTGGAACATAGGGCTCCAGGCTAGAGGCTTGAAGTTTCTGTAGCAGTCTTAATTTTTACAGGATGGGGTTGCTAGCCTCATGCCCAACCTTTCCTCTTTAACGACTTTATTTCTGGCTTAGCGAGGTAGAGAAGGGCGTCGGCAGGGGATCGAACCCCAGACCATGTGCATGGTCGGCAAGCGTCCTAACCACCATCGACGCACGAACATTAACAATGGAAAGTCTTCAACTACTACACTCACTTTAGCTAGTGTTACCAACTTTCCTTTTGTCTTTTCTATCTTCTTACTCGAATTGCCTTATTCTGACAAAGGCAGTTTCTTTGAGTTTGCCGATGACCTGTCTGTTTCTGTTTCTGTTGTTACTTCTCAGTCGGACTTTTCCAAAATGAATAACGGTTTATCAGATATCAATCAGTGGTCGTAAGCTTAATCCCTCTAAATGTTAGTGGTTAATTTTATTTTCAGATGCAAGCGGAACTTACGATGACTGGTTAGTTCGCACGATTGGACTACAATAGATGCCACTGAAAATGAAATGGAATTGAGTGTTAAGTAACTTGGATTGTGTATTTCCTCTGATCATCTTTCTTGCTCTTCCCACATCATGTTAGTTTCCAGAAAGATTTTTCGTTTGACGTTGTATGTAAGAAAGTTAAGATGATCTGATATCACTCTGTCCCTACTTTTGCATTATGTTAATTCCTGCATTATGCCTATACTTCTTTACTGCTACCCGGGACTGTAATATTTATCTGACTTCTTAAGGAAGACTTTCTTATACTGCGCAGGTTACTAAAATCCGTTAGTAGGGTGAGTGGGGGGTTACTAAACCAGCTCCTAAATACTATTGCAGATGGACACTTTATTCCTGCAAAAAATTAGCAAATATTATCCTATCAGACTGTGAACATCCTCTTCAAATAAAAACTCTCCCCTTGTATCTCATCGCGTAGCACTAGAAGTAGCTATAGAAGACTGTACACTCCGACGACTAACTAAAATAACTCGACAATACCTTATCTAGTAAGCAAACATTTTCTGATCCGAAAAGCTTAAGACAGGAAATTATCAACTTATCGCTGAACTCTAAGTAAATGGACTGTTTTTGTTGTAATTGTTACATTATCGTTACTATATTCATTTGATTTAATTGTATTATTTCAATGATATAATAATTCTTATTAGAGCAGTAAGAACACAATATTCAGCGAAGAGACTCTTTTCAAAGAATTTATTATTAACCTGTTCAATCATATAAATATGGTTTCTTAAAGAAATTATATTCGGTGAGGGAATTAGGTCAAATGTGCGAATACATGAAATAAAAATAATAGTATGAATTGCAATTAAAATATTTGTGATTATAATCAGAGTTCAATGTCAAGTGGCAAAATAATTAATGCCACATATAGAATAATACATAAGGTGTGTGATTTTGAAAAGTGGTAAATAATTATGGGATTAGTAGGCGAATATAAAATGTTACATAACATGGTGTGAAATTACATATGGTAGAATTAAATATTGTAAAAATGAAAAATGAAAATTATTAGTTTTGGGTTTAGAATGACAAGTGGGTCAGCTATCTTTAGAAGTCTGTAACGAAGAAAACGCGAGAAGCTAGCATGCATTCTGTCAGTGATCTTAAAAACATGGTGAGGGTCGACAGAGTGAAAGAAGTTGATCAGGTGTTCCAGCATAGATCTTCTCACATCCCACCTTTCTCCCTTGTAAACCATGCTGGAATATGTTGCCGTATCCGTGTGGAAAGCGTCCTCTGACTGGGGCAATTGTAGCTTGCTCCAGAAGACCAGGTGAACTGATAGATACACATGGAGGCAGCCAGACGGGGGAGCTAATGCTTTACAGATTATTGTTATCATTATTATTATTACTATTCTCACTCTGAATCTTTTGCACTTGGCCCATTTGTCATTCTAAACCCAAAACTATTAATTTTCAATTTTCATTTTTACTTGTGCGTTGAAGTTTTTGTAGCAATTTGGTTAGGTTTTGGGGGTGGAGTTGCTAGCACCACGCCCCAACACTCCCTCTTTATCCGGGCTTGGGATCGGCTAGAAAACTAGTGACCTTGTAATCTAGGCGAGGTTGCAGACCTTTATCAACAGCTGTCTTCGTTCTATACTGAAGATCACATGGCCGGAAAGAATCACCAACAAGAAACTATGGGAACAAACAAAACAAGAACCAGTCGGCCAACAAATATGCAGGAGAAAGTGGAGATGGATTGGACATTCGCTGAGGAGGCCGTTTGGTGACATCGCCTGTCAGGCCTTCGAGAGGAACCCGAAAGGGAAGCAGCGAGTGGGACGTCCAAGGGTGACATGGAGGAGATCGTGTGAAGAAGAGTAGAAACAATATGGACTAAAATCGATGGAGGTGAAAAGTACAACATAAGACAGAAGCTAGTGGAGGCGTGCAGTTGAAGTCCTATGTTCCACTAGGAACCCAAAGGAACAATAATATAATAATAATTTCATTTTTACAATATTTAATTCTATCACATGAAATTTCACACCATGTTATGTAATATTTTATATTCGCCTACTAATCCTACAATTATTTTCCGCTTCCCAAAATCACACACCTTTTGTATTATTCTATATATGGCATTAATTATTTTGCCACTTGACATTGAACTATGATTATAATCACAAATATTTTAATTGCAGTTCATACTATTATTATTATTTCATGTATTCACACATTTGACCTAATTCCCTCACCTGATATAATTTCTTACAATACCAAATATATACGGTTGACGAGGTTGCTAATAAATTCGTTGAAAAGAGTCTCTTCGCTGAATATTTTGTTCTGAATTTATTATTAACGTAAATGCGCTATTTTAATTAGAGGCAATATTGTATTATATGCTAAAAATTCCATATTTGTACGAAACGTTCTGTTCGGAATAAAGCTATCATTATTATTAATTATGTTGCCTATGCTTTCATTCTAGATATATAACTCGAGGTATTGTGGAAAACGTATGTTAAGAAATATTGCCACTTATAATCTCATGTACACAGCTGAAGAGAACACACGAAATAAAATAAGCCTGGATTATCCCATCAGTAAACATATTCGTTCTTTGTTCAAATTAATAAATGGAACCGGTTCTACGGAAGATGAAAACAACTAAATACTTATAATGATAATGCAACTAATGATGTAGCAAAAGTATTCATTCAGACATCTATGAAACACAAAATAATTGAGCAAAGAATATACTTTTCGATAAATTCCTCTTCTGGATCTACAATTATACATGCATGTTTATATACATAGAATATTCTGGAATAGTGGTCAATAACAATATTAGCGTTTTTTAAATAATATCAATCTGTTAAGTAAGACCGCAATGGAATTGCAGTTCATTAAAGATGCTTAAATAATAATAATAATAAAGATATAATAGCAAATAGAATATCAACTAAAATTAAGGAAATCTCTACAACAAAATTGAGGATCATTCAAACCTAGATGGTCAAGGTAAGGATAATGTCTGAACTAACTTCTTTTGGATGCATAAATTGGGCTTCTTAATATTGATCCCAACAGCCAGCCTCAGCAATATTTAGTAGTGGAACTCTTAAAGCAAAACTGGGATTCGTAGGTATGCGGTAAATGACCCTGAAAACATGGTTAACGTCAATCTTGTGTCCTGTATTCACAAAATGAGATAGAATAGCACTACGATTAGATTTTGTTTGTCCTTTACCCAACCACGCAGGTTGATGTTCGAAAATTCGACGAGAAACACGCCTATTTGGCCGGCCTATGTGAGTCGCTCACTCCATAGAAGCAGTTAAATTGGTAGATACCCATGGAAGAGTCGAAATTACTCAGTGTATCATTTACTCCCGAAAGTGTAATATGTGTGGTTTTGGAGACACAGCGTAATTCAGCAGCAGGGAATGCTCATTTTTTACTCATTTCTAAGGCACTGTGTTAGAATCTCGCTGATGTTATCCCCGGGGAAACAAATTTGCAAGAATAAGGCGTTTTAGAAACTAATGGTAGCTTGGGATGCTTTGATTTTAGATGCATATTCTTATCAATATACTTTAGGTATAACCATCTTCACTCACTAACCACTTAATATCATTAAGTTCCTTATCAAGACATTTCCTCGATCAGACTGCTCTTGCTCTATCGTCGACCAAGCACTCTATCATATTGCATTTGTATTTCAAGGGCACAAAGCTGAGAAAATGAGCATATTGACTCGTTGATCTAGGTTTTCTATATGCACTTCTTCTTATTGTGCCATCCTCTTTTCTGGTCATAAGGACGTCTATAAATGAAATACTAGAGTCTATTTCCTTTCTTTCTCGATGGATGCACATCGTTAAATTTGCCCAGGAAGTTCTTCGCTACATTCTCATTTTTCATAATCAAAAATGTATCATCCATATACTGACAATCGAATTCAAGTTCATTAATAACATCCTTTAAAGGCCCAAAGTCTAGTTTCGCAAAGAAAACATTGGCAGTGCATACTGAGTGTACGAGATATTTTGTTTCGCTTATACTCAGCTGACTTCAAACTGAAAAGAATACCGAATAGGTTACATAGATTTATTGTTGAAGTTCCAGTCAGCTGAACATATGTTACTTATTTTTCTTTTTAGTGTTTCCATTGTCAACCTCCAGTTCTAGTATGATTGACATTTTCCGTTATCCTATTTTGTGATCAAGCATACGATACCTGTATTTTCTGCCAAATACCTAGAACTAACCCTCCATTTAGTAAAATCTGAACAATACTCATAATAAAATTTTTTCAATCATATTCATCTTAAATTGTAAGCAGATTGACAGTCCTAACATAAATAATTGCAAATAAGACAGGAAAATGAAGGCAGAATTGAGAAATGAATTGAAATAAATCACTCTGGACCACTTTTTATTTGTTCTTTATCGCTTTGAACTCCCAGGCCTTCAATTGTCACCCTACAAGTTTCATTGGCAGTTATGTTTATTCCTCACGAGGTGAGGTTGCTAGGCTCACACCGAAAACTTCTCCCTTCACCAGGTCCACTATCAAGAGATCGAGATGTAGGAGTGCGTCAGTCAAGAATCGAACCCCAAGCTGATAAAACAAACCATTTAAAAGGGACTGAACAATGCTCAGAATCTTACAATTTCACAAAGAAAGACGGACATGGTCCAACTATTATAAGTCGAAATAAACTGTAAGTTCAAAACATTGGTGAAGTTTAAAGGACAATAGAATTTGAAGACACTGAATTACATCCAAAATCATCGGAAGAGATAGTTATATTATTCATGCATAATTCCCAAGAAGGTTTCAGTAAACATTGGAGTCAGCGGTAAAGATACTGTCTAGAAAGTAAACAATGAAAACTTTTTTAATTAAATCATACAACATAAAGAAGAGAATGACATGTAAAACAACAATGGTGTAGACTTCCACGAACTTCATTTCAGAGGATGTCCTCATATCTTTATAACAACCATTTTCTATGATTAGCTTTAACTTTTAGAAAGGAAAAAACAGCTCAGTTATTTTACATTTCAAGGCCTTTTATGAGCTGCTAACAGCCTGATTTATTCTATCATTATATATTATTATTGTTCCCTTGGGTTCCTAGTGGAACATAGAGCTTCAACTGCACGTTTCCACTTACTTCTCTCTTCTGCTGCACTTTTCACTTGCATCCATGTTAGTCCATACTGTTTCAACTCCTCTTCACACGATCTCCTCCATGTCACCATTGTACATCACACTCGCCGCTTCCCTTTCGGGTTCCACTGATGAGCCTGACGCAGGATGTCACCCAGTGGCCTCCACAGCGAGTGTTCAATCCACCCCCACTTTCTCCTGCATATTTGTTGTGCGATTGGTTCTTGTTTTGTTTGTTCCCATGGTTTCTTGTTTGTCATTCTTTCCGACCATCTGATCTTCACTATACAGCAAAGGCAGTTGTTGATAAAGGTCTGCAACCTGTTGGAAATATTTTTTTGTGATTTAATGTAATCGAATAATGCACGTAGCATACATGAAAGGCCATTACGGCTCAAATGGACATAGTTGTGGGAGAACAAGCATGAATACACGACAGCAACTAATCTAATGACGGAGAGTTCGGCTGGTAAGAGTGAGATTGAAATGAAATGGTCAGTAAAATTAGAATTAAATATGTGATAAAAACAATTATATAAGCTGAAAGACTTTCTAATGAGTTAAGCTTAGTGGGTGATAAAAGAAAAGTTGCACCATCTTTTCTCAAGCGCTGTATGACTTTATGTGCATACAAACTCCGATTGTTAGAATATAAACTGACTTGCATTCATTTCTCCCGTTCAACAACTCTCTCCAATTTTGTTTTAATAATCTTTCATGTATGTAAGATATTTCCTGCATTCATAATAACTAATGTCAATTTCTAGGCTGTGAAAACCCATGAAATAAGAGTAGATATCGGATTCTGTTTTACCCTGAGAATTTGTCAATTCTCATTTTGTTTAAGCTGTCTTCCCGCTAATTTTGATTTCGAAAATATGTCGGTTATTTTTAGGTAATTCCCATTTGTTTTTATTCTACGTTTAAAAACTTACATGTTTATATATGCAATGTCTTATATTTAGGATAATCTGAAGTGGCACTTCACAACGAGAAAAAGGAATATTTGTTATAGACAGATAGAACAAAAACATTTTACCACAAACATAGTTCGGATGAGATTCTGAAACAATTCGAGACATGGAAAAAGCTAGTCAAAATGCCTAAGTGTTTATTAGAAGCAATATTGTGTTGATAAGTGCAACGGAAGTCAGTATAGTTTCATTGATGATATTCCTGATTGCAGTTGTCTGGATCATGAAGATACGAACATGCTGGTCATATAAGAAGACTTTAGAAGATTTGGACAACATGGATGATTTATGTCTATCGTCACACGAATTCGAATGATCTGCGGGTGGAAATCAACAAATCTTTAGAAGTGGTAAGCAGTAAATAAAATGCTTCAAATGGACATAGAGAAGATATAGACGATAAAGATAACCAGTTAACATTAAAAAAGCATTAGCCACTGGTAGCTGGGGAAATTGGAAAGGGGTCACTTCTTTTGCTTATTATAAAGACATCGTTTAAGCTACACGCGGCAAATAAGAGGATATAGAAATCACCAGCGAAAATCCATGACAGATCCCCATCAAAACAAAGTCCGTTCGGTAATCTACCGCGGCTCACATTTGGTACTATATATACATTTCTCAGCAATAACGTCAGTGCTTGTCTACGGTTCAGGCACCTATAGGGTCATAAAGAACATTTCCAACAGATCAGAGGCTTTCCTCATCAACTGTAATAATAACAATAATAATTTGCTTTATTCCAGAAACAGTACTACAATATTTGCATCTAATTTTACAAACATTTAAAAGGAGTATTTAACAAAAAAAACTTAAGACACCAACAGCAAAAAAACAGGAAAAACAGGATAAACACAAAAATAATTATAAATGCGAAAAAATACCAAGAAGTAGAAAGGAAAATAAACATCATAAAATAGTATCTCAGCATTGTGAAGTGGAAGCTATGATATGATTATGCATGGTGACAGTAAAGCTATAGTCATACATGAAGTTATTAAATGATATTTAAGAATGTTTGTCGCTAAGATGATCAGTTAATTTAGGTTGAAGCAACACTAAATAATCATAAAATAAAATTTCAGCGTTTTTGTTTTGTTTTTTATTGTCAGGTCTAATGCAGTGTTTGTAGTGGTAGTGCGAGTAATCCTGAATAATACAAAGTTTTTGAAGGTGATGACTATGGCGTTCACAACCAATGATTGTCAGTTTAATATTGCCGAAAAGTATAGAAAATAAGAAGTAACAACCACAAAACTAATAATTACATGATGGTTAATGACAGGACAATTTTGTAATGCTCATAGTGCTAATAGAGTCGGAACCAGTGGATACACAATAGAAGGAATATAGTAAAGTACAAAAAAGGAAGCCAATGTTAATAATTTAGGTAGCTAAGTATGTTTGGAAAGGAGTTCACTATAGAATACAAGATAAGAGAGAAATAAACGAGCCTAAAATTATGTTGTTTATAACAAAGCAAGTCATAGGTTTCACGCTTTACATTGTCTCTGTCGCTTAGAACACGGGCCAAGTATGGCATCGTTGAGTTCCTGTACTTGGTTGTACGAGCAATGATTATTTTATACTGATTTCTGTAATCGTTAGAAAATGAGAATCAGATAACTGGCTAGGAAGGATCTGAAACAAGGGACTACTGCTAAGAACCCACCAGCAAACTATCACCGAACAGATATGAAAAAGAAACAGAGATGGATTGGACATGTACTAGGAAAGTCGTTGAGTGACACTATATGCCATCTCCGAAAAACGTGGGGCATGAGTTTGAAATGACAAGTTGGATATGAGTTGGAGTCAGAAATAGAAATTATCGCGTGAGCAGGAGAAGGAAGATTATAGACGAAGAACAGAATTGAAGCCCTTTGTTCTAATCGAAACTCAATGAAAATGTGATAATAACAATGTGATCAATATCAATAGTAATAATGCGGTGATATGAAATTACAGTGTTGACAGCCACAAAGGTAAAATGCTAGAAGAGAAAATCAGTTTAACATTAAATATTCGGTTTCATAAACGTGTCTGAGTTATTATGATGTGTAGAAACACTCGGAAAAAATAGCTGCATGATAATGCTGCATGCCTAGTGATCCGCACAACGGGAAACTCACCGAATCTTTCTAAAAGGTCAATAGAGTAGTAAGACAAGGTTGGCTAACTACTATGTACAATGATGTTTCTGACTGTGGGCGGTAGACTGGATAATGCGACAGACAGTGGTGGGCAACGAGGAGACAGGCATAAAATGATCTCACAAAAAGAACTTGGAGGATCTAGATTTCACCAATGTGATGTTTGTCTGAATCCTTACAAACTGGAAATTGTGCAAGTAAAAAGCCACAAGGTGACGATAGAAGAAACATCGGAGATAGAGTGAAGACAGGTAAATATGGAGAAAGCAGAGGTGATGAAGATTCCAGGCCAACAGTAACAACAACAGACAATAATCAGGATAAATGTGAGACATGTGAAAGAAGCAAACTCCTTCACCTGCCAACCTAGGAAGCATAGTTTCGAATATAGGAGGAAGAACTGACAGAGATATCGAAGCAACGATCGAGCGAACAAAGCAAGCAAGGTTCAACTGAGTAAATGAAGTCGTAATTAGGTAAGGTTTCACTCAACAGAATCGAACTAAACTATTACAGTTTCACCTCACATTACTCTGTAAATCTGTTGGTTATTTCTTTGTTTAAAGACGTTCTACTTTCAAATACTGATTAAATCGCAGAGTGATGATAAAACACTCAGAATTGGACTTACAATTTCGAAGGATAAGCACTTTTCATCCTCCTATTTATGTTTTCAGTCTTTGTTTATCTTCGTCCATCACTAATTATTAAAAACAAGTTTTTCTTAAGAGTTGGTTTTCTGTAGAGACAGAAAAACAACAACAAAAGTTACTAATAATGATGTTTCAAACACTTCCCGTCGAATGTAGTATTGGCGTGTTAATTATGATCATATATAGAGAAAGGATATTCCCTAAGCCCCTGGGGATTCAGTGAGTAGTGATAGTATACACTGTATAAATAACGTCACGTCAGGTGTAATAGTATAACTTGTGTTCACTATCAGACAGTCATAATTGAGTTTAATTAATCGTGACGTGTTATTAATTGACTACAATTTTCCATTAATATCTCAATAAACAATCAGCTTTCAGAGAACTTGTCTGACTTGCAATAATATGACCATCGCAATAATTGTAAACAGACTTTCCAAAGTTATTAGAAAACCAGACATAATACTAATGTACCTACTAATATTTCAAATAGTGTATTCAACACTAAATTCCAAAGAATGTAAACAGGAAAAAGAAACCATCACACTGAAAAGTAGTTTCTCTCAAGCCTCCAATTTATTTTCTTTTACTTCTGGATTTATTGGATTAATTTTCCAGATTGACAACGGAAAACTCAAAGATGCCTCTGAAGGCAAGATCGACTTGCATCACCGTTGAGATCACTGGTTGTTGCAGATTGCAACATAGAGGAGACCGCGAGATGCGAGAAGACAGAAATACGTTTGCTCTACACAAGAATGTCTGGCAGACTTCAACGTCACGGATGATTTATTTCTAATATCACACAAACTGGGTGATTGACATCAGAAAGCTAACAAGCTGACAGACGAAGCAGCGGAAACGCACTTCAAGTGAACCTAGAAATGTTAGAAGTGGTGAAGTTACTTAACCAACAGTAACAAGCAAGAATCACCATCAACAGAGGAAACTGGTGGGGGTCACCTCGTTTCACTAATTCACACATCATCTTGTCAATCACACACAACACAGAATATGACATCAAAGACAAGATTGGATAAGCGACACAGAACTTTATTGCTCTCGCATCAGTTATGGAATCTTCTGCACTCAAGATAAAGTAACAGAATTTAGGTTTCAACGTCACTGTCAAGTCAGTGTTTGCACATTGGTGAATGTAACGCGTTGCGCATCGACCAAAATATTCACAACCAGCTACCGAGGACTTTCATCAACACTTATCTTCAGTAGCTCAATGCAACTCAATGACCAGAATGGATTAGAAAATAGAACTGTAACAATATGGCAACCAAGCACCTACTGCTCAACGAGAAGAACGAAGGGTATTAAGATCGAAGCGAGCCTACTGAGCGCTAGCCGATTGTACTTAATGTGATCACCGAAGAATCTGAACTCCTGCCAATTAATGATAAGTATCGTCACGGTCAAGTAGGCTATTCTTCATGGAACATATTTTTGTGGCTCACTAATAAGCATAAGAAATTCGCGAGTCAAAAACTTCATTACATGCTGCTAAATTAAGTTAGCTAATACTTATTCTTTCTGACTAATTCTTCTGCGAAAAGCTTCACCTCAGAATGGACAAGAATTGTACCACTGGCAACCTAAATAAATGTTTATTTGATAGCCACTGTAATCTGTAATGCGTAAGCATTTTATCAGACAAGCTCATGGTACATATTCCTTATAAATTCTTGCTACCCATAGTTTTTAATTCTTTTCCACAAAATGCATGTAAATCAGTCCAATTGGGTTAGACAATATACTTTGTTGACGAACAGTACTCAGCGGAGGATGATTTGAAAGTGACGGCAAAAATAACGATTTTCTTTGTATGTTAATGCCATCAAACACAAGTCTACTCACCACTCTACCTAATCTCAGATGACAACTGAAATAGAATTACTATATCTTCATGAATTTCATCAGGGAATCCCTGTCATCACTCACTGAGTGATAACAATGCGCATTTTTGTTAAAGTTACTCAGTGTTCATCTAATAAGACCTAATAATAATAACGATGCAAGTGAAAAGCAATGAAATGGCAGAAGAAGCATCAAAGATAGATAAAGATAGGTGAACATAGAGAAAAAATGGGTGATGAAGATTCTTGGCCAACAGGAACAACAACAACAGACAACAATCAACATAAATGGGAGGAGTCTGAATGAGGCAATCTCCTTTACCTAACGACCTGTTTAGCTTCGTTTCAACTACATGTGGCCGTTTTTGATGACAACTTCAAAGTTGGAAGATCAGGAAAGCAAGGCATTACACTCAAGTCTGTGTGAAGATCAGCAGCATTCAGCATTAAAATGAAAGTAAGATCCAGATTTTTAACTCCAGTGTGAAGGAAGTGCTACATACTATTCAGATCAGAGGCTTGGCACCGTGTCATGAAGACGACTTCGTGAAAATTTCAGACCCTTATCATCAATTGTCTTCGTTTAACACTACTCCTGGACTGCAACATGGATCTCTGGCAATGAACGAACCAACCAATCAGCAACCAATTGTGGAAGAAAATATGCAGGAAAAAATGAAAGTGGATTGGTCATACTCTGCGAAAATAAACCATCAAGTAACAACACACGACTGGCTATTGCTCGAGTGGAACCTGGCTGAATTTGAAGCTGCGAAGAGGAGATGAAATCATGTTGGCAGACGTAGAGCTCTGTGAAAACGTTGGGGGAGAACCGAATGCGATGAAGACAAGTAGTTGAAGACGTAGGTTCCTCCAGGAACTAAAAAGAACAATAATAATAAAACAGAAGCATTCAATATTGATGTATTAACGCTCATAAGAAAATCTGCCTGCTCATCCTGTTCCAACTGTGTCTGATGATAACTGTCCATAAATTCACTTATGAACTTCTGACAAACAGTGTAAATGTTGTGGATACAGTCTACATGAAGACCTTCATCTTGAGTTTCAGGATTTTCTGAACTAACTGTGAAGGTGCACTTTCATCCAAGGAGGAAATGATACACATTCATTGATTCGAACTGACGTCACACACTGCAACAGTCAGAAACTTAACTACTGAGGTTATTGGGCTCAGGATTGATCAGTTGTGGAACTGAAATGGATGCTATGATTGGTTACTTGGTATTAAGTAAAGTCGCACTACTAAGTCTAAACGTTAACGCTGGTAGAACTCTTTCACTCTGTAATCATCAATCCATTGAGCAGCGCATTTACGGTATTCAGCGATTTCTTTTATTCAATGATAATCTCATCATTCCAAACAATATTAGTAAATATACAG
Source organism: Trichobilharzia szidati (assembly GCA_944472155.2). Taxonomy (NCBI): domain Eukaryota; kingdom Metazoa; phylum Platyhelminthes; class Trematoda; order Strigeidida; family Schistosomatidae; genus Trichobilharzia; species Trichobilharzia szidati. Next base: position 63,062,474 of record OX235277.1, on the reverse strand, counting down.
AATGGAATTTTCAGGGTTTTTTAAACATACTGCAACAATTTAGCTCATTTTATAAATATATTTACACACATAAAATAAACAAATGATATAATATATAATATACGTAGTACTAATAAAAATCTTTGCTTATACTTTGCAGTTCAGATTAGTGATTTACAAAGTCTATAAGTTCTTTTGTGACATCTGACTCACTTCACATAAAACTCATGCTAAATATGGTGGCATGGTAGAATTTTTATATTTAGTAGCTGCACAAGCATAAATTCTTGTGAAGTTTCGTCTGGTTTCACCAACTGAAGAGATAGATACAATGCAAAAGCTGAGAATAGAAGGGATGTTCAGTACCAGACAAGATAACTTTAGCCAACCGCTTGAAAGAATTGAAGTGCTCAAAGATGTTAATGTCGATTAGCTGTGTCAGAGATACACCACTAACCCTACTTACAATCTTCAATGTTCTAAGTAATATGATAGTCGTTTTTGAGAAGTCCAAAGAAGAATAAGTGGGCGAAACAATAAAGAAAAATGGGCAGAATACATGAATTAGTAAATTGTAAGAGGAGAAGTTGAGTTGATTTCTGCCAACAGGAAGTCTGAACTTCTTTATATAATAAGTCTAGCGAAGGATTTTCTAAGATATCAACTGGATATGAGACGATCGACAGAGATTTGAGTGGGAACTGATGGTGAGACGGGAGATATTAGATTTACTCCCTATCACAGTGCCAACAATATTACTGTAATCATGAGACTAAATCAGCCAGACCATGCAAGTCACGTTTGCATTTGGAGCCAAACTCAATAATTTGACATACAAATGGGTTTGTTTTAAGACCATTCAGGTGAGACTTTTCGTTAACCTCAGACAATTTATTTATTTAAAAAGTAACCAAGCATGACGGAAATAGTTGAATCATCGACATATTTAATTGATTCGCGAAAAATACCCATTAAGACATTGAAATTAGAACAAATTAGTTCAGCGAAGAGTCTCTTTTCGGCGAATTCATTCACTTAGCTGTACAGTCGCAAATATATACAATTAATTGTCAAAATCAAAATAACAGTTAGTGTGGGTTGTTGATTACATCATCAACATAATTAAGAAATTAAAATGTGGGATTAATAATCAAAGTTGTGACTAAGTGGGGTGAAGATTGGTAAGATGTGAGTAGGGTTACGAAATATAGACATGTTTAGAAAGATTAGATGTTAGTGAAGGAGTATGGAGACAATTATGAAAATAAACCAGGTAATAGGTGAAAAGATTGAATGGGTTAGTTACTAAAAGTTATTATCCGAAAATTGCAAAACAAAATTGATAACAAAGTGTTGATGACAGATAAACTTGAAATTAAACCCACGGTAGTAGGAGAGGGTATAGAAGTTTCTCCTGTGTGCATAAATTAGGCTTTTCTATCCAAATCGCTAAGGCTTTGGCAATACAAAGTATACGGAAGCTTTTCGATTTTGGAAGGCTTCCTTTGACTTAATAGATGACTTTGAACGACTTCTCCTTGCAAATCGAATGACGAGTTTTGAGTATATGCTCAATAATGGCGCTCCTTATTGCTCCGTTGTTACCTTTCCGTGACCAGGCGGGATAGTGTTCTTGAACTCTATTAGATAAAACTCGCATCGAACGATCTGTATACCTCGCTCCGCAAGCTCAGGTGAATTGGTAGATACACATGGAAGCTTTGCAGTATATAGAGGATCATACGAATTGAAAGAAAAAAAAGGACTGAAGGGGGTAAAGTGCCTTGAGGCAAACACGAAGTGAAGAGCTTTCCATTTAAAACAGTATGTTGGCTTGTACAAGAAAACTATGAAAAAACAGACACTTACTGACTCAGAATTCATTGTTTACTGAAATCAGCTTGCTTAGTGAAACTATCCTAGAAATAGCGTCAAAAGCATCAGTGCAGTCCAGAAACGAGGCTGGACCAAACTTAGCGCCTATATCAAGACATGAAACAACATGGTGGTGGGTGACAACGACTGGTTCTAATGTGTTTCCACTGCATTTATAAGGAGACTGCTTTGAGGCATTAAAAGATTTCAAAAAATCTTTAAGGATATGCAAGAGAAAATATATTGGGCGTACAATTAGGCAGTTTCATCGTCATATTTCTGAACATCATCCAGCGTGGTTAAGCAAGGGACAAACAAGATCCATTCGTAGTCCTATTTTAGCACACCTTGTTGATACTGAGCACAAGGTTGATGTTAATACACCATTTAAAATCATTTATCGCATTCCGACCAATCTTAATTTTACTCTACGAGTTCGTCTTCTACAGACAGCTGAAGCAATCGGAATCCACCAGAAGAAACTAAGCCTATGTGTTCAGAAGAAATTTATACAGCCACTTTCCCTACCGTGGCCATCGTTACAAGACAGGAATACGTCGCTCCCCTCCCCCTAAACCTATTAAATTATAATTGTCCAAATTATTTTATTTTCATTTTGACCACTTCATCTTTAATTACTTGTTATTCTTGTAAAATTAATTTATTCTAACCATTTCTACCTTTTAAATGTGTATTGATTTTCTGCGTTAATTGTCAACACATTGACATATTGACACTGTTTAATTATTGTTAACAAACATATCACCACTTGTTTGGTAAATTGTTGTTGTGTATTGTAAAAATGCTACATGTATTAAAGTAGAGCCAGAGAAGAGGATCTAATTGAAAAGTAAATATTTCTTCGCTCAATCTTTCTGTTTTCCAAATGTCTAAATGGGGATATTTTCTATATTCCGTAGTCTTCAAAAATATTGGACATGATGACGACTGGCCAAAACTTTAGACCTAATCAAGAAAATGATTTTGGCACAAACACCACCTATATTTCTATCTAGGTAACAGGTACTGTATCCCTGTGAAACGATGCATTTGAATATGAAGATAAAACAAAATATCAGCATTATTATAATTGTATCCTTTAATTCCTACAGGAACATAAGGCTTCAGCCGTGCGTCTCCACTGCGTTCGGTTCTCTGCTAGAGTCTTCACCTGGCTCCATGTCTGCCCACAAGTTTTCATCTCCTCTGCACATGACCTCCTCTAAGTTTTCCTACCACTGACGACCAACTCGCCGCTTCCTTTTCGAATTCCACTCGAGCAATGGCTTGTCTAGTGTGTCAACTGATGGTTTCGTCTGAGTATGGCCAGTCCACCTCCATTTCTTCCTGCCTATTTGTTTCACAATTGGTTTATGGTTGGTTCGCTCATTGCCAGATATCTCTGTTGCTGATCGTTTCTGGCCGGTCATCTGATCTTGAGTATTGAGCGAAGAGAACTGTTAATGAAGGTCTGTAGTTTGTTTGAGATGCTCTTTGTGACGCGCTGGTCAAGTCTCTGATCCGTATAGTGAGTAGCATTGACTTCACATTGGAGTTGAAAATTCGGATCTTATTTTTGATGCTGAGTGTTGTTGACCTCCACACAGACTTGTGAGTAGTGAAAGCTTGTCTTGCTTTTCCGATTCTTGCTTTGATATCCTCGTCAGTTTCGCCGGCCTGTAGTTGAAACGATGCTTCCCAGGTAGGTAAAAGAGGTTGTTTCTTTCAGTTTCCTCCCATTTATGCTGATTATTTTCTGTTGTTGTTGTTGCTGTTGGTGGTGTTGCCCAGGAATCTTCATCACCTCTGTTTTCTGTATGTTCACCTGAAGCGAAGTCCTATCTCTGATGCTTCTTCTGCTTTTAATGAAAAATACTCGGTGAACAATCTGCTCCTAGGTTTTGCGATGGATTAAAGGTTTTGAGTCATTGTAATACAACCTTTATATTAAAACCAGGGAAATCATCATATACGTGATTAGAAAAATCAGATACAGTCATATTAGATTCTTTCGTTATAAAGGACAAGGATGAACTGAAATTCCTTTTATGCATGTTACTAAAATAAACAGTTGCCAGATGTTTGAAACAACCTTACATGATAAACATTTTTCATGATATATCCCATTAAGTCTTTGTACTTCAGACTTTATAAGAGAGTTTATTGTTCAAACATCTGCATTATCAGGTGATTTATAGAACTTCTCGTTTCATCTGCTAATCCAGTTTATTGTTTATCTGTGTGAATCTGGTTAGTCCACTGTATACATAAGTAGTATGTCCAATGTCATTCAATGATTTCATTAGCCTACACGATTAACAAATAATCTGTCAAATCTTTTGACCTAGATATGAGAAGAGATAAGTTAATAAACAAATAAAAATGTAAACAGAAAAGTGGTGTTCATCGTTATTTCCCTACAACTTAACATTTCAAGTTTTGATAACAACTCCGAACTCCATGCTGCTTCTTCTCTTCTTTTTAATTCTTCGGATTAAAAACGGCTAATCTCTTGATTACCAGAGTTTTTGTACTTATTATTTTGTTTAATAAGCCCTGGTTTAACTACTATTAAGAACATATGCTTAGAAGATTCCAGAAACGTGAGGTTTTGGAAGTAACTCGCATGCAAATCGCCCACAACTTAATAAAATATATCAGTATTCTTTTGTTTACAAAACAGAAATTATGTGAATTTGTTTCTACTATCAGTCGTATTTCGTGCTAAATTAAGCGGCATAAAACTCGCATAGTTAACTAGAATCTTTTCCATAGGGTTACCGAACCTTCTGTTAAACGATGAGTACACTTTAGCTCAAAATTTTGCTCGCTCTTCACAAAATCTCTTCACTGTCACTCTCCGATGCATACCTAACTCGTAATTTCCCGTTTGCTATCTTCTGGAGGAACCTCGCCTAGATTATTAGGTCACTAGTATTCTAGCCAGTCCCAAGCCCGGATAAAGAGGGAGGGTTGGGGCGTGGTGCTAGCAATTCCACCCCCAAAACTTAACCAAATTGCTACTAAAACTTCAACGCACAAATATATTAAAAATTCTAAAAATATAAACAATAACCTTATTTTTCGCTGGAATTGGGGAAGTGAAATGACGCAGGCTGGTGAAAGCCTTCGGGAAGCCAGTCAGCCGATGTGCCTTCTTTCGATGAAAGCGAAAATAAGGATGGGGACGTGGAATGTTCGTACAAATGTACGAAGCTGGAAAGGCTGCTCAGGTAGCCGCAGAAATGAGGAGATATAAAATAGAAGTGTTGGAAATCTGCGAGAGCAGATGGAACGGATGTGGAAGGAGCCAACTATCAACTGGAGAGACAATAATCTACTCCGGTCACCCAGAGGACAATCACGAGCACACCGAAGGAGTAGCCATCATGATGTCACCAACAGCGGCTGAAGCTCTCATGCAGTGGGAACCAATCTCCTCCAGGATAATGACAGCCAGGTTCAACTCAAAAGGAAAAAAGGTTACAATCATTCAGTGCTACGCGCCTACAAATGCCTCAGAACATGAGAAGAAGGAGGATTTCTACAGTCAACTACAAACAGTAATGGACAACGTCCCAAAGAGCGATATCAAAATCCTGATGGGCGACATGAATGCGAAACTGGGAGGAGACAATACAGCAAGAGAACTCACCATGGGTCGTGAGGACCTCGGTGAAATGAACGAAAATGGCGAACTCTTCTCAGTCTTCTGCGCCTTCAATGATTTGGTGATTGGTGGCAGTGTGTTCAAACACTAAGATATACACAAGGCAACATGGATTTCATCAGATGGACACACCAAAAACCAGATAGACTTCATTTCAATATCAAGGAGGTGGAGACTGAGCCTACTGGACACAAGGTCAAGGAGAGGAGCAGATGTGGGTTCAGACCACTATCTAGTACAAGGGACATTCAAGGTGAAGCTAAAAGCCTCGAGGATAGCTGACGATATGCCACAACGCAAGTTCAACACTTGAAAGCTGAAGGACACAACCACAAAGGACACTTTCAGTGCAAATCTCAGATCAAAGCAGGAAACACTACGTGACATCTTGGAAGAATCATCCGTGGAAGACCATTGGAACTCTCTGAAAGTAATTTTCAACGAAACGTGTTCAACGGTTTTAGGAAGAAAGAAGAGACAAGATAAGGAATGGCTCTCAACGGACACTTGGAAACTGATAGAGGAGAGGAGAAAGGTGAAAGAGAAAATGATTCAATGCAAAGATGGACAAGAGAAAGAGACGCTGAACTCAACTTACACAGCACTGGACAAAGAAGTGAAGAAGAGTGCCAGGAAGGACAAAAGACAATTCTACGACAACATGGCTACTGAAGCTGAGAAGGCAGCAGGCAAAAGGGACCTGAGGACACTATATCAGATAACCAAGTCTCTATCCGGGAAGAGATCAACACAAGTGAAACCTATAAAAGACAGCCAAGGGAACTCAATCACCAAAGAAGAAAGACAGATTAAACAATGAGCGGACCACTTCAAAGGACTCTTGAATCGACCACCACCTACAACCCGTCCAGTAATACCAACAACAGCGCGTACACAACTGCAAGTTGACACCAATCCTCCAACGAAAACTGAAGTCATGAATGCAATCAAGCTTCTGAAAGCTGGAAAAGCAGCTGGACCAGATGGAATACATCCTGAGGCACTGAAAGCGGACCCAGAAACGACGGCAGATATGCTGACCCCATTATTGCAAAAGACCTGGAAAGAGGGAAAGGTGCCTACTGACTGGAGGAAAGGTTACCTAGTGAAACTACCAAAGAAGGGTGACCTGGGACTCTGCAAGAACTGGCTAGGAATCATGCTGCTGTCGACGCCAGGTAAAATCCTGAGTCGCATCATCCTGGAGAGAATCAAGGACGCACTGGATACAGAACTCCGACCAGATCAAGCTGGATTCAGGAAAGGCAAATCATGTTCTGACCAAATTGCAACTCTACGCATTATCATCGAACAAAGCATGGAATGGCAATCAAATCTCTACCTCAACTTTATAGACTTTGAGAAGGCCTTCGACAGCGTTGACCGCGAAGTAATTTTGAAACTACTCGAGTACTACGGCGTACCCCAACTATTCATCAACCTTATTCAACAACTGTACGACAACGGCACATGTCAAGTGATCCGCAACGGAAAACTCAGCGAGGCGTTTGGAGTAAACACAGGAGTCAGACAAGGGTGCTTATTATCACCAATGATATTCCTAATTGTGGTGGACTGGATTATGCGTCAGACAGTGGGAAACGAGAAGACAGGGATATCCTGGACTGACATGAAGAACCTAGAAGACCTGGATTTCGCTCGTGGATGATTTATGTTTGATGTCACAGAAAATTGAAGACTTACAAGCGAAAACCGACAAACTGGTCGAAGAAGGAGCCAGAGAAGAGAGGACTGCAGGTGAACATAGACAAGACGGAGGTTATGAAAATAACCAACCATCCAACAACAACAACAGCAGCAGCAACATCCAGCGCCAATCACCATCAACGGAAGGGATTTGAAACAGGTTACTTCATTCACTTATCTAGGGAGCATTGTCTCAACTACAGGAGGAACGGACGAGGATGTCAAATCGAGAATTGGGAAGGCGAGAAACACATTCATCAACCTGAAACCAATCTGGAAATCTTCGTCACTCAGCATCAACAACAAAATTTGGATTTTCAATACAAACGTCAAGTCAGTCAGTTCTTCCATAAGGATCAGAAACTTGAAGAGTCACAAAGAATATTTCCAACAGGTTTCAGAGCTTTATCAACAACTGTCTTCGCTCTATACTGAAGATCAGATGGCCGTAAAGAATCACCAACAAGAAACTATGGGAATAAACAAAACAAGAACCAATCGTTCAACAGACATGCAGGAGAAAGTGGAGATGGATCGGACACTCGCTGAGGAGGCCGTTGGGTGACATTGCGCGTCAGGCCCTCGAGTGGAACGCGAAAGGGAAGCGGCGAGTGGGACGTCCAAGGGTGACATGGAGGAGATTGTGTGAAGAGGAATTGAAACAGTATGGACTAACACGGACGCAGGTGAAAAGTACAGCAGAAGACAGAAGCAAGTGGAGACGTTTAGTTGAAGCCCACTAGGAACCCAAGGGAATAACAACAACAACAATAGTATTGTTTACTCTGGTGAGTTTTTAAAACATTCACAACCTGCTGATTCTCAAGTTTCTATTAAAAATGTGAAAAAGCATTATCCTCGAGGGCAGGTTATACCATTCCTGAGTAGTGTCTTTGGTTCACAAAATGTACTCTTGAACTTTCTAAGAATGGCAATCAATAGAATGTTATTTCTCGACGGAGAAAAAAGAGAGATATCATAATCGATTAGTATGCACTTCAGGTCAGACAGAACTGTGACAAACGATCTACTTTCAGTTAATATTTTATTCGAACATCCTGAACGAAGAGGAAATATCATGCAATAAACTTCACTGGAAATTCTGTACACTATATTAACAATGTTCAGAATAAAGCTATTATTATTGTTGAGCACAATAGGGCAGCACTCCTACTAATTTAACTTTGCTTGACTACAGCCGAGGGAATGCATTGATAATCTCAAAAGTCACCGAAGAATGTCTATTTTTATACTGTATTAAATCTGATATTTCAAAGGGAATATCATACAAGTAATTCATACAGTTGATGTACTTTACTTAGTCATTAAACTAATCATTTTTGAAAACTAAAGTATTGATTGTAATAGGAAAGAGTGTTAAAGTGACTCTGTTTGATTTGAATTTGCTCATGCACTGCTTTATGGTAGTGAAAGTTATAAAACTTATAGTACAATGAGTTAATTCATCATATCATAAAGTGAATGCGTTCCTAATTTTATAGCTCGAACTTATAAAACACGTGAAACTGAACTAAACTGTAAAAAGCTTGATACCACAAAGAAAGTCACCTTAGCATAAAAAGCAAATAATGAAAGCTCCTAATTAGGATATTTCACTACACTAAATTACACTAAAATCCTGTAACCAATCTATCAAATCCCTACAAACCAATACTTGAATATATCAATGAGATGCTCACTAGCGACTAGCCCTATTCAGATAGGTAGTTACTTGGGGTTTTAATGGGAAGTCGTGACCAGTAGGGTGCAGCAGGTCAAGCGTGAGAACAAATACTCACCACCGATGACATTGGCTAGTGGTTATGCTATGTCGTGAATTGGCAGAAGTTGGAATTCATGGACTGGCCAGTGGATCGGCGGGTCCCAGTGGCCTTATGGTCTACAAGCTCGCCTTGTAACCAGAAGGTGCTGGGTTCGAACCCCGGTGGGTGCATACTGATTAGGAGTCCCAAACTAGGGCGAAACAGCTGTCCAGTACTACCTGCAGGTTTTCCAATGGTTCTCCAACCTATGTCAACTCATGAAGAAATCCTGTAACCAATCAATCAAACCCCTACAAACTAATACTTGAAGATCTAACCATAATCTGATAGTAAAAATATTACAGATCAAAAACCCAATGCAGACATATTATTACACACATTTGTATAATACGCCTTTTTTAAACTACCAAAAAGACGGAGAAATCAAGAATGAAAAGTTAAGGAATAAGTTCATGAATTTAGATACTGAATAAGCATTACAAGTGAAGCTGTTTACTTAGTTGCCAGTGTGGATAAAAATAATCTATGTCACCAATAACACAAAATAAATAACATAAACTTTTAGCATAAACTATCAAGAAGACATAATCATCATTGCCTCCTCCACTACTATCACCATTATCATTACTATGCGTAGACTGAACATGTTGCAGAATGTCAGCCCGACATTGCGGATAACGTTTTAAAATACAAGAAAGTCTACAATCGTATACACGTTGACTGCATGAACACGATTTCAGCTGACTTGTAGTAGATGCATCCTCCTCTGAAATCAATGATGCACATTGATTAAAGGTTTTGAGTCATTGTAATACAACCTTTATATTAAAACCAGGGAAATCATCATATACGTGATTAGAAAAATCAGATACAGTCATATTAGATTCTTTCGTTATAAAGGACAAGGATGAACTGAAATTCCTTTTATGCATGTTACTAAAATAAACAGTTGCCAGATGTTTGAAACAACCTTACATGATAAACATTTTTCATGATATATCCCATTAAGTCTTTGTACTTCAGACTTTATAAGAGAGTTTATTGTTCAAACATCTGCATTATCAGGTGATTTATAGAACTTCTCGTTTCATCTGCTAATCCAGTTTATTGTTTATCTGTGTGAATCTGGTTAGTCCACTGTATACATAAGTAGTATGTCCAATGTCATTCAATGATTTCATTAGCCTACACGATTAACAAATAATCTGTCAAATCTTTTGACCTAGATATGAGAAGAGATAAGTTAATAAACAAATAAAAATGTAAACAGAAAAGTGGTGTTCATCGTTATTTCCCTACAACTTAACATTTCAAGTTTTGATAACAACTCCGAACTCCATGCTGCTTCTTCTCTTCTTTTTAATTCTTCGGATTAAAAACGGCTAATCTCTTGATTACCAGAGTTTTTGTACTTATTATTTTGTTTAATAAGCCCTGGTTTAACTACTATTAAGAACATATGCTTAGAAGATTCCAGAAACGTGAGGTTTTGGAAGTAACTCGCATGCAAATCGCCCACAACTTAATAAAATATATATCAGTATTCTTTTGTTTACAAAATAGAAATTATGTAAATTTGTTTCTACTATCAGTCGTATTTCGTGCTAAATTAAGCGGCATAAAACTCGCATAGTTAACTAGAAACTTGTGCATGGGGCGAGCGAATTCTCTTATGTAGAACCAATATCCCACTTGTACTGCATCGTCGGAGCACAGTGAGATGAGCTTGCTTAGTGCTGAGAGCGAGAAGATTACTTATTCCGTCAAGGGAAGGACTTCAGGAAGTCAGTAGACTCCTGCCGACTAGGCAAAAGTGACCATAAGGGAATACAATGTCTACATTATGTCCATTTCTGCAGGCATGCAGCAACGGCGTCCTTCTCTCGATGCTGAAGATAAGGGGTTTATCAGCAAGCATAAGCAGCAAGGAACTATGACAGTTCGCCAATCCATCCAAAAAACCAACAACACATCAAATTTGAGTGAGTAAACGTCAATGAATTGAGCACTCTTTTAGTAAACCATTCAGTGTGTATCACCATGAGTAAACCTAGAAGAGGATGCGACGAGTTGGGATTCAGAAGATGGCATTTAGATGAAGAGTGTCTTTAGTCAAGTCCTGCTTAGTTTGATTACTGAGTGAGCAATTGAGATAACTCACCATTTCGACGCCCTGTTGAATGGAGTTTCCGTCTGAGGCTTCCTGCTGAACGCCCCCAACCAATAAAAGTCATGTCCTCATTTTACAGAAGTATCAGTGCATTATCAAGCAATAAGGTGAATTTGTGACGACAGCAAGTGTATGAACTTTATTTAAAATAAAAGACAGCAAAATTATACAAAATGTTACTCTTGTTTGTTCGTCACATAATCCAGACCATGGATATCAGTTTGAGAGACAATCTAACTTCAAATTTTTCTAGAAGGAAATGCCTCTGAAACAGTTTTCTAAAACATTCAACAATCGATTTTAAATGGATCATTGAAGATCAAGAAACTATGAAACAATTACTCGATAGTGATGAAAACACAAAAACACAATTATCAACTTGGATAGAACTCACAAAATTATGCCTTACAACATACTTCCAGTTCAATACTCGAATATATGAACAAATAAAAGGAACATCAATGGGATCGCCCATATCAGGATTATTAGGTGAAGCCGTTATGCACAGATTAGAATTAATAGCTCTACCTATAATTAAACCGAAAATCCGGATACGTTACGTTGATGATACATTTGTAATAATTAAGAGAAGTGATTTAGAATATACTCATAAATTAATAAACAACATATTTGAAGACATGAAATTCACGAGAGAAGAAGAATTAGATAACAAAATCCCATTTTTAGATGTCTTAATCAGGAGAACCAACACAGGAGATTCAGAAACACAATTATATAGAAAATCAACGCACACATATCAAATACTCAACTATACTAGCAATAATCCAGTTACCCACAAATGAAACTGTGTGCAGACATTGTTTAAAAGAGTTCAGACACATTGTAGCACTCCAGAGTTGAAAAGAATGGAAGAGATAAATACCTACAAACGGTCTTCAGAAAGAATGGTTATCCACAAAATTTCATCAAAAAGTGTTTAAAGTCGAATCAAAACACCAACAAGAAACCATCATCAAAGACCACAAGAAAATTCATTCTACCATACATGAGGAATATCTCTGAAATAACAGCTAGAATACTGAAACCGTTTGATATAGATATAGCACACAAACCAGTAAAATCGCTTAATTCGATATTATGCAAACCAAAAGATCCAACAGAAAAAGGGGATAAAATTAATACCATTTACAAAATAAATTGTATGAACTGCAACAAACATTACATCGGCCAAAGTGGGCGACCCTTCTAATCAGAATCCAAGAACACAAATCAACCGTGAAAAGTCATGATATGTATTCTTTAGTATCAATGCATACAGACAATTATGGTCACCAATTTGATTGGGATCATGTCAAAATCTTAAACAGAGTAAACACGAAAAGTGCCAGGGAATTCCTAGAAGCCTGGAACTCAAGCGAAAATGCAATTAACAAACACGTTAATATAGACGAAATATACCAACTAATAAAAAGTAAACCAAGTGACCAGAAAGTTTAAAATCCAAGTCAATAGAAAATGGTCAATATATATGTAAAGATAGTTACCAGGAGACGCAATTACATCACTCATGAAGAAATTTTAATCATTTCACTTTGTGCTAAATATGGCGCTGAAGATGTTATCCAGAAGGACGACGAAAGCTTCGCAACTAAACCAACCAGCTCAGAGAACACTTTTAATTGCAAATCATCCACCTGAGCTACAAATCTTCTCCATTATTTCAAAATCGATTTTTAATGGATCAGTGAAGATCAAGTAATCTCTCAAATGGTCATTTATCTAGCAGAATATTATGAAAAACACACTTAATGAGTTATGTAAACTGATGGTTACTCGGTAATACAGTTAAAATTTGCTGCTACAAATTATTAAAATCATCCACAGGAAAGTTCATTTCTGTGCCTACTGGTAGATGCTGTGCTCTGGTTGTAGAATACTCTTCGGATGAAGATGAGAGGGTCCTGCAAAACTCGAAGAATACAACATGGTTAATAGTGAAGCAAGTAGACAGCATGGGTCAGTGAGATGACGAGAGGTCGAGTAGCACATTGTATTTTATACTGTACTCCGAAATTATGTATATTCTATAATGAATCGTTTTAAACAAAATTCATCTTCAATGTTTCCATTTTTAACGTCTCACAAAATACTGAGTAATCACATTGTTCCTGGCTCCATAACTGAATAAATGAATGCCTCAAGTGAGAAATATCTAGAGAAGGAATACCAGCGAGAATAATTTGTGCATAATTAATGTACGCCACATATGATGAATCCTGCGCTTACTTCATGAAAGTTATAATGAGTTTCTATCACGTAGGATACTTTAACTTCACACACATGGGTTTAAAATGTTCTGGAATGTTTAATTATTAAAATGAAATTAAAATTAAATTTAAATTAAATTAAAGTTTATTAAAATAACAATGCACTGGTGTCGGTTAGACTATCCAGGATAGAATTGTCCAGCAGACTGTTATAATTATGCATGTTATTTCAGTGGATTTTGAGTGGAGTATGGAGCTTGAGAAGTACTTCTACATTTCATGTTGTTATCTGAGACCTTCGTTAGATGAGTATAATATAGCTCAAGCTTTCGCTCCCTCTTCACAAATTCTCATCTTTATCACTCTTCGATGCATACCCAACTCGTATTTTCCTATTTGCTATCTTCTGGAGGACTTGGATAGAAAGGCAATTGGTTGTCTCCTCAATATACATCAAATTCACCTTCACTTTATTCACCGCCTACTGGCATAATGGATGACGAATGAAGGTAATGTAGTGAAGTGTTGGTGTCACCGCAGTAATTCATTCAGTTTCCTAATGAGTAGGCAACTGGTGTGTATTACACATACTTTATTGTTTTGATAGATTAGACAAATTCGAGATAGCAGTAACAATGGTCATTTGGACAGTCACATCTTTAAGTTGTGATCAGTGTTGATGACACAAGGGTTTCAGATGTTGTAGCCACCTTAGTTAGGTGGATTTATGCACTGAAAAACAGCATAACAATTTCATATTTGTTTCTGTGTGATTGAATGCTTCACCAGATTTTTGTTTGTGGTGTACTTCGAGTCAGTGCAAGCTCCGAAATAATCTCTTGATTTTACACGGTCCCAACAAAGGTGGTTCAGTAATTCCTTGAACGTTTACGTCCTCTTACATCTTGCTAGTTATTAGAAAGATGTTTCGCTTAACGCTCCACGTTAAGAAGTTGAGGCAGTCTGGTTTAAAGCAGTCTTTGCTTTCTCAGTTTGTCAATTCCTGTATTCTACCCATCCTTCTTTACTGCTCCCCATTAATCTTTCCTGGACTACTTAAGAAAGACTTTGCTTCGCTGCATAGGGCACTAAAAGCTGTTAGTAGAGCAAGTGGGATATCGTTAAACCAACTGGTTAACATCATTTTGGATAGACATATAATGTCATGTAAGAAACTAGCAAATTCTATACTGTCAGACCCCGAACACCCTCTCTATACGCAGCTCTCTCCTTGCATTACATCTGGTAGAACTAGAAGCAACTATAGGATGCTATATGCTAGGACTACCAAGTACAAAACTCCACAATACCTTATCTGGCACAGCTGTTATGTGATGAGAAAACTGCTAGGTATGACACGATCAACTTACTGCGGCACTCTAACAAATAGTTCCCATTAGCTTTTGTTCTCCTTTCTTTGTTACTATTATATTGTTGCTCATATATTCTATTACAGACTAATTTTATATATCATATCCTGTGGTGCATTGTTTAAATATGTGAATGCAATGCTGTTCTTTTTATTTCTTTTATTGCTCTTTTTGCTTTTTGTTGTTGTTGCTTTTTTATTTTTAAAAATCTTATAAAATTTATGAGGTAATTAGATTGTAATGCATGCTGAAAATTTCATACCTGTATCACAAATACTGTTTGGAATAAAGCTATTATTAATATTATTTCAAAGGCTTTTAGAAAATCCCCATACCAGTTCACATCATTATTGTTTACAAAGTTCGACCACCTACATCGGAAATAATTTACAAAGCTTTTATGCATAGATAGGAGACTCATGTTTCGATCAAGAATCAAATAAAAAGATATGATGTATGATAAATAGAAGAGAAATTTCCGATAAACGGAATATACTACATAGGAAGCTTTTAGAACCTAATCAAAAATCGTTCCGGTGATATCAAATTTAGAAAGGGAGTGTAGTGAGAAAGCAAGAATACATCTTTGTGGAAATCTGTGGAAAACTGGAAAATCGTGAGTGTATTCAGTTAGTCCGTAATCACATATTGCTAAATTACAATAGTGATAAGACCGACAGGAAGCAAAGCAAGCTGTGCACAAACACTATATAGAACAGCGAATATATAATTCAGTAATTCTATGTTCAAATGATTAGACGATAATCACTTCATGAGTGTCTTTTCGTCAAATCAATGCCCAAAATATCGTCCTCAAAATATGTCTGTCCAATATGGTTTCTTCATTCAAAACTATGTAAGACAAAACACCCAATAAGGAAACTAGACAAAACAAATGTGAAGAACCGCAAAAACACTATGGTGTGACCTAACACGATAATCCTGTTCATAATCATCCCCACAAACAAAAGGCAACAGTCAAAAGATCTGACATTCATTTTAAAATATAAATTATACGTGAACAATTATTGGAACTGGAACAATGTAGAAACACTTGAAGGACGCCATGGAATTCGTATAAGCCAACAAAACAGATCACACCATTAAATAGTAAGTTAGAGGATTTTCAACAATCACGTTGGATTCAATCATAGAGCAGTCTGCATGAGGAAAATGTCTACAGGAGAGTTTCAACTGCCTTACAGTTAGAATAATACAGGAAATCTCGACATGACTGAAAGCAGCGTTAACAGCGAAGAAATAATTATTCTTAAAACTCAGTCTTTTCTGACAGATTTACAATCTTATTTATATTCGAGAAAGGATTCATCAAAACCCAATGGATCCTGTTAACTATGTTCTTGAAAATTTAATGTTTATGTGATGTGAGGTGTATTCTAGAAGGAAATGACTACAAAACAGGATTTAGTATAACGTATTTGGTGCGAATAAATATCTGATCAATCTGTGAACAGATATACTGAAATAAAACTAATAGGAATATGACGACGTGTTCTTTCAAAGCCTGTATGAGAAGTGATATGAGCCGTTTTTCCCTAGCTTTTTTTCGTTTTTGTTCATTTGGAGTGATACCATAACATTGTACACTTATTACGTAATTCCACTTGCCATTTAACAATTTTTGCTTAGTTATTCCCTTCTTAATTACTTCCAGTGGATCACGTTATCACCTCACAATTTCCTCATGAAACATTATTTCTCATGAAAGAATCCTTTGGTGAATTTGTAACTAAGTATTCATTATCTTTTGTTTCCGCTTTCTGACTTCTACCTCGTATGACGTAAAGAACTTTCTAAAGCAAGATTACCAGTTTACTTTTGTGTTTTTTGAGCTCTTTCTTAAATATAAATGTAAATCTATAGCTCATGAAATTAACGTGTCTAAAAATGATATTAGAAACTTCTTATAACGTAAACTTTCCACGAATTGTATTATTCCATTCCTATAGCAAGACTGAACGTAGACCTAATAAAGGTAGCTAAATAAACTCACCACTGTCACGGATTTATTCAGTATTGTGGTACTTCTGGCTTTCAAATTGTTTTTCATTTTGTCTTCCTTTTCACATCTCTCATTCATCTTTACAGCAATTTATCCTTTGCCTTCTCTGATATCAAATCCACCTCTCTACTATTTAATGCTTTTCTGTCGATGAACATCTGTTTGTGTATATACTACTGATAAATCTTGTCAGAAGCACACTCCATCCAAGGACTATACATTTCCAATGAAAGAAACTGAACCAAAGATATAAAACCATACAACAAGTCAATGTAATCGTCAATTCAACAGTCAGCGTATGACTTGACGCAGAATTCATCAACGCGGTGTGACAATTATCACCTCAAATCTGGCAATAATCTCCTTCTCACGATGAGGATCACGAGAATAGACAAACTTTTAATTCACGGAGTATTCGCACTTCTGACTTCTCATTAGAGTTCAAAGCACAGATATTTTCCGTAAGGAGAACGGTAATGAATTTTGGAAATATATTGCTCAGTTTGCAGGTGACAACAATGTAATAAGTAAACTTGCATTGCATATTCATAAAGCCTCATCAATATCAGTTGGGAATGTTTGTTGTCTAATGCCGAATGACATCGCACGCTTGGTATTCGAGTGGAATACAAGTAAGAAGCGACGAGTGGGTCGTCCTAGGGTAACACAGAGGAAATCGTGAGATTAGATGGTTGGAGGCAACCAACCTATGTTTCGTGCTAGTTGGCACTCATCAGCAAGGCGTATCTGCAACCTTGAAGGAACTGATGTCCCTTGTGAGATTCGAACCCGCGTCACCCAGTGCTGCAGTCAGAGACGTTACCACTGAGCTATTAAGGCTCGCGACTGACCTCCTGTAGGACTGTATTGGATATTTTTGATTGCACACTAGTCAGTAACTAGTGTAATGCGTCTAGTCCTATCTTCGGTGCAGACTGAATACTATCAGTCATGTTTGCAATGTGGCCACCATGCTAGGTGGCTCGCCATTACGGTGCACTGTGAATTGTTGGTATTAGATGGTTGGAGGCGATCGGCAGGAAGCCTCGAACCTCGGTTTCGTGCTAGTTAGCACTCATCAGCAAGGCGTATCTGCAACCTTGAAGGAACTGATGTCTCTTCTGAGATTCGGTCCAAGGCTTCCTGCCGATCGCCTCCAACCATCTAATACCAACAATTCACAGTGCGTGTAAAAACTGCCAACCGACACTTGTAAGTAGTTTAATGCTCACAAATGAATGATTACAATATGGACTACTTCGGGTTTCATTGAGAGAAGTATTTACGTGGTAGGGTTGACAGCCTTGCATGTGAGGTCAGATAATCACCGAATACATTGACTGTCGATGGCGCTTTTTACATTGCAATTTAACGGAATTTAAAATGCATATGGCGTAAAATAACATCTCAGTGACTGAATGGCTGACTGACTCACCTGATAAGCTGGAGGTGCTTAGTTCGATCATTGATAAAGGCATGGGCGTATGCTGTTGAAAAGCACCAAACCAGATCAAAATAGCTCTCCACTATACATTTGTTTCCAATGGTTCTCCAAATGATTTCAGATCATTATCCATCCTCAAAACATTCATATCTCGACAAACCAACTTCTGAAGTTGAAGTGAAGTTCACCTGTCACAGTTAATATAAAACGTAATAATTCCAGAATAGATAGTAGAGTAAAACTACAGAATGCAGATCATTTCACTTTCGTGGTATTTGAACAAATGTAATATGTGAAATATACCCATTAAGACATTGAAATAAAAACAAATTAGTTCAGTGAAGAGTCTCTTTTCGGAGAATTCATTCACTTAGCTCTACAGTCGCAAATATATACAATTAATTGTGTATGTGTGTACATTAGGTTTGTCAAAATCAAAATAACAGTTAGTGTGGATTGTTGATTACATCATCAGCATAATTAAGAAATTCAAATGTGGGATTAATAATCAAAGTTGTGACTAAGTGGGGTGAAGATTAGTAACATGTGAGTAGGGTTACGTAATATGCACATTTTAAGAAAGATTAGATGCTATTGAAGGAGTTTGGAGACAATTATGTAAATAAACTAGATAATAGGTGAAAAGATTGAATGGGTTAGTTACTAAAAATTATTATACGAAAATATCAAAAATTTTGATAACAAAATGTTGATTACAAATAAACTTGAAATTAAACCCAAGGTAGTAGGAGGGGGTGGAGAAGTTTCTCCTGTGTGCATAAATCAGGCTTTTCTATCCAAATCGCTAAGGCTTCGGCAGTACAACGTTTACGGAAACTTGTCGATTTTCGAAGGCTTCTTTTGACTTTATAGATGACTTTGAACGACACTCCTTGCAAATCGAATGACTTATGTTGAGTATATGCTCAATAGTGGCGCTCCTTATTGCTCCATTGTTACCTTTCCGTAGCCAGGCGGGATAGTGTTCTTGAACTCTTTTAGATAAAACTCGCATCGAATGACCTGTATACCTCGCTCCGCAAGAGCAGGTGAATTGGTAGATTTACATGAATTCGCCGAAAAGAGATTCTTCGCTGAACTAATTTGTTCATATTTCAAATGTAATATGGTCTAGATGAATATTCTATTTTTTACAAAAAAAAGAACGAACAAATAATTTCTCATCACTAGATCTGTCGCCTAGTGGAACAGAAATTAAACTTCAGACGACACAACAATGAAGATTCTTGAGAGATTGAAGCAACTCAGCTTTTAATTCACGTCTTTTATTCGGCTTGATTATGAATATAAAGAAATGAAAGACCTCAAACTTATTGTACCTCACACTGTATGAATCAGTTCTTAGCATATTGACTGTATGGAATTCACCGCTCACAAGACTTTCTATGTAATTGATTATCTCTGATACCTTCTGCAGGAATACTGAATAGCGAGACTACAGATTGTTTTCCGAAGAGCGAGAACTAATGTTACTCATGATATCATATAGAGAACACAGGATGGAGACGGTGGAATTAGAAAACGAGAAGTATATGCAAACGGAGAGTTAAATTTAATGTTTTAGACATTTCGTACATTGCAATGTCAGTTTACTTTCAAGTTTTCGTTTGAAGGGATTTGACCGATTTCAAGTATTGTCACGTACCGTTGAATGATGGAGAACCATCGAAAACTTTGAGGCACTAAACTGATGTTGCGATCCATGATTTTACACTTCGGCAGTAGGCAGTCATGACCACACCGGATGTCAAACCTAGAACTTTCAGATTACGAGGCAAGCTTTCGTTAATCATTCAGCCATCAAGACGAAATTCAATGCCTTATTGACTGTAACAACTGTCATATCACGGATTTAAGAGCCACCGTCTGACTTACATCATCAGTGGTAATTTTGCATCACACCTGACCTGATGACATACACTGGTCAACAATTCTTAAACACTTGCTTCGTTACTCGAAGTTCATGCATGTAGCTTTCTGAATGGTCTGAAACAATTGTTCAATGATTTCTGTGTTTCAATGACTCTATAAGTGATACCAATCTTTGACGAAACATCAAAACGATCTACTACCAAATACTGCCATATTCTGTGGTTACATTGATATAAGATGGGGGAATTTACGATATTTAATGGTCTCACAAATAAAGTTTAGTTGCACAGAACGTGATCAAATGTTTGAGAATTGAAAGCAGTAGAAGGCAGTGTCATTATATGGTAGATGAACACAAGATAATCGCGTAATTACAGATAATTAACTGAAGTGGAAATGATGACGAGTAAAATCAAAACAAAAACACCATTACGTCATAAGAGAGATGAAAACAAAAATTGCAGCCAGTCACCGTTGTCCTGAGTAATTAATCACACTATCTTCCTCTTCACTTCACTCAGACTAAACTCTAATGTATGATGGACATTCAAAGAACAAAAATTCCAGACTACTCAGTCTGCTCATTTTGATATGTTGAAGGAAAACAAAAATAATTATTCATTTTTTCTTTTGTTTACAATACAATGCCCTAATGCGTTATAATACGAGAATAGTGAGGCAGTGACAGGTTAATTATTAATAGATCATCTTCAATATATATGTGATATGCATTGACTGTACTCAGCCCATCCGATGTCTGATAAAGGTAATACTAAGAATAATATGAATAAGCTGAATGTGTTTATATAGACGGCGAAGGGGGAATTCTCTTCATATCCATAAATAACTGAAAGCTTTCACCGTCACATCGCTCCCATCACATATGACAACAGATGGATAATTCGTTTAGTCTTTGCATATAAGCACTTTGTGGAGAGTATGAACACAATTTGAGAATGAATAATTAAATTGTTGATACAAAATGATTATAACATCAGATTGAAGGCTAAACAAGTAAATCACGAAATATACCCATTAATTGATATATGCGTATAACTTAGGCACTGCGGTGGTAAGGAATTCCATATAAGTTTGTTTATTTATCAGATGTATCAGACAGTGAAACCTTATTATTTACTGCATGACAAAGTTTAGAACATCGTCGGCGTCATAGCGGTTAGGACGCTCGCCGACCATGAACATGGTTTGGGGTTCGAACTCAGGCCGACGCACTCCTTTACCTTGCTAAGCCAGAAATAATGCTGGTAAAGAGGAAAGAATGGGAATTAGGCTAGCAACCCCATCCTCTAAAATAAACGTTGCTACAGAAACTTCAAGCCACTAGCTTGAAGCTCTATGTTCCAATGGGAAACGTGAAGGAAGAAAATAAAAGTTTGGAACACAATCTCGAATTGTTCACAATCACTCACACTACCACTACAAACACTGCATTAGACCTGACAATAAAAAACAAAACAACAACCGTGAAATGTTATTTTATGAATGTTTAGAGTTGTTTCAACCAAATTAACTGATCATCTTGGCGATAAACATTCTTAAATATCATTTTATAACTTCTTGTATGACTATAGCTTTACTGTAACCATGCATGATCATATCATAGCTTCTACTACCCAATACTGAGATATTATTATATGATGTTTATTTTCCTTTCTACTTCTTGGTATTTTTTCGCATTTTTTAAAAATTATTTTGTATTTTTCCTATATTTTTGCTGTTGTTGTCTTTATATTTATTTTTTTGAAATACTCCTTCTAAATGTTTGATAAAATTAGATGCAAGTATTGTAGATATGTGCTGAAAATTCCACACTGTACCACTTGTACTGTTTCGGGAATAGAGCAATTTATTATTATTATTGTTATTATTATTATATCAATTATTAACACACAACTTCGACACTTGAGTTTTAAAGTTGTTTTTTTCTCTCCAATTCGTCGGCGTTGGAGTAGTAGAATTTTCCAGGTATCCTAGTGAACAGGTGATGAATCATTCCTATTACACGTAATTTCAATTGATTCGATGAACAAGGCTTATTTTTTCAATGTCTGCCTCCACCCAGTGACATTAGGTTTTAAAACTGTCAACTGTAGTTCAGCTATAGCACTAGATGCAATAACACACAACTATACGATAGGATGGGATAGGATGACAGTTTTAAATTCACAGGGTGGAGGCAGCGATTGATAACGGAAGCTTTTTTCTATCGAATCAACTGCAAACGCGTGTAATGGGAATGATTCAACACGTGTCTGAGATACCTGAAAAATTCTTCTACCCCAACGACAACAAATAGCAGAGAACAAAGAAAACTATAAAACTGAAGTTTCAGGGTCGTGTGATTATAATTAATGAAATGATTATGAACAATAATATATTGTGTTCGAAACGTCATCCAGTGAATAATACTGTTTCACTGTGTGATAAATTTAATAAACAAACCGATATGGTATACCTATTAATTCATTAGCAAAATACAGCTTCTGTTAAGCAAATAAATATCACTTTTCAACGGCTTCGTTTTCAAGCTGTACAGTCGTATTTATATTACGGAAAAAGAAGGCAAAAAGTGTCACTACAAGTTGTTCAGTGATCAATATTCCACATCTGGTAACAATAAAGATAATCAAAATGGTGTATTAAGGTGGGCACAGTACATTTGAAGTGCATGAATTACAAAACTGTTAACGTTTGTTAAATAAGTTAACTGGCATAAAGATTTTGAAATAGTAAGTCAAGTGTTGTCTAAAAAATGAACAGTAAAGACGGCGAAGATGAAGTGAAGTGGAATGAATTCAAGCGGTAAAATAAAAGAAAATGAAAGAAAATGTTTATAATCAAGGTAAAGAAAGGTGTTTGACAAAACGTTTTTGAATACATAATTTAAGTTCTTCTCCATGTACAGCTGGAGCTTCGACTATACATAAATGGAGAAAACGTAAGCTTTGAGAGTTGTTGAATTTTGCTCATTAGATAACATCTAAGGATAAATCACATGGGCTTGAATGAACTGACTCCAGAAAGTACTCACAGATTGAGGAATTTGGTATGGGGTAGATGACAGAAAAAGACTCTTCAATACTGGCCTTGTGGTCTGCTTGGGTCAGGTAGTCTACATTGATGATTTCATGCACACTGTTATTAAGCCAAACTAATTGGTGCTCCTCAGCAGGAAAAATTAAGTTCTTAGAACAACGGCCAGTATGACTGACTCCGCGGCAGTAGTTTAATTCGCAGATGTAATTAGAGGTGGCTAGTCTGTGTGCTTCAACATGACTTGAAAAACATATTCCACCCAGTGAAAAGCATTTTAGTCAGTATGAAAACGAAATGTGGACTATATCGTTACGGATTTTTTATTTTGAATCCCCTAGTGGAGCTCAATAAATGCCTCCCACTACGTATACACCTGTAATGTTCACCCACAAGCAACTAATCTGCTGCATAGCAAAAATTTCGGCGAAGTGCATCTTCATTATGGTTACACAATACCGTGTGAAAAGCTATTGATAACTGCTGAAAAAATGCGTTTAAAATTCCTTATAAGATTCCTTGTAGGTATTCACAAGGTGTGGAATCGAGATATTAGGATGAAAACACACAACATCGGCTAACTAAGATGCTACATCGGGCATTATTATCATTATTATTGATTCCTTTAGTTCCCAGAGGAACATGGGGCTTAAACCACACGCTTCTATTGCGTTTAACAATCTGCCAAAGTGTTCACCTGGTTTCACGTCTACCCGAATGCATCCATCATCTTCTTCCTTTCCATGTCAGCCTCCCACTGACGACCAATTGACTCACCACTTCCCATTCGCTCGGTTTCGAGTCAAGCGTTGGCCTGGCGTGCGACGCCACTCACTTGATGGTTTGTTTTCTTAGAGTATGACCAATCTACCTTTTTCCTTTGACCTTGTCGCACAATCGCTTAGTGCTGGGTTCGTTATATCATTGCCAGATATCCCTGTTGTCGATCTTTTTCTGGCCGGCCATCTGATCTTGAGTAGTATTGAACAAAGACAGTTGTTGATGAAGAAGTGTAGTTCAAAATCGTTAGAAGCGCCAAATCTCTGATCCTTTTAGCAAGCTGCGCAGTATTCATAGTGTAGTTGAAAATGCAGATCTTATTTTCATTTCCATGCTGAGTGGTGCTGTTGACCTCCACACAAAGTGCAGAGTAATGAAACCTCAACTTGTTTCCCCAAACCTTGCACTTTTATATCCTCATTAAATCCGTCCGCCTGTAGTTGAAACGATGCTTCCCAGGTCAGTTGGGTGAAGCAGGTTGCTTCTGTCAGATTTCTCCTATTTATGTTGATTGTTGTCTGTTTTTATTGTTGCCGTCGCTTTTGCTGTTGGCAGTGAAATGAGAGTTTTATCTAACTAAGCAAACGTATCGTAATAATTGAAAACCACGCCAAAGTGGTTTGTCGAGCATTAGTAGAAACGCATATTTAATGTATTACTGAGTTCAAATCCACTGCCAATGTTTCATCTTCATTGTGTTTATTCTTCAAGAGTTTTAGAATAAGAACTAAACAGCTATTCAATGATTCTCAAATTTCAGTGAATTTATTGGTTTGTAACGACATTTTCGCTGAGATTGAAATGTATAGTTGTCAACTTTTCTTATTTGACGTAATCACACAACATATATAAGATTATTTGGGAGTTTTCTGCTTCAGATCTACAGGGCAGTATAGAAACTAGTTGACAAAAACAGGAAACGTTTATTTTCTGCAACCATCACTTTTAGGATATTTTATGACTAAATGAGTACATCCCATTGTCATTAAAAAATTGTTGCATATGTGGCATAAAATTATAAGTTTAGTGATGGAAAAATACTTTGCATGAATGAACTATTACCTATCATTTTGGAGTGTTAGTGCAGCGAGAAAGAATTGTTGAACGTTTCCACAGTATTGATCACTTGAAAAATTTAACCATCATCAATCATGTGTATTTTTTAAAAATGAAAACCTCATCATATGTCATTATTACCACTAGATGTCGTATAAATTAAACATGTATTTATGTTCATAATATGAACAACACGAAAATAAATCAGCTTAGGTTTAGAAGCGCGGTTTGTATGGTGATCTTATAGACATTCATGCAGTATTGTTTGATATCTGCCACTGAAACAACAATCTTTAGATCAAGTGCATACTACATTTGAATAAGTGGCATTAAAATGAGAAGTTTCCGATTCTTGTGTTTTTTTTACTATGTCGATTATTGGGTGTCATTGAAACTTAATAATGAAGAAAGAGCTGCATTCATCATAAATATTATTGCTCCTCCGGTTTCCCAGTGGAAAATAGTTCTTCAGCAGCACAACTCCGTTTTACTCCTATCCTTGTAGTTGTCCACACTTGGCTGCACGATTAACCGTAAGCCTTCATCTCTTCTCCTCCATGTAATCCTAGACTCGTCACCAGACTGTAAGCTAACAATTCATGTTCCACTCAGTACCCTGGCGCTTGTCGTCACTCAGTGATCTCAGAGTACTTCCGAGTATTGGTTTTGTAGGGAATTTTGTTTGATTGATTGGAGGATTTCACCATGCGCTGACATCAGTCAGAGATGGTCTACAAACTCGCCTTGTAACCAGAAGTTCCCGGATTCGAACCTCGTGGTTGCGTACTGGTGAAGAGTCACAAACGGGACGAAGCAGCCATCCAGTACTCACAGGTTTTCCAATGGTTCTGTAAATGACGTCAGTTCATGATGAAATCCTCCAACCGATCTGAAAGCACGTTAAATCCACCTCCACTTACCTCTGTATATCTGTTGAGTGGTAGTCTTTCTTATGATTAATTAGTTTCCATATCTCCATGTCCCTTGTCATTTACTACCATCTGATCTTCAATGAAAGTTGCTGTAGCTGTTGATAAAGTCTGCACCAGCCTGTTTCAAAGGCCTTTAGCGACACTTACAGCAGAGGTAAGATTGAGATGGAAATGAAATGATCAGTAAAATTAGAATTTATATGTGATAAAACCTTTTACTAAGTTCAGCTCAGTGGGTGATAATCAAAACTCCCACCATCTTTTCACAAGTGTTCCATTACATTATGTATAAATAAACTCCTGTTGTTAGATACTAAACTATCTAGCGTTAATTTACACTGCATTCATAATAACTTATTTCAATTTCTAGGTTGCGAAAAACCATGAAATAAGAGTAGACATCGGATTTTGTTTTACCCTGAGAATTTGTCAATTCTCACTTTGTTCAAACTGTCTTCCGTCTAATTTTGATTTCGATAATATGTCGGTTATTTTTAGGTAATTCCCATTTGTTTTTATTCTACGTTTAAAAACTTACATGTTTATATATGCAATGTCTTATATTTAGGATAATCTGAAGTGGCACTTCGCAACGAGAAAAAGGCATATTTGTTATAGACAGATAGGACAGTAACATTTTACCACTAACATAGTTCGGATAAGATTCTGAAATGTCTCGAGACATGGAAAAACTAGTGGAAATGTCTAAGTGTTTATTAGAAGTAACATTGTGTGGATAAGTGCAGTGCAAGTCAGTATAGTTTCATTGATGACATTCATGATTGCAGTTGTCCGGATGATGAAGATATGAACACACTGGACCTATAAGAAGACCGTAGCTGATTCGGATAGCGCGAATGATTCATGTCTAACGTCCCGCGAATTCGAATGATCTGCGGGTAGAAACCAACAAATCTTCAGAAGTGGCAGGCAGCAAGGAAAATTTTTCAGTTGGAGATTGAGAAGATAGAGGGGATGAAGATAACCAGCCAACATCGAAACAACATCAGCCCCTGGAAACTGAGGATATTGGAAAGAGGTCACTTCTTTTACTTATTATATAGACATCGTTTAAGCTACAGGTGGCAAAGATGCGGATGTGAAAATCACTACCGCAAAGCCATAGCAGGTCATCATCAGGCCAAAATCTGCTTTAAAATCTACTGCACTGTGCACATGAGGTATTCCATTCACATTTTCAGCAATAATGTCAGTGCTTGTCTACGGTCCAGGGACCTCTAACGTGATAAGAAACATTTTCGACAGATAACAGGCTTTCCTCAACAACTGTAGTCGTTGGAAATTGAGGATCAGATGACTGGCTAGAAAGGACTACTGCTGAGAACCAGCCAGCGAGCTATTACCGAACAGATATGAAAAAGAAATAGAGATGGTGTGGACATGTACTAGGAAGGTCGTTGAGTAACATTATATGCTAACCCCAAAAAACGTGGGGCACGAGTGGGAAATGACAAGTTGGATATAAGTCGGAGTAAGAAATAGGAAGTATCGCATGAAAAAAGAGAAGAAGAATTATGGGCAAAGAACAGAACTGAAGACCTTTGTTCGATTCGAGACTCAATGAAATTAGGATAATAACAGTATTATTAATATCAATAGTAATAATTCGTTGATATAAAATTACATTGATGCCGGCCACAAAGTCGTAATGCTAGAATAGAAAATCGGTTTAACACTACATAACTGGTTTCATGAACGTGTTTGAATTATTATGATTTGTAGAAACACTCGAAAAAAATATATAATAATAATGATAATAATAATTTGCTTTATTCCAGAAACAGTACTTGTGGTACAGTGTGGAATTTTCAGCACATATCTACAATATTTGCATCTAATTTTACGGACATTTAAAATAAGTATTAAACAAACAAAAAAATAAATCTGAAGACACCAACAGCAAAAAAAAACAGGATAAATACAAAATAATTATGAATGCGAAAAAGTACAAAAGTCTACCAAAGTATAATGCAGTGTTTGTGGTGGTAGTGTGAGTAATCCTAAATAATACAAAATTTTTAAGGTGGTGACTATGGCGTTCACAACCAATGATTGTCAGTTTAATATTGCCGAAAAGTGTAGAAAAATAAGAAAAAACAGCCACAAAACTAATAATTACATGATGGTTAATGACAGGACAATTTTGTCATACTCATAGTGCTAATAGAGTCAGAACCAGTGGATACACAATAGAAGGAATATAGTAAAGGAAGCCGATGTTAATAATTTAGGTAGCTAAGTATGTTTGAGAAGGAGTTCACTATAGAATACAAAATAAGAGAGAAATAAAAGAGCCTGAAATTATGTCGTTAATAATAGAGCAAGTCATAGGTTTCACGCTTAACATTGTCTCTGTCGCTTAGAACACGGACCAAGTATGGTATCGTTGAGTTCCTGTACTTGGTTGTACGAGCATAGATTATTTTATACTGATTTCTGTAATCGTTAGAAATTGAGAACCAGATGACTGGCTAGAAAGGATCTGAAACAAGGTAGTACTGCTAAGAACCAGCCAGAAAACTATTGCCGAGCAGACATGAAAAAGAAATAGAGATGGATCAGGCATGTGCTAGGAAGGGCATTGAGTGACACTATATGCCAACTCCGAAAAACTTGGTGCATGAGTTGGAAATGACAAGTTGGAAATGAGTCGGAGTAAGAAATGGGAACTATCGCGTGAGAAAGAGAAGAAAGATTATGGGCAAAGAACAGAACTGAAGACTTTTGTTCTACTCAGAACTCAATGAAATTGCGATAATAACAGTATTATCAATATCAGTAGTAATGATGCGGTGATATGAAATAACAGTGTTGACAGCCAAAAAGTCATAATACTAGAATAGAAAATCTGCTTAACACTACATAATCGGTTTCATGAACGTGTTTGATTTATTATGGTTTGTAGAAACACTGAAAAAATAGTTGCATGATAATGCTGCATGCCAAGAGATCCGGAAAAAAAGGAAACTCACCTAATCCTTCGAAAAAGTGAACATGAGGGTAAGAAAAAGATGGCTAACTACTACGTCCAATGATTTTTCAGATTGTGGACGGTAGACTGGATAATGCGACAGACAGTGGCGGGCAACGAGGAGACAGGCATAAAATGAACTCACAAAATGAACTTGAAGCATCTGGACTTCGCAAATGTGATATTTATCTAAATTCTTACAAACTGGAAGATATGCGAATAAGTAGCCAAAAGGCGACGACAGAAGAGACATCAAAGATAGAACAATGATTGTTGGAAAAAGAGAAAACAGAGGTGATGAAGATTCCAGGCCAACACCAACAGCAACAACAACAGACAACAATCAGCATAAATGTGAGAAATATGAAAGAAGCAACCTCCTTCTCCTGCCGACCTGAGAAGCATAGTTTCGAATATAGGCGGATGGAACTGACAAAGATATAAAAGTGAGGATCGGGAAAGCAAAGCAAGCAAGTTTCAATCGAGTAAATGAAAATCGAAATAAGGTTAGGTTTTGCGCAACGAAATCAAAATCAACTGTTGCAGATTTACCTCGTATTACTCTTTAAATCTGTTGATTATTTCTTTGTTTAAAGACGTTCAACTTTCAAATACTGATTAAATCCCAGAGTGGTGATGAAACACTCAGAATCAGACGTATTAATTTGGAGAACAAGCACTTCTCATCTTCTTATTTATGCTTTCAGTCTTTGTTTACCTTCGTACATCACTAATTATTAAAAAAAATCTTTTTCCAAGAGTTGGTTTTCAGTAGAGACAGAAAAACAATAACAAAATTTACCAATAATGATGTTTCATACACTTCCCGTCGAATGTAGTATTGGCGTGTTAATTATGATCGTATATCGTGAAAGGATATTCTCTACGCCCCTGGGGATTCAGTGAGTAGTGATAGTATACACTGAGTGAATAACGTCACGTCAGGTGTAATAGTATAACTTGTGTTCACTATCAGACAGTCATAATTGAGTTGAATTAAACTTGACGTGTTATTAATTGACTACAATTTTCCATTATTATCTCAATAAACAATCAGCTTTTAGAGAACTTGTCTGACGTGCAATAATATGACCATTTCTCTAAGTGTAAACAGACTTTCCAAAGTTATTGGAAAACTAGTCATAATACAAGTGCATCTACTAATACTTCAAATGGTGTATTCGACACCAAAATGACAAAGAAGGTAAACAGGAAAAAGGAACCACCATACTGAAAAGTAGTTTCTTTCAAGCCTCCAATTTATTTTCTTTTACTTCTGGATTTATTGGATTACTTTTCCAGATTCACAAAGGAAAACTCAAAGATGCCTCTGAAGGCAAGATCGACTTGCATCATCGTTGAGATCACTGGTTGTTGCAGATTGCAACATAGAGGAGACCGCGAGATGCGAGAAGACAGAAATACGTTTGCTCTACACAAGAATGTCTGGCAGACTTCAACGTCACGGATGATTTATTTCTAATATCACACAAACTGGGTGATTGACATCAGAAAGCTAACAAGCTGACAGACGAAGCAGCGGAAACGCACTTCAAGTGAACCTAGAAATGTTAGAAGTGGTGAAGTTACTTAACCAACAGTAACGAGCAAGAATCACCATCAACAGAGGAAATTGGTAGGGGTCACCTCGTTTCACTAATTCACACATCATCTTGTCAATCACACACAACACAGAATATGACATCAAAGACAAGATTGGAAAAGCGACACAGAACTTTATTACTCCCATATCAGTTCCGGAATCTTATGCACTCAACAAAAACGAAACAGATTCAAGGTTTCAACATTATTGTCAAGT
This sequence comes from Trichobilharzia szidati, assembly GCA_944472155.2. Classification (NCBI taxonomy): domain Eukaryota; kingdom Metazoa; phylum Platyhelminthes; class Trematoda; order Strigeidida; family Schistosomatidae; genus Trichobilharzia; species Trichobilharzia szidati. The sequence goes on along the minus strand of OX235277.1, from coordinate 63,031,698 downwards.
CAGTGTTTGCACATTGGTGAATGTAACGCGTTGCGCATTGACCAAAATATTCACAACCAGCTACCGAGGACTTTCATCAACACTTATCTTCAGTAGCTCAATGCAACTCAATGACCAGAATGGATTAGAAAATAGAACTGTAACAATATGGCAACCAAGCACCTACTGCTCAACGAGAAGAACGAAGGGTATTAAGATCGAAGCGAGCCTACTGAGCGCTAGCCGATTGTACTTAATGTGATCACCGAAGAATCTGAACTCCTGCCAATTAATGATAAGTATCGTCACGGTCAAGTAGGCTATTCTTCATGGAACATATTTTTGTGGCTCACTAATAAGCATAAGAAATTCGCGAGTCAAAAACTTCATTACATGCTGCTAAATTAAGTTAGCTAATACTTATTCTTTCTGACTAATTCTTCTGCGAAAAGCTTCACCTCAGAATGGACAAGAATTGTAACACTGGCAACCTAAATAAATGTTTATTTGATAGCCACTGTAATCTGTAATGCGTAAGCATTTTATCAGACAAGCTCATGGTACATATTCCTTATAAATTCTTGCTACCCATAGTTTTTAATTCTTTTCCACAAAATGCATGTAAATCAGTCCAATTGGGTTAGACAATATACTTTGTTGACGAACAGTACTCAGCGGAGGATGATTTGAAAGTGACGGCAAAAATAACGATTTTCTTTGTATGTTAATGCCATCAAACACAAGTCTACTCACCACTCTACCTAATCTCAGATGACAACTGAAATAGAATTACTATATCTTCATGAATTTCATCAGGGAATCCCTGTCATCACTCACTGAGTGATAACAATGCGCATTTTTGTTAAAGTTACTCAGTGTTCATCTAATAAGACCTAATAATAATAACGATGCAAGTGAAAAGCAATGAAATGGCAGAAGAAGCATCAAAGATAGATAAAGATAGGTGAACATAGAGAAAAAATGGGTGATGAAGATTCTTGGCCAACAGCAACAGCAACAACAACAGACAACAATCAACATAAATGGGAGGAGTCTGAATGAGGCAATCTCCTTTACCTAACGACCTGGTTAGCTTCGTTTCAACTACATGTGGCCGTTTTTGATGACGATTTCAAAGTTGGAAGATCAGGAAGGCAAGGAATTACACTCAAGTCTGTGTGAAGATCAGCAGCATTCAGCATTAAAATGAAATTAAGATCCAGATTTTTAACTCCAGTGTGAAGGAAGAGCTACTTACTATGCAGATCAGAGGCTTGGCACCGTGTCATGAAGCCGACTTCGTGAAAATTTCAGATCCTTATCATCAATTGTTTTCGTTTAACACTACTCCTGGACTGCAACATGGATCTCTGGCAATGAACGAACCAACCGATCAGCAACCAATTGTGGAAACAAATATGCAGGAAAAAATGAAAGTGGATTGGTCATACTCTGCGAAAATAAACCATCAAGTAACAACACACGACTGGCTATCGCTCGAGTGGAACCTGGCCGAATTTGAAGCTGCAAAATGGTGGTGAGGTCATGCGAAGAGGAGATGAAATCATGTTGGCAGACGTAGAGCTCTGTGAAAACGTTGGGGGAGAAGCGAATGCGATGAAGACAAGCAGTTGAAGACGTAGGTTGCTCCAGGAACTAAAGGGAACAATAATAATAAAATGGAAACATTCACTACTGATGTTTTTACGCTCATAAGAAAAATCTGCTCGCTTATCCTGTTCCAACAGTGGCCGGTGATAACTGTCCAAGAATTCACTTATGAACTTCTGACAAAAAGTGCAAATGTTGTGGATACAGTCTACATCAAGACCTTCATCTTGAGTTTCAGGGTATTCTGAACTATCTGTGAAGTTAAACTTTCATCCTAGGAGGAACTGATTCAACATTCATTGATTCAAACTGACGTCACACACTGCAGCAATAGGAAACCTAACTACTGAGATTATAGGGCTCAGGACTGATCAGTTGTAAAACTGAAACGGATGCTTTGATTGGTTACTTGGTATTAAGTAAAGTCGCACTACTAAGTCTAAACGTTAACGCTGGTAGAACTCATTCACTCTATAATCATCAATCCAATAGTCAACTGTGCAGCGCTATTACGGTATTCAGTGATTTCTTTTATTCAATGATAATCTCATCATTCCAAACAATATTAGTAAGTATACAGAATGGAATTTTTAAGGTTTTTTATACATACTGCAACAATTTAACTCATTTTATAAATATATTTACACACATAAAACCAATAAATGATATAATATACTAATAAAAATCTTTGCTTATACTTTACAGTTCAGATTACTGATTTAAAACGTTTATAAGTTCTTTTCTGACATCTAACTCACTTCACATAAAACTCATGCCAGATATTGTGGCATGGTAGAATTTTTATATTTAGTAGCTGTACAAGCATAAGTTCTTGTGAAGTTTCGTCTCGTTTTACCAACTGAAGAGATAAATACATGGCAAAAGCTGAGAATAGAAGGGATGTTCAGTACCAGACAAGATAACTTTAGCCAACCGCTTGCAAGAATTGAAGTGCTCAAAGATAATAATGTCGATTAGCTGTGTCAAAGATACACCACTAACCCTACTTACAATCTTCAATGTTCTAAGTAATATGATAGTCGTTTTTGAGAAGTACAAGGAAGAATAAGTGGGCGAAACAATAAAGAAGAATGGAAACATTTATTTCCTGATACGAATTTAAAACAAGCAATAAAGTTTAATAAAGCAGGATTTAATGAATTCATCAAATTTCGGTAGAACTCGTCAGCTGAATACTCTACATACACGGATATATATACTTTTGAAATTACATTGGCAGATATAGGACTGATATGTAAACAAACTACATTGAATTAGTCATGCAGAAAGACAGGTACAAATGTTTTTCCAGGTCATGTTCAATTAGATAAGGGAGAGTGAGTGTGGGGGAACAAAATTAAGATAAATTGCATTACGCTTCAATTACATCACTTAGATAAACAATTAGACATTAGAGAATTTAACAAGAATTGCAACCAGAGGGATGTCAATAGTAATAGTTATAATAACAATAATATAATATAACAATAATAATAATAGTGTTGAAGTTATTTAAGATAATGCTACTGATAAAGGATAGTTTTAAATGAATCAAGAATAATAATGAGAATAATAATAATACAAAATAATAATGAGGTAGAATTATAAGTAAAACTTATTACCATGGTAGATTCAGAGTCACGACCATCTCCTTTTGTACACAGAGACCTGGTTTGTAAACTCGAATTGAACAAGCCTTTGCAATTGCAAGCATCTTCTTGTTTCTTTGTCTGCTGACAATGGTGAATGACTTGACTGAGTCGATATCATGCCCGTAATCCACAAGATGCTTTGTTATTGAAGATTTTGACACTTTGCACTCAGCTGTTTTCAGATATTTTTGCAAATGCATCATCATGCGAGTAGACAATCTCCTTTCCGTACGACCTATGTATTTGCTTCCACAAACACACTCCAATTGATATACGCGGTTTGAAGTCTGCTTGAAAGTCTCCCAATGTAATTTCAAAAGTATATATATCCGTGTACGTAGAGTATTCAGCTAACGAGTTCTACCGAAATTTGATGAATTCATTAAATCCTGCTTTATTAACCCTTATTGCTTGTTTTAACGAAGAATGGGAAAATACATGAATCTCCTTTAATTGTAAGAGGAGAGGTTGAGTTGATTTCTGCCAACAGAAAGTCTGGACTTCTTTATGTAATAAGTCTAACGAAGGATTTTCTACGAAATTAACACTGTATGAAACGAACAACAGGGATTCGAGTGGGAACTGATGGTGAGATGGAAGATGTTAAATTTACTCCCTATCATAGTGCCATCAATATTACAGTAATCATGAGACTAAATCAGCCTGACCATGCAAGTCACGTTTGCATTTGAAGCCAAACTCAACAATTTGACATATAAATGGGTTTGTTTAAAGATTATTTAGGCGAGACTTTTCGTTAACCCCAGACAATTTATTTATTTAAAAAGTAACAAAGCATGACAGAAATAGTTGAATCATCGACATATTTAATTAATTCCCGAAAAAAACCCATTAAGACATTGAAATTAGAACAAATTAGTTCAGTGAAGAGTCTCTTTTCGGCGAATTCATTCACTTTGCTGTACAGTCGCAAATATATACAATTAATTGTGTGTGTGTGTACATTAGGTTTGTCAAAATCAAAATAACAGTTAGTGTGGGTTGTTGATTACATCATCAAGATAATTAAGAAATTAAAATGTGGGATTAATAATCAAAGTTGTGACTAAGTGGGGTGAAGATTGGTAAGATGTGAGCAGAGTTACGTAATATAGACATGTTTAGAAAGATTAGATGTTAGTGAAGGAGTATGGAGACAATTATGAAAATAAACCAGATAATAGGTGAAAAGATTGAATGGGTTAGTTACTAAAAATTATTATCCGAAAATTGCAAAAAAAAAATTCATAACAAAGTGTTGATGACAGATAAACTTGAAATTAAACCCACGGTAGTACGAGGGGGTATAGAAGTTTCTCCTGTGTGCATAAATCAGGCTTTTCTATCCAAATCGCTAAGGCTTCGGCAATACAAAGTTCACGGAAACTTGTCGATTTTGGAAGGCTTCTTTTGACTTTATAGATGACTTTGAACGATTTCTCCTTGCAAATCGAATGACCAGTGTTGAGCATATGCTCAATAATGGCGCTCCTTATTGCTCCGTTATTACCTTTCCGTAACCAGGCGGGATAGTGTTCTTGAACTCTTTTAGATAAAACTCTCATCGAACGAGCTGTTTACCTCGCTCCGCAAGATCAGGTGAATTGGTAGATACACATGGAAGCTTTGCAGGATATAGAGGATCGTACAAAAATTGAAAGAAAAAAATAAATGAAGGGGATTAAGTGCCTTCAGGCAAACACGAAGTGAAGAGCTTTCCATTCAAAACAGTATGTTGTCTTGTACAAGAAAACTATGGAAACAGACACTTACTGACCCAGAATTCATTGTTTACTGAAATCAGCTTGCTTAGTGAAACTATCCTAGAAATAGCGTCAAAAGCATCAGTGTAGTCCAGAAAGGAGGCTGGACCAAACTTAGCGCCTATATCAAGACTTGAAACAACATTGTGGTGGGTTTCAACGACTCCACCTAGTGTGTTTCCACTGCATTTATGAGGAAACTGCTTTGAGGCATTAAAAGATTTCAAAAAGGTTTAAAGGATATGCAAGAGAAAATATATTGGGCGTACAATTAGGCAGTTTCATCGTAGTATTTCTGAACATCATCCAGCGTGGTTAAGCAAGGGACGAACAAGATCTATTCGTAGTTCTATTTTAGCACACCTTGTTGATACTGAGCACAAGGTTGATGTTAATAATACTGCATTTAAAATTATTTATCGCATTTCTACTAATCTTAACTTTGCTATGCGATGGATTTAAGGTTTTGAGACATGGTAATACAACCTTCATTTTAAAACCAGGGAAAACATCATTTACGTGATTAGAAAAATCAGATACAGTCGTATTAGATTCTTTCGTTATAAAGGACAAGGATGAACTGAAATTTCTTTTATGCATGTTACTAGAATAAACAGTTGCCAGATGTTTGAAACAACCTTACATGATAAACATTTTTCATGCTATATTCCATTAGGTCTTTGTACTTCACATTTCATAAGAGAGTTTATTTTTCAACCATCTGCATTATAAAGTGATTTAAAGAAATTGTCGTTCCTTCTTCTAAGCCAGTTTAGTGTTTATCTGTGTGAATCTGGTTAGGCCACTGTATACACAAGTAGTATGTCCAATGTCATTCAATGATTTCATATCCTACACGATTAACAAATAATCTGTCAAATCATTTGACCCAGATATTAGAAGAGATAAGTTAATAAACAAATAAAAATGTAAACGGAAAAAAAGTGTTCATCGTTATTTACTTACAACTTAACTTTTCAAGTTTTGATAAGAACTCCGAACTCCATGCTGCTTCTTCTCTTCTTTTTAATTCTTCGGATTAAAAACGGCTAATCTCTTGATTACCAGAGTTTTTGTACTTATTATTTTGTTTAATAAGCCCTGGTTTAACTACTATTAAGAACATATGCTTAGAAGATTCCAGAAACGTGAGGGTTTGGAAGTAACTCGCATGCCAATCGCCCACAACTTAATAAAATGTATCAGTATTCTTTTGTTTACAAAACAGAAATTATGTGAATTTGTTTCTACTATCAGTCGTATTTCGTGCTAAATTGAGCGGCATAAAACTCGCACAGTTCACTAGAAACCTGTGCATGGGGCTACCGAACTTTCTGTAAAAGGATGAGTACACTACAGCTCAAGATTTCGCCCGCTCTTCACAATATCTCTTCACTGTCACTCTCCGATGCATACCTAACCCTTCATTTCCCGTTTGCTATCTTCTGGAGTACTTGAATGGGATATCACTTGGTTGTCTCTTCAATATACGTCAAATTCACCTCCATTACATTCACCGCCTACTGGCATAATGGATGACGAACGAAGGTAAAGTAGTGAAATGTGGGTGACTTCAGTAATCCCTCTAGTTTTCTAAGGAGGGGGTAGCTAGTAAGAGACCTGTCGACAGCCAAGTTACCCTTTACTGTTTTGATAAAATAAACCAATTCGAGATACTAGTAGCGAAGCTGATTTCGACAGTCACGTCTTTAAGTTGTGATCAGTGTTGATAAAATGATTTCAGAGGTTGTAGCCATTTTAATAAGGTGGAATTATGCAGTGAGGAACAGCATAACAATCTCGTTTTTGTTTGGATGTTTGTGACCGAATTCTTTACCAGATTCTGTTTCTCCTGTATTTCGTCTCAGTGCCAGCTCAAAATTAATCTCCTGAGCGTACACAGTCTCACTAAAATTGGTTCAGTGGTTCCTTGAGCGTTCAGAATTTCAAAGGCATGTAGAAAATCCGTATACCAGTTCACTTCAATAGTTAGATATACGATTAGAAATTTTGACCACCTTTATCGGAAATAATTTACAAAGCACTTAAGCATAGATAGGAGACTCATGATTCTATCAATAATCAAATGAAACTATATGGGTATACTACATAGAAAACTAATTTCCGATTAATGGAATAGACTACATAGGAAGCCTTTAGAACTTAATCAATAATCGTTCCGGTGATATCGAATTTAGAAAAGAAGTGTGACCAGAAAGCAAGGATACGTCTTTCTGGTCTCTGGAATACTAGAAATTCATGTATACACATAATGTTAACCTACAATTATATTTTAGTACATTAAAATAGCGACAACACAAACCGAAAACAAAGCAAGCTGCGCACAAACACTATCTAAAACATTTAAAACATAATTCAGTAATTCTATCTTCATAAGATTACAGGATAAACCCTTTATGAGCGTCTTTGAGAAAAATCAATGTCCGAAATGACTTCTTCGAAATATGTCTGTCTAATATGGTTTCTTTTTCAACACTATGTAAGTCAAAACACTTAATAAGGAAACAAGACAAAATGAACGTAAAGAACCGCGAGAAACACCATGTTATGTCACGCGGATATCCTGTTCATAATCATCCCTATGAACAAAGGCCAACAGTCAAAAGATTTGTCATACATTTTACCATATCAATTTACACGAACAATCAGGAACATCCATGGCATTGGATTAATGAGAAACCACTGAAAGGATGCCATATAATTGGGATTAGCCTGATATTGTAATCAACGAAAAAGATCACACCATAAAATGTAAGTGAAAGTAATATTACCCATAAAGTTGGTTACAATCATAAAGTAGTCGGCAAGAGGAAAGTGCCAGAAGGCGCGTTTCAACTGTCTTCCCGTCAGAATAAGACAGCAAAAGTGATATGATTGGAAGCAGCGTTAACAGTGAAGAAAATATTCATACCACTGAATCATTTTTGATAGCTTTGCAATCTTACTTGTATTCAGGAAAGGAATTGATCAAAACCGATTGGATACTGCTAACTAAGTTCCTAAAAATTTAGTGTTTATGTGATGTGAGGTGCAATCTTGAAGGAAATGATTAGAAAACAGGTGTTAGAATTACGTAATTAGTGTGAATAAATAGCTTATCAATCTGTGAATAGATCCACTGAACTGAAACTAATGGAAATAAAATAACGTGTTCATGCAAAGACTGTATGAGAAATGATTGTAGCCTTTTTTCTTTTTTTTTGTCCGTTTTTGTTCATATAGAGTGATCACATAACATTGTACACTTATTATGTAATTCCAATTTCCGTTCAGCAATCTTTGCTAAGTTATTTCCTTCTAAATACTCCCAGCTGATCACGTAATCACCTCACAATTTCCTCATGAGAAGTTTTTTCTCATGAAACAATCCTTTGGTGAGTTTGCATTGACGTATACAATAAATTTTGTTTTCGCTTTCTGATTTCCACCTCGTGTGGCGTAAAGAACTTTCTGTAGCGTAATTACTTTTTTCTTTATATGTCTTTTGAACTCTTTCTTGAATATAAATGTGAACGTACAGCTCCTGAAAATACCTTGTCAAAAAGAAATATTAGAAACCTTTTATTACGTTAACATTTCACGAATCGAATCATTTCATTCTTATAGCAAGAATGGAGGTTGACCGCTTAAAAGTGGAAGACGAAAGACATGGTAAAGCAGTGTTTATTTGCAATATGGTATCTATTTATGGCAAAGTCATATACACCTTATCTTATAAGCACCATTTACACAAATCCTCCGCGTTGTGCTACATGTGGCCATCATATTTTGTTTTTTTTCTTACTTTTCACTTTTCTCAAGGATCTCCACAACGCTGTATCATTTTCTTTCTCTGATATCAAATATATCTCCCTGCTACTTGATATTTTTATGTCGATCAACATCGGTTTGTTTATACAATACAGCACACTCCATACAAGGACTATAATTTTCCAATGAAAGAAATCGGACCAAAGAAATAAAACCAGACAACAATTCAAAATAATTGTCGATTCAGCAGTCAACGAATGAATAGAATCAGAGCCCATCACAGAATCCATGGTGTGACAATAATGACCTAGAATCTGTCAATAATCCCCTTCCCACGAATAGGATCACGAGAAAAACCAACACTTGAAAGTAGTTTAATGCTCACCAATGAATGACTATAACATAGACTACTTCGAGTTCTATTGAAAGAAGTATTTACGTGGTAGGTTTGACTTCTTTGCTTGTGAGGTCAGAAAATAACCATCTTCATTGACTGGCGGTGGTGCTTTACATTGCAATTAAACGGATTTGAAAATTCATATGGCGTCAAATTACATCCTAGTGATTGAATGACCATCGGACACACCCAGGAAACTGGAAGTGCTTAGTTCTATCAGTGGTGAGGACATAGGTGAATGCAGTTTGAAATGATCAAGTTAGATCAAAATATCTGTCCACTATACATTCGCTTCCAATGGTTCTCCAAATGATGTCAGATCATGATCCATCTTAAAAGCATTCACACATTGACAAAACAACTTCTGAACATGTAGCGAGATTCACCTGTCATAGTTCAGAACCGATAGTAGAGTAAAAATACAGCATGCAGATAATTTCAGTTTTGCAATAATTCGTAAAAATTGAATAAATTCCTGATGAATATTCTATTTAAAAAAAACGAGAAATAGAACGAACAATTAATTTCTGATCACAAGAACTTTTGCCTAGTTGAACAGAAAGTAAACTGCGAATGATACAACAATGAGGATTATTCAAAGATAGAAGGAACCCAAATTTCAATTCACGTCTTCTATTCAGCTACTAACATCCTGAAATAGAATATTTGATTATGAATATGCAGAAATGAAAGACCTCAAACTTATTCTACCTCACGCTGTATCAATTATTTCTTAGCACATTGACTGTATGGAATTTACCGCTCACAAGCCTTTCTATGTAGTTGATTATCTACGATGGCTTCTGCATGAATACTGAATAGGAGGACTATGGAATATGTTCCAAAGAACGAGAATTAATGTTGCACATGGTACCATATAGAGAACACAAAAGGAGACGGTGGAAGTAAAAAGCGACAAATATATGCAAACTGGGATTTAAATTCAATGTATTATACATTTCGCAAGTCATAATGTCAGTCTACTTTCAAATTTTTGTTTTAAGGGATTTGAGCAGTGTTATATGTTAGAGACCCACTAAAAACATGGAGGTGCTTAACACTTGTTTTTATCCAGATTTTTACACTTCACCATTTGGCAATCATCACTACACCGAATGTCGAATGTAGAACTTTCAGATAACGAGGCAAGCTTTCGTTAATCATTCACCTATCAGCACGAAATTCACTGGCTTATCGACTCTAACTACTATCATTTCACGAAATTCAGCACCACCGTCTGACCAACATCATCAGTGATTATTACTGATCACACCCGACTTGATGACATACACTGATCACCAGTTATTAAACACTTGCTTCTTAGCCCTACGTGCATGCGTGTAGCTTCGTGAATAGTCGTGAATAGTACATAACGTGGTCGAGTGTTTGAGAGTTAAATGCAGTGGAAGGAGGTGTCATTATGTGGCAGATGAACACAGGATAATTGCGTAATTACAGATAATTAATTCAACTGGAAATGTTGACGAGTAAAACCAAAACAAAAACACCATGACGTAATGAAAGAAGTGAAAAACAACAATTACAGCCAGTCACCATTGTGCTGAGAAATTAATCACAATATCTTTCTCTTTACTTCACTCAGACTAAACTCTGAGTGATGATGGACATTCAAAGAACTAAATTTTCAGACTGCTTAGTTTGCTCATGTTGATGTTTTGGAGGAAAACAAAAATCATAATAATATTTTCCATTAATAACCACTTCATACATTTCATCTTTTGTTTACAATACAATGCTTTACTGGGTATCAATAAGAGAATAGTGAGCCAATGACACGTTAATTAATAATAGATGGTCATTGACTGTACTCAGCGCATCTGGTGACTGGTGAAGGTAATGCAAGGAATAATAAGAATAATCAGACTGTGTTTATTTAGACAGCGAATGCGGAATTCTCTCCATATCTATAAATAACTGAAAGCTTTCACCGTCGCATCCCTTCCATCACGTAAGAAAACAGATGGATAATTCGTTTAGTCTTTGCAACTAAGCACGTTAGAGAGAGTATAAACACAAGTTTAGAATGAATAATTAAATTGTTGATAAGAAATGATCATAACAACAGATTGAAGGATGAACAAGAAAATCGCAAAATACACTCAATATTTGATTAATGTGTAAACATTTGGCACTGTGGTAGGTAGTATTTCCATTTTAGATTGTTTATTAGATGTATTACAGATTAAAACAGTGTAATTTACTGGATGACGTTTCAAGCACAATATATCATTGTCCATAATCATTTAATTATTTATAATCACATGACATCGAAACTTGAATTTTATAGTTATCTTTGATCTCTCCCATTCGTCGTCGTCGATTTTTCCAGATATCCTGGAGAACAGGTGTTGAGTCATTCCTATTACACGCATTTGCAGTTGTTTTGATGGACAAAGCTTCAGTTACTAATCTGTCCCTCCACCCAGTGACATTGGATTTTAAAACTGTCAACTGTAGTTTAGCTATAGCACTGAATGCAATTACACACAACCATACAATAAGATGGGATAGGATGATAGTGGAGGGAGAGATTGATAACGGAAGCGTTTTTAATCGAATCAACTGCCAACACGTGTAATAGTAATGATTCAACACCTTTCCACCCGAATATCTGAAAAATTCCACTACCCCAGCGGCTACAAATAAAAGAGGCCAAAGAAAACTATGAAAACTGAAGATTCGAAGTCGTGTGATTATAACTGATATGATTATGAACAATAATAGATTGTGTTCGAAACTGTGTCATCCAGTAAATATTACTGTTTCACTGTGTGATACATTTAATAAACAAATCAATGTTGAATACACATTAATTCATTAGAAGGTTACAGTTTCTGTTTAGCGAAGGAATATCCCTTTTCAACGACTTCATTTTGAAGCTGTACATTTGGATTTATATTACGGAAAAAGAAGGTACTAAGTGGCAAAATAAATTGCTCCATCAATATTGCACAAATGATAAGAATAAAGATAATGAAATGATTTACTCACGGAATAGAGTTGAAGTGGATGAAATACAAAACGTTTAACGATTATTAAATAAGTGAACTGGTATAAAGATTTTGAAATATTAGGTCAAGTATTGTCTAAAACATGAGCATTTATGAAGGCGAAGATGAATAGAAGTGGAATGAATTCAAGTGGTAAAATATACCAAACTCAACAAAAGAACATTACTATGATCAAGGTAAAGAAAGCGGGTTCGACAAAACGTTTTTGAATGCACAATTTAGGTTTTTGTCCATGTACAGCTACAGTATTGTAGTGGATGAATTTGATCCTGTAGATAACTTCAAAGGATAAATAACGTGAGGCTGAATGAACTGACTCCAGAAGGTGTTCACAGATTGAGGACTTTGAAAATGTATTAAGTATGCGGTAGATGACAGAACAAGTCTATTCAATAATGGCCTTGTGGCCTTTTTTGGTCAGGTAGTCCAAAGTCAAACTGCTGATGGTTTTAGTTACACTGTTATTAAGCCACGCTGATTGATGTTCTTGAGCAGGAAAAATTAGGTTCTCAGAACAGCAGTCAATATAACTTGCTCCATGAGAGTAGTTAAATTCGCAGATACAATAAGAGGTGGCTAGTCTAGATGCTTTGAAGTAACTTGAGAAGCATATTTCACACACTGAAAGCATTTTATTAATTATGAAAATGAAATGTGGACTATATCGTTACGGATTTATTATTTTGAATCCCCTAGTGGAGCTCGGTTAATGGCTCCTGCTACGTATACACCTATAAAACTCATCCACAAACAAATATGCTGCTGCATAGCAAAAGTTTCAACAAAATGAATCTCCATGTTAGTGGCAGAAAACTGTGCAAAGTGCTGTTGATAACGGCTTAAAAACTCGTTTAAAATTCACTGTAAGGTTCACTGAGGACATCAGGGTATAAATGCAGTTCAAGCATTTGCCTTCTTCTTTGTCTTGAATAGGCTTTTATATTGTTTATAAGTGCACACATTCAGTTAATATAAATATCAAGCAGAAAATCATCTTATTTAGAGAAATAAAAGTGGCTGACTTGAAAATGTATTTGTCTGACCTTCTAGTAACGGAATGTGGTCACTAAAGTTCACTGCGTTGGATCTAAGGTCAGATACGCCTCCACAACATCGTCTAACTAATATGCTACATCAGGCAATAATATTATTATTATTGATTTCTTTAGATCCTAGATGAACACATGGCTTCAGCTACTGGTATCCATTGCGTTTGGCAATCTGCCAACGTTTTAACCTGCCTTCACGTCTGTCCAAAATGCTTTCATCTCCTCCATGTCTCACTGGCAATGATGACCAATGAGCCGCTTGCCGTTCGGCCAGGTCTCACTTGAGCAATGGCCTGGCGTGTGATGTCACTTACTTGATGGTTTATTTTCTCTGGAATACCCGGTCTATCTCCATTTTTCCTGAGTATTTGTCACACAATCTGTTAGTGCTGAATTCGTTCATTCATTGTCAGACATCCCTGTTACCGATCTTTTTCTGTCTGGCCACCTGATCTTGAGTAGTTTTGAGCGAAGACAACTGTTTATGAAGGTGTGTAGTTCAAAATTGTTCGAAGTGCCTTTCGTAATGTAGCGCCAAATCTATGATCCATATAGTGAGGTTCGCTGACTTCATACAGTAGTTGAAAATCCGGATCTTATTTTCATTTTCATTCTGAGTGGTGCTGTAGACCTCCACGCTGACTCCAGAGTAATGAAGCTCGCCGTGCTCTTATGGTACTAGCGTTCTGATATCCTTATCAGTTCCGTCCACCTTTCGTTGAAACGATGTTTCCCAGATCGGTAGGTGAAGGAAGTTGCTTCTGCCAGATTTCTCCTTTTTATGTTTACTATTGTTTAATGTGTTAGTGAGTTCAGATTCACTTGCAATGTTTCATCTTTAGTGAATATTTTTGTCAAAAGTGTTAGAATAAGAACGAAACAGCTATCCAATGCTTCTCAAATTTCAGTGACTTTATTGGTTTGTAACGACATTTTCGCTGGAATTGACGTGCATAGTCGTGAACTTTTCTTATTTGAAGTAACATGATTTGCGAAATTTCTGCTGAAGATCTACGGGACAATAGAGAAACTAGCTGACAAAAACAGGAAACGTTTATTTTCTGCAACCATCAATTTTAGGATATTTTATGACTTAATGAGTACATCTCATTGTCATAAAAACTTGTTCCATGTGGGGCATAAAATTAAAAGTTTAGTGATGGAACATATCATATGCATGAATTAGCTATTAGCTATCATTATGGAGTGTTAATACAGATGGAAAAATGGCTGAACGGTTCCAGAGTAGAAATCACTTCAAAACTCTTACCATCATCAATCATCTGCATTTTTTATAAATAAGAACTTCATCATATGTCAATACTACCATTACATGTCATAAAATTTTAACATATATTTACGTTTATAATATGCACAACACGAAAATGAATCAACATAAGCGTTAAAAGCGTAGTTGGTCCGGTGATTTTATTGACATTCATGAAGAATTCTTGATGTCTGTCTCTAAAACAACAATCTTTAGATCTAGTACATATTGCATGTGAATAGCTCCCATAAGTGGCATTGAAGTAAACAACTTCCGTTTCTTATAATTGTTGTTTTCGTGAATCCTTCGTGTAAGCAACGGAGATGATTATGCGTCATTGAAATTTAACAATAAACAAAGAGCATCATTCATTGTAAATAGTATTGTTCCCCTGAGTTCCAAGTGCAAAACAGTACTTCAATAGCGCACCTCCTTATAGTTGTTTACAGCTAACGGCACGATTAACTGTAAGCCTTCATCTCTTCTGCTCCATGTAACCATCTCTTTGCCACCAGACTGTTAGTTAACAATCCATGTTCCAATCAGTACCCTGGCGCTTGCCATCACTTAGCGGTCTCAGAGTATTTTCAAGAATCTGTTTTGTAAAGAATTTTGGTTGACTGGTTGGAGGATTTCACCCTGCGCTGATATCAGTTAGAGATGGTATACAAACTCGCCTTGAAACAAGAAGTTCCCGGATTCAAACCACGTGGTTGCGTACTGGTGAAGGGTCCAAAACCGCTATCCAGTACTCTCAGGTTTTCCAATAATTCTGTAGATGATGTCAGCTCATGATGAAATCACCCAACTGATCTCAGAGTATGCTCAATCCGCTTCCATTTATTGGTGCATATCTTTTGAGAGGTAGTCTTTCTTATGGTTGATCAGCTTCCAAATCTCCATGTCGCTTGTCTTTTATTGCCGTCTGATCTTCAGTATGAAGTTGCAGCAGCTGTTGATAATGCCTGTATCAGCCTGTTTCAAAAGCTTTTAGTGATACACAGTGTAAACCTCTGAAATGTATTAAAGAACGGAGTTGAGAACTGTAATGGAGATCGAATCTTGTTCCTTGATTTATGTGCTGTAGATCTCCATATTGGTTTCAGAGTAGTGAAAATGTATCTTCCTCTTCGGGTATAGTATTTTACATCCTCACACAGGCCACTACCTGTAGTTGAAACAGTGCTGACCAGACGAGTGGAAGAAATGATTTTCATCAAATCCCTTTTATATTGATTCTGATTGTTTGTAGTTGTAGTGAATTAGGTATCAGCTCCCCTTCTGTCTTCTTTGTGTTCATTCAAAGTCCTATCTTCAGTGCTTCTTATTGCTGTCGGTTGGCTTTTGCTTGTATATGTTCGAGGGTTTTTCACATAAGACATAAGTTGTCTACGATATCCATATCGTCCGAGGTGTTATCATCGGTCAAATACACTCCTGTGTTCCTGCCCCCCTAACCGCTAGAATTATGGGTGACATTGATGATAGTTATTACTAACTTTAGTCCACAAATGACAGTCACTCATGTTTGAATAAGTCACTCAATCACGTTTACAATTTCCTGTTGACTGCATTGATTTTGCAGCTGCAAATCCTACGTCTACAGAATTGACTATAAAACAAAGAAATTTAGTTTTCCATACACTGAAAGGGCATTATTTGTTTAGTAAACTTTCATAACTGGAACTGAAGACCACTTTATTCCGAGTTAACGGTATTTGGATGTGATCATGAGTAATAATGAGTTATGCTTTATACACCAATAGTAAATAATCAATATAAAGCCGGATGTTAATCGTTGGTTGATGACTAGCAGTGGAATTCTGGGCCAGCATTTCATTCAATGTAAGAATCATTAGCCTGATATACCTGAAATCTCCTATGAGTGGTGATATTCTCAACGACACTGAGATCCAGCAGCTGTCGTTTGTTCTGGTGGAGAGTGTTTAGGAGTTTTTCACGGTAGGACCTGAGTGGAATTAATAAGACGAAATGAGCACCACCTAAATTCAGCACTAGTCAAGACCCACCACACGATGTCAATTCTCAGATATTATCACATCATACACATCAGGAGACGATTCGTCAACACAGACCGAACACTTCGGTTCAACACATCCTGTCAGTGGGAAAACAAGTTGTTTAATTAAAACATTTTATTGACTGTCCAACGTGCAGAAGAAACATTCCGACCTCGAAAAATTCTGTAACAAAGAAACTTTTGCAGCAGTAATTTCTTCTGTTCAAATAAATTATCTTGCTAGCGTTTACACTCTTCCAGTCTCATATGTAGTTTGGCCAGAATGAAGCAACACAAAAGTCCCATAAACCATAAATTAATTCCACCGAATATGATTTATTTCATTCTTTGTTCAAGATTAGGTTCAGACTGATAAAGCTGCGAGTTTGATTTATTTAGGACTTACATGCGTCATAAGTATCTGTTCCCTGGATGTCTCACAGTGTTTCAATTTTTTAAAGGCACCTGGTCGTTCATTTTATTCTCTCTGTCTTTCCTTGATTATTATGTATAGTGATAAGATGAAATCCAGTTACGGGCAGAGTACTGACTAGGCGTCTGGTAATTATTTAATTCATCCCAAGGTTAAATAAATTGTATAAGAGATTCAATATGCATGAAGTGATATTGCATAAAGCTTGAGATACTAACTGTTGCCTTGCACGTTTAAAAACTTTGTATTGATGATAAAAGTCTTACTTTTCAGTAGTAACAAGTGGAGGTGTTAATCGTAGGGAATTAGTGTTTTCTTGGAAAAAGTCGTTACTCACAGTTGTAAATGAATTCCACGAAAATCGCTTCAACATTGACATTTGTTTTGTCATTCAGTGAATAGTGGCCTCCAGTAAGAACCCGTCAGATGGGTGCACCCGCGTTCACTGTGAACCTGTGATCAATAAGGTTGGAGACAAAAATACGTTGTATCACAGACCAAAGCGTTATCAAAACGGCTAAGCAAACTATATCTCCTACGTGTAGATTACATTTATTTTTGGACGGAAGGCTTCATTTCTCTTGATCTGTCGACTCCTCAGATGGACGCTTTGACGATGTATGAAGAACACATTCATGTCATCTGGTTAGTAATGGCCAGCAATGGGATTGTTGATGCCACTTTTTCGTTTTTAGACCTCGTCAGTCCCATCTGCCTTAATTCCTGGTGAGCGATCATGTTTTCTCCAATTTTTATAGAAAATGAAACAGCAATTCAAGTGACGTCAATTATACAGAAATATTGACGCTGTCAATTTTCATCTTCTTTCTCGAAACAAACATAACGTAGATCAAAATCTTTAGTAAGTACACGTTGTGGGTGAGACCATCTGAAAGACTGTTATTTACCATAAGAAAGATGGATTAAGTTAAAAGAAATACCAGAACCATATCAGTGATGATAAAGAATCTTCTGATTACCCCATAGACAATTTACCCATTGAAAAATGCGACTCCAAAGTAGTTAATTTAAATCCTAAAAATAACCGATTCATAAAAAGACTTACAAAAAGAAGTGGATAGAACATATGGATGGCTGTGAAAGTGATACAAAGGAACCATGTTTATTTATATGTCCAATATGGATCTGCATTCACATATTCAAACTTTCATATCAATTATTACCCCCATTTAAATTCCCTTCGCAACTATACAGAATTAGGTGATAATAACTGTAACTATCTGAATTTATGTATTAAAATGTGAATATTCAGCTTTTGAGGATGAGCTAACCAAACATATATGACAGCTTAGCTTCATATTCTTAAATTTTGGGTGGATAGACGTCTGCCTTCAAAAATCTATCACATACGAACATACCTCATAACGAAGGCGAAACAATAAATCGGTCTTCATCCTATGTAATTTATGTAAAAATATGAGAACAATGCCTGTAACCACAAAACCAACACGTTGTGATTTGAACGCACGGAACAATCTATGATTTCCGAAACTGCTTCAAGGGAGACAAAGTTACAAAACGCGCCAAAGACAACAAACAGTCCACTAGTTGTTGTCAGACCGATGTGCTTCTTTTCAGAAATGTTAAATTAGTTCAGCAAAAAGATGTATTTTAGAATCAAAAACAATGCGTTCAACAAAGTAGGATCAAAACTCTGCCTATCTGAATCACACTCCAACAATACTCACAGATAGTCCCCTGTCAGAATGAGCCACATTCACTCAAACATAATCACATCAAAAACACCCTGTTGATATCACCGCACTCACATAGAGAAGCGTTAGAATCACAGATCAATGATTAGGATCAAGTCAATGTGTGATTCGCGAAAGTCGGACAGATGAAATGCAGTCTAAAAGGAAAAACAGACAAAAGTTATAAAATTAATTGAAACATAATAATATTGCGATAAGACCGTTGGGGAGATACTATGTAAACATCTTTTCTGTTACAGAGCTTCTTTGGCATAAAAAACGCCATCGGAATCAATGATAAACCTGGAGTAATTCTCATATTATTCCATCACGGAGCGTCTCAAGAAGTCTTAAAATGACCTCGATTGCTTCAAGAATTAACAGTCTCTACCATACAATTTAATCACCGGATACGAGCACACCGTTATGCTAACAGCAGTCAAGCTGCGAAACAATAACATCCTAATCCTGTCTGAAGGAGTTCGAGTTGGCTTCTGCGAATTCATGCTCATAATCAAACTGTATTTCAGTGAATAAAATCACAATAAAGCTGAATTGAAGTTTTACCAATGCACCATGGGTAGTTTGTTTTCGTCTATTTTGCGTGTCTAACATACCAAGAATATACCAAAAAAGTCAAAACATTTTTGAAACTAATGTGAAATGAAAAAGAAAAAGAAACATCGAAATAAACTTTTAAAAAACGTTGTTTTTCATGAAATGATCTTTAGGCATCACAAGCATGTCTACAAACTGTCAATGAATGCTGCTCAATTAAACGGAGTCAGTCGTAGGTTCCAATTAAGCAGTTACTATTAAACAATAACAACATATCAGCCTGTTGAACCAGACACAACATGGATGAGACTGGAAAAAAACATCAAAATAAACAAACTATCCTAGCATTACAGATATTCTAATAATAGAATCAAATCAAAAACTGTTACAATAAAGAAAGTTATAAATTCTTTCGGTTTAAATCAGGCAAAATTCAACGTCCACTTAGATAGATGTCTGAGCAAGCCAGAAAACGAACTGAAAGAGATGTATATTTCACCTGCCTCAGGTTTGATTAAGACACGAAACAATTGTGAATCAAATGCAGATGTCTGAATGTGATCGAAAAGAAATCTTGGTCTGAGTCATTCGATGAATGGAACAGAATAGAAAAGCTATATATTTACTTGAAAGTAATGTATGAGGTAATTTGGCTCGTACAGCTCAATAGTAACATTTGTGAGTGAATGCCTAAGTGAAATCGATTAGAATCTACGGAGAGATATCAGTTCTACTGATGTTACAGATGCATCTACGAGTCTGAATTCGATAAGCAACCAATCAAGACCAAAGTCCTCCTATCAACTGACTCCAATCATTTAACATCATTGGACTTATTTTATTGATGGCCTTTTTTACAGTAAGAAGAACAAGACTCGACATCCTTTCAAAATGCACTACATTGGGAAATGTTCCAAGTTGGCGAAAACATTGCGAGACCACTAGATACAACACAGTCAACATGAGACAAACAACGCTTGTCATTTCACAAGCACCAATCAATATTCAGCTCAACCAAATCAAATTCATCCACCTGAGCTGCAAATCTCCTCTTCTTATAAAAGTGAAGTCCTTGGATCTCTGTACCTTCAGCCAATCATTTCATTAATCACAATGATATCTAGTGATGCGTATATTGCACTGTCGAACAGTTCAATGTATCCTCCTTTCTTCGATAGAACAGGAATGGGTTAATTATTCATCGCTCCGGGAATAACGATGGTCAGGCTGAAAATCATGATGAAAGTGGTAGCATGGTAGTTTTTCCATCATCTTGTTACGCCTCAATTCAATCAATATTTCAGAAATAGTGATGAATAGATGACACAAATCGAATTTTATTTTGCTTCAACCTCATTTCGTGTGTCTCGTTATAACTAAGCAAACTTAACAATTAGCTATCAGAATAACAAGAACACTTACAAGAAACACACACAGATCTAACGACGAAAAACCTCCGTATTTCTGCTTTTGAAGCGTTTAGTGACTGTTCATGTTCCAGTGTTTACTGATATCAGCTTGCTTAGTAAAAGTGATCTGGGAATATAGACACAATGTAGAACGACTGCGTCTAATGCGTTTTCATTGCATATGTAAGCAAACTGCTTTGGGTCATTAGGAGATTTCAAAAAATCTTTACGGATATGCAAGAGAAGTCCCTCCATAGTTTTCAAAAATATAGATATGATGACAACTTGCCAAAACTTTAGACTTTGGTACAGACACAACCTTTATTGCTTTCTAGACAACAAGAACTGTATCCATGAGAAACATCGCTTGAAAAATATGAGTATGACTACAATACAAAATATCAACATGCTTTTGATGAAAAAATACTTGGTACATCATCTTCTCTTAGACTGTGCGATGGGCTTGTGGATGTGAGACATGGTAATACAACCTCTATATATTAAAGCCAGGGAAATCATCATTTACGCGATTAAAAAAATCAAATACAGTCATATTAAATTGTTGCCTTATAAAGGATAAGCATCAAGTGAAATTTGCTTTCTACTTGTGACTTCATTAAACAGTTTCCAGATTTTTGAAACAACTTTACATGATAAAAATGTTTCATTATATATCCCATTCAACATTTCTCTCTCAGACTTTATCAGAGAATTTATTGTCCAAGCATTTGTATTATTATGTGATTTAAGTAAACGTTGGTTTCCTCTGCTAGGCTAGTTTATTGTTTATCTGTGTGAATCTGGTTAGGGGAATGTATACATAAGTAGTATGTCCAATGTCATTCAATGATTTCATATCCTACATGGTTAACAAATAATCTGTCAAATCTTCTGACCTAGATATTAGAAGAGATAAGAAAATAAACAAATAAAAATGGAAACAGAAAAGTAGTGTTCATCGTTATTTACTCACAACTTCATATTTCAAGTTTTGATTACAACTCCGAACTCCATGCTGCTTCTTATCTTTTTAATTCTTCGGATTAAAAAGGCCTAATCTCTCAATTAACAGAGTTTTTGTACTTATTATTTTGTTTTCTAAGCCCTGCTTTAACTATTATTAAGAACATATGCTTAGAAGATTCCAGAAACGTGAGGTTGGGGAAGTAACTCGCATGCAAATAGCCCACAACCTAATTACATACATCAGTAATCTTTTGTTTGCGAAACAGAAATTATGTGAATTTGTCTCTACTACTGTTCGTATTTCGTGGTCAGTTAAGCTAGATAAAACTCTCATAGTTTACTAGACACTTGTGGATGGTGCTGGCAAACCGCCTTCTGTAAAACAAATAGCCCATTGCCACTGAAGCATGAAAGCACAATTAGATAAGCCTGTTTATTCCAGCTTTCAGAGGAAGGGTTTGAGAAGTCAGTGGTTTTCTATCGATTGGCAAAAGTGACCATAAGGGTACATACTGTTTGCATTATATCCATTTCGGCAGAAATTCAGCAGTGGCTTTTTTCTCTCAGTGAAGAATGTTAGGTGGTTACACAGAAAGGATAAGCAGCAAGGAACTTCCGAAGTTCGCCAATGCGTTCAAAACTAACTGCCTATCAAATATGAGCGAGGAAACGTCAATGAATTGGGAACTCTCTGAGAAGACCATTCATTGTCTATCACCAGGAGTTAACCTGGAAGGGGAAACCATGACTTAGGCTTGCGAAGATGGATTGCGTGAAGGATATCATGTAAAGTAGGGAAAAATGTTTGAATTTAGTATTAGAGCCGGCTGCAAGTAGAAGTGGCGATGAACCAAGAGCGATAGAGATTTGTCACTAAGGAACTATGTCACACTTTGGAAGCACAGAATGGATATCACATGATATCACATCCGTATAGTTCTAAGATGTACGTGTTCGCCTCCAGACGCCATACGCCTTGGAAAAATTATTTGTATGTTTAATAACAGCTCGATGAAGCCAAAACAAATCCAGTATATTAGCTGACTAACTTAATTTAGAGGATACGTCTTACCTCCTTTGAATGGCCACTAGGGTATAAACAGTGTCTTCTGTGAAGTGCTTCTTGGTCTTAGTGCTGAGTGAGCAGGTCAGGTAACTCATCGTCTTGGTGCCTTTTGAATAGAGTTTCTGTCTGAGGCTAACTTCTGAACGCCTCCGACCACTAAAAGTCATGTTTCCATTTTTACAGAAGTGACATTGAATTAGCAAGCAATAAGGTGAATTTATGACGGCGGAAAGTGTGCGAAGTATATTTAAAATGAATGACACAGACAAGTGTTACGAAATACTACTCTTATTTTCCAGTCACGCAATTCAGAGCACGGACATCAGTTTTAAAGACCTAAATAATTCAAATTTTTCCAGAACAGAATTGATATTTATACAGTTTACTAAAATGCTCAACAAACGCTTATTTATGTGCTCATGAAAATCAAGGACCTCCTTAAACGGTCGTTCATGCTGCAAATTAAATTCAACGATAATTGGAATCTATTTTTGTAAACAAAATTATACTTATCTTTGACTACTTGTTCTGTGTAAGGTTCCATTCTGCTGATATACGTTGTAAAAATGATTGTCAATTCTGAAGTGCTTTCATTTACTGCATAGCCTAAGTAGCCGAACTCTTTCAAACATAAAGAGAAAATATTCCATCTCATTGTCTGAATTTTACTTATCAAGTGAAGATTATGAATTAAATCTCTCTACAAAGAATAAAAGGTCTCAAACAGGGCAGAAAAATATGGAGGTGTTACTTGGTCTCTAATAGATGCATCATTAGTATGCTTTGTGAAGATTAAATGAAATCCGTACGAAACTCAGAAACTATGTGAAAACTGCAATAATATGGTTGCGCAGTATTTTGTTAGATGTTATAAATGGAAACATGATACATAAATTTTGTTTAAAACGATTCATTGTATAACATACAAAAAATCAGAGTACAATATGAAAGATAATGTGCGACTCGACCCCTCGTAATCTCACCGGTTTACACTGTCTCCTTGTTTCACTACTAACCAATTTGTGTTCTTCGAAATTCGCAGGACCCTCTCATCTTCATCCTTACACTATTCAGCAACCAGTGCACAGCTTCTACAAATAAGCACAACTCCTGCAGTGAACACTCTTGTGAATTATCATAATAATTTGTAGCAGCAGACTTTAACTGTATCACAAAGTAACCATTAATTCATATAACTCGTTAACTGTGTTTTCCATAATATACTGTAAAACTCTCACTTCAATAACGCGATTTCTGCTCTAATTCCGTTAACGATGTCAGTGTGTGTTGACGGCACAGCGGCAGGGACACTCAACTACAAGGCATTTGCTCCAGGGTTCTATCTCCTGCCGACGCACAACCTATATAAATGGTCGGCCTGCGAATTTGGACTACTGATATCAAATGCTGATAATTCAATACTTGTACCAAAAGTACTGTGTGGAATCAAGCTATTAAATTAAAGTGGCCTATGAAGTGATTGGTGACCTTGTTTGATGTTAAAACTGTATACTCATGTTTACTTTAAACCGCACATTTTACATATTTATATATCTGTTTACCTGTATATTCACGTATTAATCATGTCTTCACCTGTCCATTCACATTCTGCACATGAAACTGACGAGACAGAAGATTTAATAATAAATGTTATAGTCGACCTGTGTCTACCTTCATTTGGTTTATTCAGCCTGGGATTTAACTCCCCATCATTGAAACCCTGTTTGCTGCCCGAGGTGTTAAGTCACAGATAGCATAGTATGGATGAGTCTTAACTGCACTGCTCACACAGGTTCTCAAAGACATTGCTGATTAAACAAGTGTGCTTCTGTAGACCACCAATATAATCTACTCAAAGCAAATTTGATCCAAAGAAGGGTTGTCTCTGAAGACAAAGGGATTCAGTAATTACTCACTGTTTGTAAGTTAGATAGAAGGACGCCGTCTCAGCTCCTTAGGCATATCCTTCAGCTAATTCATTTAGATAAGACTGACAAAGCAATTCAGCTTGACCCCAGATCAGAAGGCTGCGAGTTCGAATCACGTAGGGCTCATCAGTTAATTTGTAGGAGACTTTGTAGTGAGATCGATGTAGGAACAAATGTTTGAGTAGAAATTCGAGTTAATGAAATGACACTGTTATACCATATGATGAAAAACACAGTTATCGCGTTAACATAAATTAATGGTTACTTGGTGATACAGTTAAATTCTGCTGCTACAAATTATTATTATAATCCACAGAAGTGTTCATCGCTAGAGTTGGTAGATGCTGTGCACTGGTTGCTAAATAGTCTTTGGGTGAAGATGAGAGGTTCCTGCGAAACTCGAAGGATACAACACGGTTATTAGTGAAGCAAGTCGTGTAGCACATTATATTTTACATTGTACTCTAAAACTATGTATGTTATACAACGAATAGTTTTAAACAAAATTTATGCATAATGTTTCCATTAATAAAGTCTCACAAAATACTAAGTAATCAAAATCTGTATAAACAAATTCCTCAAGTGAAAAATATCTAGAGAAAGTATACCAGGGAGTATAATTTGTGTGTAATTAATGTATGCCACATATGATGAATCCAGTGCTTACATGATCAAAGTTATAATGAGTTTCTATCACGTAGCATAATTTTACTTCATACACGTAGGTATAAAAGGTTCTGCACTGTAGATAGAGAATTAATTAAAGTGAGAAAGAAAAGTGTTATAATAATGCACTGGTACTGGTGAAACTATCAAGGATTAACTTGGACTAGCAGACTGTTATAATTATGCATGTTATCCCATTGGATTCTGAGTGGAGTGTTGAGCTTCAGAAGCATTTCTACATTTCATGCTGTTATCTGCAACCTTCGTTGGATGACTACACTACAGGTCAAGCTTTCGCCCTCTCTTCAATAAATCTGTTCACTATCACTCTCCGATGCATACCTATACCGTATTTTCCAATTTGCTATCTTCTGGAGTGCTTGGATCGGATATCACTTGGTGTCACCTCACAGTACGTAAAAAGATGATTTGGACAGTCACCTCTTCAAGTTGTGATCAGTGTTGATAGAAGGATTTCAGATGTTGTAGCCATTCTAATAAGGTGGAATTATGCACTGAGGAACAGCATAACAATTTCGTGTTTGTTTCGTTGTTTGTGACTGAATTCTTTACCAGATTTTGTTTCTCCTGTATTTCGTCTTAGTGCCAGCTACCAATTATCTCCTGAGCGTACACAGTCTCACTAAAGTTGGTTCTGTGGTTTTTTGAGCGTTCAGAATTTTAAAAGCATATAGAAAATCCCCATACCAGTGCACTTCATTAGTTAGATTTGTGATTAAAAAATTCGACCACCTATATCGGAAATAATTTACAAAGCACTTAAGCATAGATAGGAGACTCATGATTCTATCAATAATCAAATAAAAAGATACGGGTATACAACAAAGAATACAAATTTCCGAATAATGGAATTAACGAAATAGGAAGCTTTTAAAACTTAATGATCAATGGTTGCGGTGATACCGAATTTAGAAAAGAAGTGTGACCAGAAAGCAAGAATACATCTTTCTGATCTTTGGAATACAAGAAATTCATGTATACACATAATGTTAATCTACAATTATATTTTTGTACATTATAACAGCGACCACTCAAACCGAAAACAAAGCAAGCTGTGCACAAACACTATCTAAAACATCTAAAACATAATGCACTAATTCTTCATAATATTACAGGATAAAATCATTATGAGCGTCTTTGAGAAAAATCAATATCCGAAATGACTTCTTCGAAAAATGTCTGTCTAATATTTTTCCTCCATTCCATACTATGTAAGTCAAAACACCTAATAAGGAAACAAGACAAAATGAACGTAAAGAACCGCGAGAAACACCATGTTATGTCACGCGGATATCCTGTTCATAATCATCCCTATGAACAAAGACCAACAGTCAAAAGATTTGTCATACATTTTACCATATCAATTTACACGAACAATCAGGAACATCCATGGCATTGGATTAATGAGAAACCACTGAAAGGATGTCATATAATTGGTATAAGCCTGATATTGTAATCAACGAAGCAGATCACACCATAAAATTGTCAGTTAAAGTAATACTACCCATAAAGTTGGTTACAATCATAAAGTAGTCTGCAAGAGGAAAAAGCCTGAAGCCGAGTTTCAACTGTCTTCCCGTCAGAATAAGACAGAATAACTTGACATAACTGAAAGCAGCGTTAGCCGTGAAGAAAATATTCTTACCAATAAATCATTTTTGACAGCTTTACAATCTTATTTGTATTCAGGAAAGGATTCATCAAAACCGATTGAATACTGCTATGTTCCTGAAAATTTAGTGTATATGGGATAAGAGGTGTAATCTAGAAGAGAATGATTAGAAAACAGGAGTTAGAATTACGTAATTAGTGTGAATAAATAGCTGATTAATCTGTGAATAGATCCGCTGAACTGAAACTAATGGAAATAAAAGAACGTGTTCATGCAAAGACTCCATGAGAAATCATAATAGCCTTTTTTTCCTTTTTTTTGTCCGTTTTTGTTCATATAGAGTGATCACATAACACCGTACACTTATTATGTAATTCCAATTTCCGTTCAGTAATCTTTGCTTAGTTATTTCCTTCTAAATTACTTCCAATGGATCACGTAATCACCTCACAATTTCCTCATGAGAAGTTTTTTTCTCATGAAACAATCCTTTGGTGAGTTTACATTGACGTATACATTAAATTTTGTTTCTGATTTCTGATTTTCACCTCGTATGACGCAAAGAACTTTCTAAAGCAAGATTACCAGTTTCCTTTTGTGTGTTTTGAACTCTTTCCTCAATATAAATGTGAATGTAGAGCTCCTGAAAATACCTTGTCGAAAAGAAATATTAAAAACCTTTTATTACGTTAACTTTTCACTTATCGTATTATTTCATTCTTATAGCAAGACTGGACGTAGACCTATTAAAGGTGGAAGACGAAAGACAGTAAAAAAAAGTTTATTTGTAATATGGTATATATTTATAGCTAATTCATATAGACCTTATCTTCGAAGCACCATTTACACAGATCCTCCGCGTTTCGTTACGTCTGGCCATCATATTTTGTTTCCTTTTGTCTTCCTTTTCACGTCTCTCAATCATCTCCGCAACGCTGCATCGTTTGCTTTCTCTGATATTGAATCCATATTTCCCTACTATTTGATTCTTTTGTCCGGCTGAACACGTGTTTGTCCATATACTACTGATAAATCTTGTCAGTAGCACACTCCATAGAGGGACTATACTTTTCCAATGAAAGAAATTGAACGAAAGAAATAAAACCATACAACATGTCAACATAATCGTCGATCCAGCAGTCAGTGGATGAAAAGAGGAATTATCCATCAACCTGGTGTGAGAATAATGACCTAGAATCTGACAGTACTCTCCTTCCCACGGTGGGGATCAGAAGAAAAGAAGAATTTTTTATTCACGGTGGATCCACACTTCTTATCACTAGAGTTGTCCCTAAGCAGAACAATAATGACGTAGCAAATAAACTCACCAGTTTGCAGATGACAACAATTTAATAAGTGAACTTGCACTATATATTCATAAAGACTCACTTAAAGCAATTGGACATTTTTGTTTTCCTATGCCAAGTGACATCGCACCCTTGGCATTCGAGTGAAATCCAGGTGGGAAGCAACGAGTGAGTCTTCCCGAGTTGATTTAGAGGGAGTCGTAAGAAGAAGAGATGAGATAGTTTGCCCAATCGTTGTTGAAGCCCTATGTTTCACGTGGAATAATAACGATATCGCACACAGAGCTAAGAAATACCCACCAAAGTGAAGAATGCATGCTGAATCATTTTTCACTCTGTTCCAAACATGCAACAAATGCCTGGAAAAACTGCAGTTAAATACCTACCAACCGACACTTGAAAATAGTTTAACGCTCACCAATGAATGACTACAATAAAGACTACTTCGGTTTCAATTGGGAGAATTATTTACGTGGTAAGGTTTACTACTTTGCTTGTGAGGTCAGAAATTCAGTAACTATACATTGCAATTTTACGGAATTTATAGTTCATATGGCGTCGAATTCCATTCTAGTGACTGAATGCCTGATGGAGTCACCTGAATAATTGGAGATGCTTAGTTCAATCATTAGTGAGTTCATAGGTGTATGCTGTTGAAAAGCATCAAACTAGATCAAAATAGCTGTCAGCTACGCATTCCTTTCCAATGGTTCTACGAATGATGTCAGATCATGATCCATCTCAAAAGCAAGTATATCTTGACAAACCAACTTCTGAAGCTAAAGCAAAATTCACCTTTCACAGTCAAAATCAAATCAAATAATTCCAGAACAGATAGTAAAGTGAAAAACTAGCATGCAGATAATCTCAGTTTTGTTATTATTCGATAAAATTGAATATGTTCCTGGTGGTTATTCTAGTTTTGAAAACAGGAGAAATAGAACGAACATTTAATTTCTCATTACAAGAGCTGTCACCTAGTTGAACAGTAAGTAAACTTCAAACGACACAACTTTGAGGATTATTGAGAAATAGAAAGAACGCAGCTTTTAATTCACGTCTTTCTTCGGCTGTTAACATCATTAAATAGAATATTTGATTATGAATATAAGGAAATGAAACACCTCAAACTTATTCTTCCTCACACTGTATCAATTAATTCTTAGCACATTGACTGTATGGAATTTACCGCTGACGAGACTTTCTATGTATTTGATTATCTTAGATGCCTTCTGCAGGAATGCTGATTAGCGAGACTACGGATTATGTTCCAAGGAGCGAGAATTATTGTTCCACATGGTACCATATAGAGAACACGAAAGAGAGACGGTGGAATTACAAAACGAGAAATATATGCAAATGGAGATTTACATTTTTTGATGTTTTATACATTTCGCAGATTGTAATGTCAATCTAATTTCAAGTTTTCGTGTGAACGGATTTCACCGATTTCAAGCATCGTCAAGTACTGTTAGACGTTGGAGAACCACAGAAAATCTGGAGGTGCTTAACAGTGGCTTTGATACACGTGTTTACACTTCAGCAGTAGGCAATCATGACCACATTGGATGTCAAACCTAGAACTTGCAAATTACGAGGTGACGTATCGTTGATCATTCAGCCATTCGGAGAAAATTAAATGACTCATTGATTCGAACTACTGTTTTTTCGCGATTTTAAGCGTTGCCGTCTGACAAACGTCATTAGTAATTATTTCTAATCACACCCGACTTGATTAAATACACTGGTCACCAATTCTTAAACACTTGCTTCGTAACCCAAAGTACATGAGTGTAGCTTCCTGAATAGTCTCAAACAACATTTCAATGATTTCTGTGTTTCAGTGACTCTCTAAGTGATACCAATCTTCGACAGAACATCGAAACGATCTACTACCTCATACTGCCGTATTCTATGGTCACAATGATACAAGATGGATGAATTTGCAATAGTTGATGGTCTAACGAATAAAGTTTAGTTGTACAGAACGTGATCAAATGTTTGAGAATTGAAAGCTGAGGAAGGCAGTGTCATTATATGGCAGATGAACACAAGATAATTGCGTAATTGCAGATAATTAACTGAAGTGGAAATGATGACGAGTAAAATCAAAACAAAACACCATTACGTCATAAGAGAAGTGAAAAACAACAATTACAGCCAGTCACCGTTGTGCTGAGAAGTTAATCACACTATCTTCCTCTTTACTTCACTCAGGGGGAACTCTAGTTGGTGATGGACGTTCACAGGACTAAAATTCCAGACTACTCATTCTGCTCATTTTGATGTTTTGGAGGAAAACAAAAGTGATATTAATATTTTTCACTAATAATTAGCTCATACATTTCATCTTTTGTTTACAATACAATGCCCTACTGGGTATCAGTAGTAGAATAGTGACGCAATGACATGTTAATTATTCATAGATCATCTTCAATATATCTGTGTGATATGCATGAACTGTACTCAGCCCATTCAGTGACTAGTGAAGCTAATTCAAGGAATAATAAGAATAATCAGAATGTGTTTATGTAGACGGTGAATGAGGAATTCTCATCATATCCAAAAATAACTAAAATCTCTCTTTGTCACACCCCTCCCATCGCGTAAAAAAACATATGGATAATTCGTTTAGTCTTTGCACATAAGCACGTCAGAGAGAGTATCAACACAAGTTGAGAATGAATAATTAAATGCTGATACAAAATAGTCATGACAAAAGATTGAAGGCTAAACAAAAAAATCGCGAAATATACCCATTAATTGATATATGTGTGAAACTTGAGCACTGTGGCAGGAAGTCATTTTTAATATGAAATTTCTGGTGACATTTATTGTCTTTATTTTCTGTGATTTTAATACGACTGTACAGCTTGAAAATCAAGCCGTTGAAAAGGGGTATTTCTCTGCTAAACAGAAACTGTATTTTGCTAATGAATTAATGGATATTCCATATTGGTATGTTTATTAGATGTATCAGACTGTAAAATAGTATAATTTACCGGAAGACGAAGTTTCGAACACAATCTATTATTGTTCATAATCATTAATTCAGCTATAATCACGTGACTTCAAAACTTCAGTTTTGATTTTTTTCTTTCTTCTCTCCTATTCGTCGTCTAAGGGTAGTAAAATTTTCCAGGTGTCTCGGACAGGTGTTGAATCGCTCTTATTACACGTGTTTGCAGTTGGTTCGATGAACAGAGCTTCTGTTATCAACCTCTCACTCCACCATGTAATACAGATTTTAAAACTGTCATCCTATCGCATGCTATTCCATGGTTGGGTGTAACTGCATGTAGTGCTATATCTGAACTACAGTTGAGAGGTGACGTCAATGTTAAAATGCAGTTTAAGCATTTGTGTTCTTCTTGATCATCAATATATGTTTATATTGTACATATGTGCCTACATACAGTCAATCTAATTACAGAGCAAAAGTCGCCTTATTTAGAGAAACAAAAGCGTCAGACTTGAAAATGTATTTGTGTGACCATTGAGCCGCTTACCGCTCGTCCAGTTTCCGCTCAAGTGATGGCCTTGCGTGAGATGTCACTAACTTGATGGTTTGTTTTTTCAGAGTGTGATGAATCCACCTCCATTTTTTCCTGCGTATTTGTCGCACAATCGGTTAGTGCTGGGCTCGTTCGTTCATTGCCAGAGATCCCTGTTGCTGATCTTTTTCTGGCCGGCCATCTGATCTTGAGTAGTACTGAGCGAAGACAGCTGTTGATGAAGGTGTGTAAATCGAAATTGTTCGAAGTGCCTTTCGTAAAGCAGCGCCAAATCTCTGATCCATATAGCAAGCTGCGCTCACTTCATTCTGTAGTTGAAAATCCGGATCTTATTTTATCATTTTCATGCTGAGTGGCTCAGTTGGCCTTCACACAGACTACAGAGTAACGAAAGCTCGCCTTGCTGAGCCAGAACTTGCACTTTGATATTCTCATTAGTTCCGTTCGCCTGTATTTGAAACGATGCTTCCCAGGTCAGTAAGTGAATGAGGTTGCTTCTGTCAGATTTCTCTTATTTATGCTGACAGATTCGTGTCTCTTGTTGTTGTAGCTGTTGCTGTTGGCAGATAAATGAGAGTTTATGTAACTAAGGAAACCAAGCATGCTAATCAAAAAACGCGCCAAGGTCGTTCATCGAGCATTAATAGAAAAGAAAATTTGATGCGTTATTGAGTTCAGATAGACTTCGAATGTTTCATCTTTATTGAGTTTATCCATCAAGAGTGTTAGAATAAGAACGAAACAGCTATCGAATGCTTCCTGAACTTGAGTGACTTTATTGGTTTGCAACGACATTTTAGTTGAAATAGAAATGTATAGTCGTAAACGGTTCTTATTTGATGTAATTTTACAACATATATAACAGTATTTAGGAATATTCTTTGATTCAGATCTACGGGGCAGTATAGGAACTAGTTGACAAAAACAGGAAACGTTTATTTTCTCCAACCATCATTTTCAAGGATATTTTATAACTAAATGAGTACATCCCATTGTCATTAAAACTTGTTCCATGTGGGGCATAAAATTAGAAGTTTAGTGATGGAAAAATAATATGCATGAATTAGCCATTAACTACCATTATGGACTGTTAGTAAAGACAGAAAAAATTGTTTAAAGTAGTTCAGAGAAGAATTCACTGCAAAACTCTAACCATCATCAATCATGTGTATTTTTTAAAAATGAAAACCACATCATATTTCATTACTAGTATTAGATTTCGTATAAATTTAACATATGTTTACGTTCATGATATACAACAGGAACCTAAAACATCATGAGTTTTAAAGGCGTGGTTTGTATGGTGATTTAATAGACATTCATGCAGTATTCTTTGATATCTGCCTCTGAAACAACAATCTTCAGATCAAGTACATATTAGATTTTAACACTGCACATAAGTGGCATTGAAATGAGAAGTTTCCGATTCTTAGGATTATTTTTTTCCTAAATCATTCATGTATGCTACGTAGATTATGAGGGGTCATTATAACTTAATAATGAAGAAACAGTATCATCCATCATAAATATTATTGTTCTTCGGAGTGCCCAGTGGAAAATAGTACTTCACCAGCACATCTCCGTTGCACTCCGTCCACTACAGTCGTCCACAGTTGGCTGCATGATTAACCGTAAGCCTTCGTTTCTTTTCCTACGTGTAACACGACTCGTCCGCACACTGTAAGTTAACTCAGTACCCTGGCACTTGTCGTCACTCAGTGGTCTCAGAGTATTTTTAAGTATCTGTTTTGTATGGAATTTCGGTTGATTGGTTGGAGGATTTCACCATGCGCTGACATCAGTTAGAGATGGCCTACAAACTCGCCTTGTTACCAGAAGTTCCCGGATTCAAACCCCGTGGTTGCGTACTGGTGAAGGGTCCCAAACCACCATCCAGTACTCTCAGGTTTTGAAATGATTCTGTAATTGATGTCAGCTCAAGATGAAATCCTCCAACTGATCTCAGAGTATGCTTAATCCGATTCCATTTAATTCTGCATATTTGCTGAGTGATCGTGTTTCTTATGGTTGATTATTTCCCAAATCTCCGTGTCACTTGTCTTTTATTGCCGCCTGATTTTCAATAAAAAGCTGCAGCAGCTTTTGATAAAGTCTGTATCAGCATATTTCAAAGGCCTTCAGTGACACACACACACACAGCAAGTATCTGAAACGTATAAAAGAATGGAATTGAAAACAGTGATGAAGATTGAATCTTGTTCCTTGAGCGGTGTGCTGTAGATCTCCATATTGGTTTCAGAGCAGTGAAAATGTATCTTCCTCTTCGGATCTTGTATTTAACATCCTCATATGTGCCACTACCTGAAGTTGAAACAGTGCTGACTAGTTGAGTGTAACAAGTAAGTTTCTTCAGATCCCTTTCGCTGATGATGATTGGTTCTATTTTTAGTGAGTAAGGTATCATCACCCCTTCTGTCTTCTTTGTGTTCATTTGAAGTCCTGTCTTCAGTGCTTCTTATTGCTGTCGGTTGGCTTTTGCTTGTATATATTCGAGTGTTTTTCACATTAGACATAAATTGTCCACGATATCCATATCGTCCGAGGTGTTTCCATCGGTCAAATGTATTCCTGTGTTTCTTACCCCCCTAGCCGCTAGAATTACGGGTGAAATCGATGATGGATATTACTAACTTCAGTCCACAAATGACAGTCATTCATGTTTGAATAAGCCACTCAATCACTTTTACAATGTCATGTTGACTTCATTGATTGTGCAGCTGCAAATCCTAAGTCTACAGAAATGATTATAAAACAAAAAACTTAGTTTTTCATACATTAATAGAGCATTATTTGTTTACTGATGAATTACCAAGCACAATTTATTGTTCTGAAAGCATAAAAATGCACTGTTCAAAGAACTTTCAAATGTAGTGAAGAAAGATCAACTTGCAACTCCACCTCTGAGAAGTTTATCTCTATTCTTCATGATTCCGTATTACTGGCAGCATTTTAATTTCTGAGCTCTTCCTGAAGTTGACATAGGCAGTCTTGTCCACTTGATCTTAACCGAACTCGAGAAATAGGAATGGCAATAAAATCAAAGTATGAGACATGATGAAACTTCATAAGCAAAAATGTGATCATTGTGTGAGTTGTTCTGTGATATGTACTACTGACACAATTTTTAAGTAATATATTCGTTTATGACCTGTTCGAGATAAAAGGCGCAGCGCTTCATCAATTTGAGAAGATTTGAATTGGAAGCCGTCTGTAAACAATATGGAAAAAGTGAAATGAGAACAAAATAAGTGACAGCTGAATATAGTTTGTAGATATAAATTTTAATATGAGCTTTATTTATTTTGCTATACGATTCGTAACTGGGACTTTATTCTGCCTTATCAGTATCTGGATGTGATCATGAGTGATAATTCATGCCTGTAACATAAACAGTAAATAATCAATATAAAGCTGGATGTTATTTGTTGGTTGGTGAGTATAAGTGGAATTCTGGACCAGCATTTCATCCTATTTAGGACGCATGAGCCTGATATACCTGAAATCCCCTATGAGTGGTGATATTTTTAGCGATAATGCTATCCAACAGCTGTCGTTCAATCTAGCGGATAGAGTTTAGGAGTTT
Source organism: Trichobilharzia szidati (assembly GCA_944472155.2). NCBI lineage: Eukaryota > Metazoa > Platyhelminthes > Trematoda > Strigeidida > Schistosomatidae > Trichobilharzia > Trichobilharzia szidati. The sequence goes on along the minus strand of OX235277.1, from coordinate 62,996,357 downwards.
GAAATAATAGCTCTTGTGTTCAAGGCAGCAGAAATTATAGGACAAAATACACACCCTCAATTCAGCACTAGTCAAGATCCAACAAATAACATGATGTTAATTCTCAGATATTATCGTAGCATCCACATCAGAAGGCGACTTGTCAACACAGAACGAACACTTCAGTTCAGTACAATCTGACACTGAGGAAATGTCTATTTAACTTTAAAAATTGTAACCAGTAGTTTTTGTTGAATGTCTAACGTTGAGAAGAAAAATTCCGAAGAATGTTATTCTTATCAATAAATTATCTGCCACTGTTTACAATCCTCCAATCTTATATCTAGTGAGTTGGGAATAAAGCAACATAAAAGTCTTATAAACCAGAAATTAATTCCACTGATTTTGACTTATTTCATTATTTGTCTAAGATTAAGTTTAGTTTGATATAGTTGTGAGTTTGACGCATTTAAGACTTCGATGTGTAGGCTACATAATGAATCAAATAGCTTTATAATTGTCTGTTCCATTTGACGTCTCACAGTGTTCACTGCTTTATGGCACCTGGTCATTCATTTTATTTTCTCTTTATCTTTCTTTTATAATAATGCCCAGCGGTAAACTGAAATTCAGTTAAGGACAGCTTGCTAACTAGGCGTCTGAAAATTATTCAATGCATCCCAGGGGTAAATAGATTTTGTTAGGGATTTAATATGCATGAAATAATATTGCATAACGCCTGAGATACTCACTTTTGTTTTTTTTTGAGGAGTAACAAGTAGAAGTGGTAGACTAGGAGAAATCGTATTTTCGTGAAAATAGTTCAAGCGAAGTTGATTTAGTTTGCCTCACAGTTTCAAGTAGTTTCCATTAAAATGGCCTGAATCGTATACTTAACCAGAGCAAAAATACATCGTGTAACTTGTAGCTGCAATGAGAAAAAATATGCTGCAGGTTCGATATCTACTTCTTTGCATTGACATTTGTTTTCTTATACAGTGAATAGTGGCCTCCAGTGAAAAACCCGTCAGATATATGCACCTGCGTCAATTAAAAATAAGGCTGTGATCATTAAGACTGAAGGCAAACATACGTCGTATCACAGGTCAAAGCGTTATCGAAACGGCTAAGCAAACTATATCTCCAACGTGTAGATTACATTTATTTTTGGACGGCAGGCTACATTTGTCTCGCTGCGTCAACTCATCAGTAGGACGCTTCGACAAATTCTGAAGAACACATTAAAGTCATCTGGTTAGTAATGGCCAGCAGTGGGATTGTTGATGTCTATTTTTTGTTTTTAGACCTCACCAGTTCCATCTAACAGAATTACTGATAAGCGATCATGTTCTCTCCAATATTTACAGTAAATGAAACTGCAATTCAAGTTGACGCTGTCGATATTCATCTTCTTTCTCGAGACAACCATGACGTAGATCAAAATACTCATTTTGGGTGAGATCATCTGATAGACCGAAACTTTATCAGAAATGATAAATAGTCCTCTGGATGACCTTATATACACTTTACTTAGTAAAAAATGTGACTACAAGGTATTTAATTGAAATCCTCATCATAAACGATTGATAGCAAGACTGAGAAAAAGTAGTGGATAGAACATATGGATGGCTGTGAAAGTGGTAAAAAAACCATGTTTATTTCTGTGTCCCATATGGTCTGCATTCACGTGCTCAAACGTTCATATCAAGTTTGAAATGATTATCCCCATTTAATCTCCCTGCATTGCTAAACTGAATTAAGTAACAATAATTGTAACTGTTTGAATTTGTGTATTAAAATATGATTAAACAGCGTTTGAGGATGAACTAACTGAAGAGATATCATAGCTTAGCTTCATGTTCTTTTATTTCGAATGGATTCTCACCCACACATAGGCGTCTGCCTTCACAAATCTATCACATACGAACATACCTCATAACTGCGTCAAAACAATAAAATTGTCTTAATCTTCGGTGATTTATTTAAAATATTAGAAAGATGCCTGTAACCACCGAAACCAACACGTTGTGATTTGAACGCACTGAAACAAGCAAGCTATGCTTTCCGAAACTTCCTCAAAGGAGACACAGTTACAAAACGCTTCAAAGACGAACAGACAGTCGATTAGTTCTGATCAGAGTGACGTGCTTCTTTTCAGAAATGTTAAGTTAGTTCAACAAAAAGATGCATTTTAGAATCAAAAGCAATGCGTTCAACAAAGTAGGATCAAAACTCTGTCCAGAAGAATCACACTCCAACAATACTCACAGGAAGTCCACGGTCAGAAAGACCCGTATTCACTCAGCCATAGTTACATCTTCGAAAACACCCTGTTGATATCATCGCGCTCACATAGAGAAGCGTTAGAATCACAGATCATTGATTAGTATCAAGTCAACGGGTGATTCGCGAAAGTCAGACGGATCAAATACAGTCTAAAAGGAAAAACGGACAACAGTTATAAAATTAATTGAAACATATTAGTATTGCGATAAGACTGTTGAGGAGATATTATGTGAACATCTATTCTGTTACAGAGCATAAAAAAGCCATCGGAATCAATGATAGACCTCGAGTACTTCTCATCTTATCCCATCACGGAGCGTCTCAAGAAGTTTCAACATTACCTAAATTGCCTCAAAAATAACAGTCTCCATCATAAGATTTACTCGCTGGATACGAGCACACCGTTATGTTGGGAACAGTCAAGGTGAGAAACGATAACATCTTAATCTTGTCTGAAGTAGTTCAAGTTGGCTTCTGAGAATCAATGATTATGATTAAACTCTATTTCCGTGAATAAAATCACGATAAACCTGAATTCAAGTTTTATCAATCAACCCTGCGTAGTTTGTTTTCGTATTTTTGGCGTGTCTAACATACCATGTATATGCTCAAAAGATCAAAACATTTTTGAAACTAATTTGAAATGAAATAGAAAACTAAACATCTAGATTAATTCTTAAAAAACGTTGTTTTTCATGAATTGATCTTTAGGCATCACAAAAATGTCTGCAAACTGTCAGTGTTTAATGTTGCTGAGTTGTACAGAGTCAGTGTTAGATTCCAATTAAGCAGTTACTATTAAACAATAACTGCATATCAGCCTGTTAAACCAGACACAAGATGGGTGAGACAGGAAAAAAATCAAAATAAACGAACTATCCTAGCATTACAGCCATTCTAATAATAGAATCAAGGCAAAAAATGTTACGAAAAAGAAAGTTGTGCATTCTTTCGGTTTAAATCAAGCGAAAAGCAACGTCCACTTACATAGATTTATGAGCAGGCCAGATAGTGAACTGAAAGAGTTGGATATTTCACCTGCCTCAGGTTCGATAAAGACACGAAACAACTGTGAATCAAATGCAGATAGCTGAAGGTGAAAAGAAATCTTGGTTTGAGTCACTCGATGATTGGATTATGACAGAAAAGCTGTGTATTAACTTGGAGATAATGTCTAAGGTAATTCGGCACGTACAGCTCAGTGGTAACATTTGTGAGTGAATGCCTGAGTGAAAAAGAGCAGAATCTACGAATGGAAACCAGTACTGTCTAGGTTACAGATGCATATCGGGGTCAGGATTCAATAAGCAGTCAAACTTGACTAAAGGCCTCCTGTGAACTGACTCCAATCATTTAACTTCATAGGACGTATTACATAGATGGCATTAGTGACAGCAAGAAGAACAAGATTCGACATCCTTCCGAAATGCACTGCATTGGCAAATGTTCCATGTCGGCAACCACATTGCGAGACAACCAGATACAACACAGTCAGCATAAGATACACGACGCTAGTAACTTCACAATCACTAATCAATATTCAACTCAACAAAATCAAATTCATCCACCTGAGCGACAAATCTCCTCTTATTATAACGATGAAGTCCTCAGATCTCTGTAACTTCAGCTGATTATTTCAGTAATCTGAAAGATATCAAGTGATGCGTACATTGCACTGTCGAACGGTTCAGTGTATCTCCCTTTCTTCGATGGAACAGGAATGGGTTAATTATTCATCGCTTGAAGAATAACGATGGCTTGGCTGAAAATAATGATGAAAGTGGTAGCATAGTAGTTTTTCCATGGTCATGTTACGCCTCGATTCAATCAATATGTCAGAAATGCTGACAATTATTTTACAAGAATTGATTTTTATTTTGCTTCAACCTCATTTCGTGTGCCTCGTTATAACTAAGCAATCTTAACAATTAGCTATCGGATTTACAAGAATATTTACTAGAAACACACATAGATCTAACGACGAACAACCTGTTTTTGATGCGTTTACTGACTGTTCAACTACCAGTGTTTACTGAAATCAGCTTGCTTAGCGATAGTGACCTAGGAAAAGAGTCAACGTCATCAACAGTGTAGTCTAGAAAGGAGGCTCGAACGAACTTAGCACCTATATCAAGACTTCAAACTTTATTGTGGTGAGGTACAACGACTGCGTCTAATTGCGCTTACATTGCATTTGTAAGCAAACTGCATTGGGTCACCAGAGGATTTCAAAGAAGGTTTAAGAATATGCAAGCAAAGTTACTCCATAGTCTTCAAAAATGGAGATATGAAGACGACTTGCCAAAACTTTAGACCTAATCCAGAAGATGACTTTGGTACAGACACCACCCTTATTTCTTTCCAGGCGGCAGGTAGTGTAACACCGAGAAACGTTGCTTGAATGATTTGTGCATGAGAATAACGCAAAATATCAGCACACTTTTTATGCGAAATGCTTGGTGCACTATCAGGTCCTAGGAATTTGCGACATGGTAATACAACCTTAATATCATAACCCGGTCAATGATCATTTACGTGAATAGAAAAATCAAGTAGAGTCACATTAAGTTGTTGCCTTAGAAAGGATAAACATAAACTAAAATTTGTTTTCTACTCCTTAGTTGATTAAAAAGTTGCCAGATGTTTGAAACAACCTTACATGACAAATATTTTCCGTGATATATACCACTTTGTACTTCAGACTTAGGCAGAGAGTTTATTGTTCAAACATTTGCATTAAAAGTGATTTATAGAAATTGTAGTTCCTTCTTCTAAGCCATTGTAATGTTAATCTGTGTGAATCTCGTTAGGGTGCTGTATACATAAACAGTATGTCCATTGTCATTCAATGATTTCATATCCTACACGATTAACAAATAATCTGTCAAATCTTTTGACCCAGATATCAGAAGAGATAAGTTAATAAACAAATAAAAATGTAAACGGAAAAGCAGTGTTCATCGTTATTTCCCTACAACTCAAGATTTCAAGTTTTGATAACAAATCCGAACTCCATGCTGCTTCTTCTCTTTTTTGATTCTCCGGATTAAAAAAACATAATCTCTCGAACAACACTGCTTGGGTACTGATTCTTTTGTTTTATAAGTCCTGCCTTAAGTATTATTAAGAACATATGCTTAGAAGATTCCAAAAACATAAATAACCGTCAACTTAATAAAATACATCATTAATCCTTTTTAATTAAACAGAAATTATGTAAATTTCTTCCTAGTATTGTTCGTATTTCGTGGTTAGTTAAGGGAGATAAAACTCTCATAGTTTACTTGAAACTTGTGGATAGGACTGGCAAACCCCTTCTGTAATACGAAAAGACCATTGCTACTGAAGCATGAGAGCACAATAAGATAAGCCTGCTTATTTCTGCTTTCAGAGGAAAGGTTTGAGAAGTCAGTTGGCTTCTATAGATTGTCAAAAGTTGGCCATAGGGATATAGAATGTTTGAATTATGTCCTATTTCTGCAGGCATTCATCAACGGCTTCTTTCTGTCGATGTAGAATATTAGGTGTTACACAGAAAAGATAATCTGCAAGGAACTTTCGCAGTTTGCCAATCTATCAAGAATCAACTACACATCAAATACGAGTCGGGAAACCTCAATGAATTTGGCACTCTCTGAGAAGACCATTCAGTGTGTATCACCAAGAGTAAAACTAGAAGAGAAAGAGACGAGTTGGGCTTCCGAAGATAGCATGAAGAATACCATGTGAAGTAGGAATAATGTTTTGGATGTGGTATTACAGCCGGCTGCAAGTAGAAATGGTGGGGAACCAAAAGTGATAGAGATGTGCCAGTGAGGATCTGCATGCCACTCAGGAATCAAAGAATGAATAGTAAAAAATGTTTACTGAATCAGATCGCCTGCCTAAAGTTTTGATATATGCGCATTCGCCTGCAGAGGCCATACGCCTCTGACAAATTATAGAGAAAAATAGCTTGACGAAACCAGAACAAACCCAATATATCAATTCACTTACATAATATAAAAAATACTATCTCCCTCCATTTCAGTGGTCACTAGGGGATAAGCACTGTCTCTAGTCAAGTCATCCTAAGCTCAGGCGCTGAGTGAAGAACTCACGTAACTCATCTTGGTACTCTTTGAATAAAGTTACCGTCTGTGGCTTCCTACTGAACACCTCTAACCACTAAAAGTCATGTTATCATTTTTACACAAATAACGCTGAATTACCAGGCAAGAGTAGGTGTGTTAAGTATATTTCAAAATAGAAAAACGAAGATGAATGTTACTAAGTGTTATCTCTGTTTGTTCGTTGAACAATCCAGAGCACAGATCTCAAATTTTCCAGGACAACACTGTTAATAAGACAGTTTTCTGAAGTGCTCAACAAAATTTTCTTTATGCATCAATGAAAATCGATTATTCCTTGAAATGCTAATTCACTTTGCAAATTAAATTCAATCGTAATTAGAATTTATGATACAAATCTTTGACTAATTGTTCTGTGTAGGGTACACTTCTAGTGATATACGCTTAAAAAAAACGATTTTCATCTCACAAATGTTAATACTACATAGGCTGAGCATGCAAACTCTTCTTAAACTTAAGAAGATTGTATTCCAAAACAATAGCTGAATTCTACCTCGTAAAGTGTGTTACTTGTTGTCTAAAATATGCTTGAGCAATTAAAGTTGGTGGAGAAATACGCACAGAAATTGAATAAAAACCATGGGAAAGTTAAAAACAATGTGGAGTCTAGAATAATATGATTGCGCAGTATTTTGTAAGACGTTAAAAATGGAAACATTCTACTTAATTTCTGTTTACAACGACTCATTGTAAATTTACATGATTTCGGAGTACTGTCTAAAATACAATGTGCTACTCGACCTCTCACCATCCCACCAGTTCATACTGTCAACTTGCCTCACAACTAACCATGTTGTATTCTTCGAGTTTTGCAGGAATCCCTCAGCTTCATCTGAAGACTATTCTGCAAGCGGTGCAGAGCATCTACCAGTAACCACGATTCCAACATTGAAAACTCCTGCGGATGATATTAATGATTTGTAGCAGCAGACTTTAACTCTGCCATCAAGTGACCACAAATTAATTAACTCGTGTACTGTTACAACTTCATTTCATTAACTTGAACTTCTACTCTAACTTTTGTTCCGTTACCGATCTCACTGTGCGTCCGTGGCACAGTGGTTGGGACTCTCCCCAACCATGCACATGGTCCGGGGTTCAATCCCCTGCCAACGCAAATCTGAAAGAAATGGTCGACCTGCAAATTTTGGCCGCCGATATCAAATGCTGATAAATCCATACTTCTACTGAACGTACTGTATGGAATCAAGCCACAATAAAAAAATTAAATTAAAGTGCAATCCAGAATAATTGGTGACCCCGTTTGAACATTTTTAGCTATTAAAACTGTATATTCATTTTTATTTTGACTCCACATTTTATATATTAATATGTCTATACACCTGTATATACATGTATTAATCATGTCTTCACCTGTCCGTTCACTTTCTGCACAGGAAAATAAGGAGACATACGATGTAGCGATGAGCGCAATAGGCGAACTGCGTCTACCTCCATTTGGTTTCAGTGAGCCACGGATTTAACTCCCCATCATTGAACCCTTGTTTGCTGCTCAAGTTATAAGTTGCAGTTAGCAAAGTATAGATGAGTTTTAGCTGCACTGCCCACAGAGGTTCTCAAAGACATTACTGATATAAACAACAGTGCTACTCAAGATCACCAAAATAATCTACTCAAACCAGTTCTCATACGAAGAAGGGTTGTCTTGGAAGAGAAACGGACCTAGTAATTACAAACTGCATGTGAGTTAGGTTCAAGGACGCCGTCTCAGCTCCTCAGGCATTATGCGTCAACTGAAATTTTCATATATAATTAACGAATTGATCTAACCTGACTTCAGAACAGAAAAATGAGACTTCGGATTGTGTTGGGCTCACCAATAATTTATAGGACACTTAATAGTGACATCGGTAAAAACAAATATAAAAGTAGAAATCTAGGTAAATGAATTGATAGTGTTACATAATATTATATGACCATCAATGAGCACTTCCCACTCAGTCATGTTCCACTCGTGCAATGGCCTGGCGTGCCATTTCACTAACTTGATGGTTTGTTTCCTCAGTATATGGCAAATTCACCTTCATTTCTTCCTGCGTATTTGTCACACATTCAGTTAGTGCTGGTTTCGTTCGTTCATTGCAAGAGATCCCTGTCTCTGACCTCTTTCTAGCCGGCCATCTGATCTTGGGTATTATTGAGCGAAGACAGCTGTTGATGAAGCCGTGCAGTTCGAAATTGTTTGAACTGCCTTTCGTGACGCAGCACGAAATCTCTGATACGCAAAGCAAGCTGCGTTCATAAAGCCTCACCAGTATCAGTTAGAAATGTTTGTTGTCCTATGCCGAATGACATCGCATGCCTGCTATTCGAGGAAATACAAGTTAGAAGCGACAAGTGGGTCGTCCTAGGGTGACACAGAGGAAATCGTGGGAAAAAGGAGATTGGAAAGTTTGGTCAATCGTGGATCCAGCTAAAGAGGACGGCAAAAAACACAATAAAGTGATGTGTTAAAGCTTTATGTTCCACTCGGAACCAACGGGAATAATAATGATATCACACGCGGAACTAAGACATATCCAACAAGTTGAGAAATACAAGCTGATACATTTTCCACTTTGCTCCAAACATTCAACAACTGCGTGTAAAAACTGCCAACCGAAACTTGTAAGTAGTTTAATGCTCACCAATGAATGATTACAATATAGACTACTTCAGGTTCTATAGGAAGAAGTATTTACGTGGTAGGGTTGACTACCTTGCTTGTGAGATCAGATAATCACAGTATGCATTTAATGTCGATGGCGCTTCACATTGCTATTTAACAGAATTTCAAAATTCATATGGCGTCAAATTACATTCTGGTGACTGAATGACCAACGGACTCACTTGATTAACTGGAGCTGCTTAGTTCGATCATTGATGAGAACATGGGTGTACGTTTTTGAAAAGCACCAAACCAGATCAAAATAGCTGTCCACTATACATTTGTTTCCAATGGTTCTTCAAATGATGTCAGATCATGATCCAGTTAAAAACAATCATACTTCGACAAACTAACTTCTGCACATGAAGCGAAATTCGCCTGTTGCATTTGAAATAAAATATATTCAATTTTTGAAAAGGAAAACTAGGACGGGCGATAAAGTTCTCAGTACAAAAGCTATCGCCTAGTTGAACAGAAATTAAACTTCAAACGATAAAACAATCAGGAATAATGAGAGATAGAAGGAATTAGGTTTTTATTTCACATCTTTTATTCGGCTGCTAACATCTTAAAATAGAATATTTGACTATAAATATCGAAAAATTAAATACCTCAATTTTGTTCTACCTCATGCTGTATAAATTAGTTCTTAGCACATTGTCTGTCTGGAATTTACCGCTCACAAGACTTTCTAAGTGGTTTGTTATCTTCGATGCCTCCTGCAAGAAAACTGAATAGCGGGACTACGGACTATGTTCCAAGGAGGAAAAATTAATGTTCCACATGGCACCATGCAGAGGAACACGAAAAAGAGACGGTGGAACTGTAAAACGAGAAATATGTGCAAACGGGGATTTAAATTTAATGTTTTATACATTTAACACATCACGATGACAGTCTACTTTCAAGTTTTCGTGTAAATGGATTTGACCGATTTCAATTATTGTCGAGTATTGTTAGATGTTGAAGAACCACTGAAAACTTGGAGGTACTAAACAGTTGTTTCCTTCCATGTTATTACACTTCGGCAGTAGGCAATCGTGATTTCGCGATTTTCAGCGTCGCCGTCTGACTTACATCATTAGTGATTATTCCTGGTGACACCAGACTTGATTACATACACTGGTCACCAATTATTAAACACTTGCTTCTTAACACAAAGTTCATGCGTGTAGCTACCCGAATAGTCTGAAACAACTGTTCACTGCCTTCTGGGTTTCAATGACTCTTTAAGTGATACCAGTCTTTGACGAAACATCGAAACGATCTACTAACAAAAACTGCCGTATTCTGTAGTAAAAACTATACAAGATGTACGAATTTACGACAGTTAATGCTCTAACGAATAAAGTTTAGTTGTACAGAATGTAATCCAGTGCTTGAGAATTGAAAGTAGAGGAAGTCAGTGTCATTATATGGCAGATGAACATAAGATAATTGCACAATTACAGATAATTAAACGAACTAAAAATGTTGACGGGAAAATCGAAACAAACACCATGATGTCATAAAAAACGTTAAAACAAAAATTACAGCCAGTCACCGTTGTACTGAGAAATAATTCGCACTATCTTCCTCTCTACTTCACTCAGAGTAAACTCTGAGTGATGATGGACATTCGCACTACTAAAAAATCAGACTACTCTTTCTGCTCATTTTCATATTTTGGAGGAAAACAAAAATAATATTAATATTTTTCACTAATAATAAGCTCATACATTTCATCTTTTGTGTACAATACAATGGTCTACTGCGTATTAATACGAGAATAGTGAGGCAGTGAGACGTTAACTATTCATAGATCATCTTTAATATATCTGTGTGATATGCATGGACTGTACTCAGCTAATCTTTTGACTAGTATAGTTAATAAATAAGCAGAATGCGCTCATGTACACGGTGAATGTGGAATTCTCATCATATCACGTAAGAAAACAGATGGATAATTCGTTTAGTCTTTGCAACTAAGCACGTACGAGAGAGTATGAATATAAGCTGAGAAAGAATAATTAAAATGTTGATACAAAATGAACACGACAGCAGATTGAAGGCTGAACAAGAATATTGCAAAGTATAGCGATTCATTGGCATATGTGAAAAACGTGGGAGCTGTGATGGGGAGTAATTCAATATTTGTTTGTCAATAATTTGTATCACACAGTGAAACAGTATTATTGACTGGATGAAAAAGTTTCGAACACAATCGATTATTTTTCATAATCATATAAATTATAATCGAACGACTGTGAAACTTGAGTTTTAAAGTTTTCTTTTTTCTCTACTATTCATCGCCGTTGGGGTAGTAGAATGTTTCAGGTATCTGGGACAGGTCTTGAATGATTCCTATTACACATATTTGCAGTTGATTCGATAAACAGAGCTTCTGCTACCAATCTCTGTCTTCACTCTGCTGTTACATTAGATTCTCAACCTGTTAACTGTAGTTCAGCGATAGCACTACATGCAATTACACATAACCGTACAATAGGATGAGATGGGAAAAGATGGAAGTTCTAAAATCTAATGTCACAGGGTGGAGGCAGAGATTGATAACAGAAGCTCTCTTTTTGTCAAATCAACTGAAGTATATGTGACAGGAATGATTCAACACCTTTCCACTAGGATATCTGAGAAACTCTGCTAAGACTACGACAAGTAGGAGAGGACAACGAAAACTATAAAACTCAAGTTTCGAAGTCGTTTGATTATAATTGATATGATTATCAGCAATAATAGATTGTGTTCATCCAGTAAATAATACTATTTCAATGTGTGACACATTTAATAAACAAACCAATATGGAATACCCATTAATTCATTAGCAATATACAGTTTCTGTTTAGCAAAGAAATATCCCTTTTCAACGGCTTCATTTTGAAGCTGTACAGTCGTATTTATATTACAGAAAAAAAGACATTAAATGTAACTAGAAATTATTTGGAGGTCAATATTTCACATTTGATAAGAATAAAGATAATTAAAATGTTGTACAGTTAAGGGAATAGACTTGAAATGGATGAATTACAAAACTTTTAACGATTATTAAATAAGTGAACTTTTATGAAGATTATGAAATGTTAGGTCATGTGTTGTCTAAAAAATGGACAGTAAAGACGGTGAAGATGAAGTGAAGTGGAATGAATTCAAGTGGCAAAATAGAATAAAATAAAGGAACATTACTATGATCAAGGTAAAGAAAGGGGTTTGACAAAACGTTTTTGAATACACAATTTAGACTGCTGTGCATGTACAGCTAGGGCTTCGGCTATGCATAAGTGGAGAAAACGCAAGCTTTTGGAGTGGTTGAATTTGGTCCTGTAGATAACTTCAAAGGGTAAATCACGTGAGCCTGAATGAACTGCCTCCAGAATGTGTTCACCGATTTAAGACTTTGGCAATTCATTTGGTATGCGGTAGATGGCAGAAAAAGACTCTTTATTACTGGCATAGTGGTCTGCTTGAGTCAGGTAGTCCAAAGTCAAGGTGTTGATGGTTTTAATTACACTGTTATTTAATCAAACTGATTGGTGCTCCTCAGCAGGAAAATTTAAGTTCTCAGAGCAACGATCAGTATGACTGATAAATAGAGGTGGCTAGCCTAGTTGCTTCGAGATGACTTGAAAAACATATTTCACCCAGTGAAAAACATTTTAGTCAGTATGAAAACGAAATATGGACTATACCGTTACGGTTTTATTATTTTGAATCCCCTAGTTGGAGCTCAGTTAAAGCCTCCTACTACATATACACCTGCAAAGTTCACCCACAAGCAACTAATCTGCTGTAGAGCAAACGTTTCAGAGAAATTCATCTCAATTTTAATGACTGAATACCATGTGAAAAGCTATTGACAACTGCTGAAAAAACATGTTTAAATTTCGCCACAAGCTTTAAAGGAGATATTCACAAGGTGTAGAATGAAAATATCAAGAAAAAAAATGCAGTTTGAGCATTAGCCTTCTTTTTCATCATCACAAGATGTTTATGTTGTATATAAGGGCACACATTAAGTCAGTCTAATTACCAAGCAATACGTAATGTTACTTAGAGAAACAAAAGTGTCTGACCTTCTAGTAATGAAATGTGGTCAATAAAGTTTACTGCATCCGACCTAAGGTCAGGAACACCTCAACAACATAGTCTAACTAATATGATACATCGTGCATTAATGTTATTATTATTCATTTTTTTAGTTCCTTGACCTTGACCTTGGCGACCTGTTTGAACATTTTGGGCTACCATATTCCATGTACATTTTGCATCTATTTACTCATATTTTGTTGGTGTTTGCATTTAAAATTATGCATTCTAATCGTATCATTCACTCTCGGGATTATATAAAATGCTTAAAACCTAAAAACTTTCATATTTGCAATAAACTCAAGAAAAAGCACCATGGAGGTTGGCAACGTGCTTTAAAATCTACACCCATACATCAAACTACTGTTCCGGTTATCGTTAGTACGAACTGTCGGTCACTGCCTAACAAAATTCTGGATTTTCAGTCCCTGTTGTTGTCCGAAACTTATCATAATACTGGTATTGTAACTCTACAAGAAACCTGGCTTCATGACTCATATGATGACAATATAGTATCTTTAAATGATTTTAATGTATTCCGACAAGACCGTGTTTGTTCCAAGAAAAAATGCGGCGGTGGAGTAGCTACATTTATTCACTCAAAATGGTCTATTTCTAACAATGTTTGTTTCAAATTCTCGAATGACTACATTGATTGCATCACTGTCAGATGTCGCCCGAGACACTTGTCAAAATACAAATTCATTTATATTTCTAATGTTTATGTCTCTCCTGGCTGTACCATATCGGATTTATCTATGTTCGCAGATGAATTCACCGCTTTTGCTGCAGCTTGTTTCGAGAACTCTTTATCAACAGTGACTGGCGATTTTAACTCTTGTGATCACTCCTTCCTTATATCACTTGGCCATGACAATATTGTTAACTTTGCTACCCGTCTCGAAAAAACACTAGATCTAGTATTCATCAATGATGTTGGTATATATGAAGCTCGCAAACGTGCTCCTGTATTGAACTCTGACCACTGCATCATACGTGTACTGCCTAAAATATATTCCAAATCACACAAACGTGTCTTCTCTCACCTCTACAGTAAATTTCAACGGAGATGCTACTCACAAGATAATCTAAGCAAACTTAGATGCATGTTGATAGATACTAACTGGGACCTATTTACAGAACAAACATTAAATGACACAATCACAAACACCACAGATTATCTTAAATTCTGTTTGGAAATATGTTGTCCTAAAGAAACATTATTCACTCGTTTTGACCGTTTCTCTTCTCCATATCTCAAAAAGCTCCGTAGAGACAAAGAACTGTTGTTCAAAACAAATGATAAGTCAGGTGTAAAAAAGCTAAATCCTCTGATAAAACTCGAAATGCACAGACTAAATGTTTTATACAACCAAAGATTTTTGTCATGTAAAACCCCTTCTAGTTTATGGAAACTTTTTAAAGAAATAACTAGCGGTAAGCGGTGTAATTCTGTACAATCTCTTAATGTTAATAATCTTAATAAGTCTTTCATACGCTCCTCTGACGATATCCTTCCTAATGATACAAATCACATAGACAATAATTTTAATGGTTTTAATACCCTTGATGTGCTTAAATGTCTCCGTTCTCTTAAGCCTTCCCAAAGCCTTGGTCCTGATGGCGTACCTGCCATTGTCCTCAGGAACTGTGCTGATATTTTGTGTTACCCTCTTACTAATATTTTTAATGCTTCCTTTTCCAGTAATGTTCTACCTTCTGCATGGAAAAACATTAAAATTGTCCCTATACCAAAACAATCTTCTGGTACCGATAGTAAATTTAGGCCTATTGCAATTACTTCACCTTTTTTAAAATTGATGGAAAAACTACTTTTACTTCGTCTTGAACCTTCATTGAAAGCTTTTAATGACCCTAAGCAATTTGCATATAAACATGGTAGAAGTACCTTGGATGCTGCGGTTGTCTTATATCATAATGTTGTTTCTTGTTTAGACAAAGGTGCCAAATATGTCCGTGGTGCTTTCCTAGACTACACATCTGCGTTTGACTCAGTACCTAGGGGCCTTTTATTAAATAAGCTCTCCTTGACGCACACAGCATCCTGGGCTAAGAGTTGGTTGCATTCTTATTTTTCTGATAGAATGCAGTATACTGCATATAATGGGAAATCTTCTGCTGCTATGCTTACAAAAGCCGGTGTTCCTCAAGGTGCCGTCCTCTCTCCCTTTCTTTTTTCTTTCTTCTTACATGACCTGCCACATTTAAACGAAACCAATTTTGTCAAATATGCTGATGATCTGACTGTATCACTGCCTATCACTTCTGAGTCTGACTGCTCCAAACTTAATAGCTTTCTGTTGGACATCAGCATGTGGTCTAAGTCAAATGGTCTTATGTTAAATCCTTCCAAATGTCAGGCAGTTAACTTTACCTTCAACCATCGACGTGACATACATGAACTAGTTAGTTCCCATGATGCCTGTAGCATAGATGGTACAGAAATTGAAACCAAATCAAGCATTAAATACCTTGGATTAGTTCTTTCCTCTGACCTTTCATGGTCATCTCACATTTTATTGGTCTCTAAGAAAATGTCTCGTCTTACCTTCTACATTAAAAAGTTAAGACAACAAGGTATCAGCCAACCTTTAGTTCTGCGATTTTTAAACTCCTGTATTTTACCCATTTTACTTTATTGTTCTCCATTAATCTTTCCTGGGCTTCTTAAAAAAGACTATGCCGTATTACGAAGGGTATTAAATGCTGTGAGTAGGGCTTGTGGTTTGCCACTGCGTGATCTCGCCAATACCATAGTCGAGAGACACGTAAATTCCTGTAAAAATTGGGCAAAGGCCGTACTGTCAGACCCTCTGCACCCTCTTTATTCACAATTATCCCCTTGTATCTCATCAGGTGGAACGAGAAGTCAATATAAGAAATTATATGCTCGTACCACTAAGTACAAAAATTCTACAATACCGTACCTAGCCCGTATTTTATGTGATGAAGACACTGTTAGACGTGAAACATATAAGTTACTATGTAATTAGCATAGTGAATCGACCCTTTCATTGTTCATCTTTCTGTAATTCTATGGTGTCACCCTTTCTATCGTTTAATTATAACTTTGCTATTTTTATTTTAGTTGTTATTACTATTATTACTATAATTTTATATTTTTCTCCTTATCCTCTACTGTAATTGCTACATAGCTCCTATAAAAACGTTTTGTTATCATTATTATGTATTAATTATTCCGTTTATCTACTTTTTTTGTTTGTTGTTGTCGTTTTTGAGTAAATTAGATGCAATACTGTACTGAATGCTGAAAATTTCTTGCTGTATCATTAATACTGTTTTTGGAATAAAGCAAAAATTATTATTATTATTCCTTGAGGAACATTGGGCTTCAGCTACACGTCTCCATTGCATTCAGCAATCTACCAACGTTTTCACCTAGCTCCACGTTTGCGCGAATTTTTCCATCTCCTCTTCGCATCACCACCTTCATATTTCCCTGGCAATGAAGACCAATGAGCCGCTTACCGTTCGTCTTTGTTCCAATCGTGCAATGGCCTGGCGTGCAATGTCACTCACTTGATGTTTTGTTTCCTCAGAAAATGGCAAATCTACCTCCATTTCTTCCTGCGTATTTGTCGCACAGTCGGTTATTGATGGATTCGTTCGTTCATTGCCAGAGATCCATCCCTGTTTCTGATCTTTATCTGGCAGGCCATCTGAACTTGAATAGTATTGAGCGAAGACACTTGTGATGAAGGTGTGTAGTTTGAAATTATTCAAAGTGCCTTTCGAAACGCAGCGCCAAATCTCTGATCCGTGTTCCAAGCTGCGGTTACTTCAAACTGTAGTTAAAAATCCAGATCTTATTTTCATTTTCATGCTGACTGGTGCTGCTGACCTTCACACAGACTGCAGAGTGTGTGAAGCTAACCTTGCTTCCCCAAACCTCGCACTTTGATATCCTCATTAGTTCCGTCCGCCTGTATTTGAAACGATGCTTCCCAGGTGAGTAAGTGAAGGACGATGCTTCTGTCAGATTTCTCTTAATTATGCCGACAGATTCGTGTCTGTTGTTGTTGTAGCTGTTGCTGTTGGCAGAGAAATGAGAACTTCTGTAACTAAGGAAACCAAGCATGCTAATCGAAAAACGCGTCAAGTTCGTTCATCCAGCAATAATAGAAAAGAAAATTTGATGCGTTACTGCGTTCAGATCCACTTCCAATGTTTCAACTTAATTGAGTTTATTCGTCAAGAGTTTTAGAATAAGAACGAAACAGCTATGCAATGCTTCCTAAATTCCAGTGACTTTCTTGATTTGTAACGACATTTTCGCTGAAATTGAAATGTATAGTCCTAAACTTTTGTTATTTGATGTAATTTTACAACACAATTAGCAGTATTTGGGAATTCTCTGCTGCAGATCTACGCGGAAGTATTAAACTAGTTGACAAAAACAGGAAACGTTTATTTTCTGCAACCATCATTTTAAGGATATTTTATGACTAAATGAGTACATCCCATTGTCATAAAAACTTGTTCCATATAAGGGCATAAAATAAGTATATTGCTAGAAAAATTATATGCGTGAATTAGCTATTAAGTATCAGTATGGACTAATAGTACAGATAGAAAAAATTCTTTAACGTAGTCCAGAGTAGAATTCAATTCAAAACTCTAACTATCATTAATCATGTTCACTTTTTAAAAATGAAAGTTTCATCATTTGTCATTACTTGCTTTAGAATTCCTATGAGTTAAACATATATCAACGTTCATGATGTACAACAGGAAAATAAATCAGCATAAGTTTTACAAGCGTTGATTGTCCTGTAATTTTATGGACATTCATGAAGTATTCTTGATGTCTGCCTCTAAAACAACAATATTCAGATCGAGTATATATTGCAGTTGAACAGCTTTCATAAGTGGCATTGAAATGAGCAACTTCCGTTTCTTATAATTATCTTTCTCGAAGTCATTCATGTAAGTAATGGAGATTTTTATGCTTCATTGGAATTTAATAATAAATAGTATTGTTCCCCTGGGTTCCCAGTGAAAAATAGTATTTCATCGGCACACCTCCCTATAATCGTTTACAGCTATCGGCACGATTAACCGTAAGCCTTCATCTCTTCTTCTCCATGTAACCTTCGACTCGTCACCAGATTGTGAGTTAACAATTCATGTTCCAATCAGTACCCTGGCGCTTACCATCACTCAGGGTCTCAGAGTATTTTCAAGCATCTGTTTTGTGGAGAATTTTGGTTGGTTGCTTGGAGTATTTCACCATGCACTGACATCAGTTAGAGATGGTCTACAAACTCGCCTTGAAACAAGAAGTTCTTGGATTCAAACCCCGTGGTTGCGTACTGGTGAAGGGTGCCAAACCGCCGTCCAGTACTCTCAGATTTTCTAATGATTCTGTAACTGACGTCAGCTCATGAAGAAATCACCCAACTGATCTCAGAGTATGCTAAATCCGCTTCCAATTAATTCTGCTTATCTTTTGAGTGATCGTCTTTCTTATGGTTGATCAGCTTCCAAATCTCCTTGTTGCTTGTCTTTTATTGCCGTCTGATCTTTAGTATGAAGTTGCAGCAGCTGTTGGTAATGCCTGTATCAGCCTGTTTCAAAAGCTTTTAGTGATACACAGTGTAAGCCTCTGTAATGTTTTAAAGAACGGAAAAACGTAGATCAGCGAAGAGTCTCTTTTCGGCGAATTCATCTTCTTAGCTGTACAATCTCAAATATATATGTGCTATTTTCTATGTATGTGTACATTAAGTTTGTCAAAACAAAAATACAATTGGTTATAGTTATTTTAACTAAACAGGTGAAGATTGGTAATCGGAGTTACGTAATACAAAATCAGTTAAGAAAATCGGGTGTCAATGAAAGTAGGGTAGTAACAAAGGTGATGAGATGTCAAAAACAGTTGTTAAAAAGAAGTTATGTAATCATATGAATAGTTTGATGATTGAGTCTTACTCAGGATACACATAGGAACAAAGTAGATAATACGAAACTATGTAAGAGATCTAAGTGAATACAAGAATTATAAGCAACTAAGGAACAGGCAAAGAAACAAAATTAAGTTATCAAAATAAAAATAAAAAACTCAAAAAAAAATCAAAACATTGTTACCATGAGAGTAGAAGTGGTTGAGTAACGAAACCGACAACATGTCAAAGGCAATACGGTTTCGTCTCCTCTGTATCGCTGAAGCTCTAGCCATTCACATGGAAAAACCGGAGCTGTGCATACAAAAGAAGATTACTCAACCACTTCTACTCTCATGGTAACAATGTTTTGATTTTTTGATTTTTATTTTATTTTATTCTGATAACTTAACTTTGTTTCTTTGCCTGTTCCTTAGTTGCTTATAATTCTTGTATTCACTTAGATCTCTTACATAGTTTCGTATTATCTACTTTGTTTCTATGTGCATCCTGAGTAAAACTCACTCATCAAAATATTCATATATTTTGCATAACTTCTTTTAACAACAGTTTGTGACAACTCATCACCTTTGTTACTATCCTAGTTTCCCTAACACTTAATTTTCTTGACCTGTATTACCAACCTTTACCTGTTTAGTTAAAATTAACCTTAACCGATTGTAACTTTGTTTGACAAACTTAATGTACACATACATACAAAACAATGCATATATATTTGTGATTGCACAGCTCAGAAGATGAATTCGCCGAAAAGAGACTCTTCGCTGATCTACGTGTTTTGTTTTCATTAAAGAACGGAGTTGCGAACTGTAATGAAGATAGAACCTTGTTCCTTGATCTGTGTGCTGCAGATCTCCATATTGCTTTCAGAGTAGTGAAAATGTATCTTCCTCTTCGGATCTAGTATTTTACATCCTCACACAGGCCACTACCTGTAGTTGAAACAGTGCTGACTAGATGAGTGGAAGAAATAACTTTCACTAAATGTCTTTTATTGATGCTGATTGTTTCCAGTTGTGGTGAGATAGCATCATCACCCCTTCTGTCTTCTTTGTATTCATTTGAAGTCCTGTCTTCAGTGCTTCTTATAGCTGTCGGTTAGCTTTTGCTTGTATACATTCGAGTGTTTTTCACGTTAGACATAAATTGTCCCCGATATCCATATCGTCCGAGGTGTTCCCATCGGTCAAATGTATTCCTGTGTTTCTTGCCCCCCCCTAAGCCGCTAGAATTACGGATGACATGGATGATAGTTATTACTAAATTCAATCCACAAATGACATTCATTCATGTTTGAATAAGTCACTCAATCGCTTTCACAATGTCATGTTGACTGGATTGATTTTGCAGCTGCAAATCCTACGTCTAAATAATCAATATAAAGCGGGATGTTATTCGTTGGTTGATGACTAGTAGTGGAATCCTGGACCAGGATTTCATCCTATTTAGGACTCATGAACCTGATTTGCCTGAAATATCCCCTAAGAGTGGTGATATTCTCAACGACACTGAGATCCAGCAGCTGTCGTTTACTCTAGCGGAAAGCAATGAGAAGTTTTTCATTGCAGGTCCTCAGTGGAAATAATAAGACGAATTGAGCACCACCTAAATTCAGAACTACTCACAACCCACCAAATAACACGATGTTAATCCCCAGATATCATCACATCATACACACCAGGAGAAGATTCGTCAACACAGACCGAACACTTCGGTTCAACACAATCTGTCAGTGGGAAAACAAGTTGTTAACTTGAAAAATTTTATTGACTGTCCAACGATCAGACGAAACATTCCGACCTCGAAAAATTCTGTAACAAATAAACTTTTGCAGCAGTAATTTCTTCTGTTCAAGTAAATTATCTTGCCAGCGTTTTCACTCCTCCAATCTCACATCTACTTTGGCCGGAATAAAGCAACACAAAAGTCGCATAAACCATAAATTAATTCCACCGATTTGGATTTATTTCGCTTTTTGTCCAAGATTAGGTTCAAACTGATAAACCTGTGAGTTTGGTTTATTTAAGACTTAGACGTGTAGGCTACAGAATGAAGCAAATAGCTTCATAAGTATCTGTTCCCTGGATGTCTTAGAGTGTTTAACGTTTTGAAGGCAGCTGGCCATTCATTTTATTCTCTCTGTCTTTCCTTGATTATTATGCATAATGATAAGATGAAATCCAGTTAAGGGGAGCGTACTGACTAGGCGTTTGGTAATTATTTAATTCATCCCAAGGATAAATAAACTTTATCAGACATTCAATATGCATGAAATGATATTGCATAACGCCTGAGATACTCATTTTCCTCTTGAACGTTTTAAAAATCTATGTATTGAGGATAAAACGTCTTATTTATTTGAAGCAACAAGTAGAAGTGTTTGCCTAAGAGAATTCGTGTTTTCTTGGAAATAGTCGCAACGAAATTGTTTAAAGTTCACTCACAGTTTTAAATAAATTCCATGAAAATCGCTTTGACATTGACACTTGTTATGTCATCCCGTGAATAGCTGCTACCAGTGAGGCCCATCACAGATGGATGCACCTGCGTCCATTGGGAGTAAAGCTGTGATCACTAAGACTGAAGGCAAACATATGTCGTATCACAGACCAAAGCGTTATCTAAATGGCTAAGCAAACTATATCTCCTGCGTGTAGATTACATTTATTTTTGGACGGAAGGCTAAATTTCTCTTGATATGTCGACTCCTCAGAAGGACGCTTTGACGATGTATGAAGAACACATTCATGTCATCTGGTTAGTAATGGCTAGCAGTGGGATTGTTGATGTCTATTTTTCGTTTTTAGACTTCGTCAGTCCCATCTACCAGAATTACTGGTAAGCCATCATGTTCTCTCCAATATATATAGAAAATGAAACTGCAATTCAAGTTGATGCTGTCGATATTCATCTTCTTTCTTGAGACAACCATAACGTAGATAAAAATCCTGAGTAAATAATCCTTGTGGTTGAGACCACATGATAGACATTTACTCACGATAGGATAGATGGATCAGGCTGAAAGAAAGACCAGACCCATATCAGAGATGATAAACAGTCCTCCTGGATGACCTTATAGACGCCTTATTTAGTGAAAAATGCGACTTCAAGTTAGTTAATTCAAATATTAAAAATAAACGATTGATAGCAAGACTGACAAAAAGATATGGATAAAACATTTGGATGATAGTGAAAGTGATGAAAAGGAACCATGTTTATTTCTATGTCACATATGATCTGCACCTACATGTTCAAACTTTCATATCATGTTGAAAATTACTATACCCATTTGATCTCTCTTCGCAACTATGCAGAATTAAGTATCAACAACTGTAAAAGTTTGAATTTATGTATTAAAATGTGATTTCACAGCGTTTGAGGACGAACTAACCGAGCAGGTATCTCAACTTAGCTTAATAATCTTCTATTTTGAATGGATAGACGTTTGTCTTCAGAATTCCGTCATGCACATACACAGCTTATGACTAAGGCAAAACAGTCAACCACTCTTCATCTTAGGTGATTTATGTAAAAATATTAGAAAGATGCCTGTAACCAACGAAATCGACAGGTTGTGGTCTGGGTGCAGGGAAACTATCTATGCTTTCTGAAACTTCTTTATTAGTCGCATGGTTACAAGAAAGCTCCAGAAACAACAAACAGACGATTACGTGTGGTTAGATCGATGTGCTTCTAACCAGCAATGATAACACCAAGAATTCGAAATTACCTTAGCGCTGTTATTACACACCAATACACACAAGGAGACTTTCTAAGTAAAAAACATTTACTGTGAAACAAATTCAGGTCAAACTAATTCAACAGAAATAGGTGACTTAGAATCAAAAGCAATGTGTTCAACAAATTAGGATCAAAACTCTCTCCAGCAGAATCACACTGCAACCATTCTCTAAGGCAGTCTATTGTCAAAATAACCTTGATTCACACAAACACAGTCCCGTCTTAAGACACACATTATTGATGCCATCGTACAAACACATTGAGAAGCGTCAGAATTAGAGACCAGTGATAAGAACCAAGTCAACAAATGATTCGCGAATGTCAGACAGATGAGGTACAGTCTAAGGAAAAAACGGACAACAGTTACAAAATTAATTGAAACATCGAAATAACTATAAATATCGTGATTATATCCTTGAGGAGTTAATACGTAAACAGCTGTTCTGTTACAGAGCCTCTTTGGCATAAACCAGCAATTTGAATCAATGGCAGGCCTGGAGTACTTCTCATGTTATTGCATCACGGAGCATCTCACGAAGTTTTAAAATTAACTCAAAACGTTCAAAGACCAATAGTCTCCACCATAAGATTTACTCGTAGAAAAGGACCAAACCGTTATGTTGGGAACAGTCAAGCTGCCAAACAATGACATCTTAATCGTGTCTGAAGGAGTTCGAGTTGGCGCCTGAGAATTCTTGATTTCAGTTGAAAAAATTACAACAAAGCTGAATTGAAATTTTACCAATCCACCCTGACTAGTTTGTTTTCGTCTTTTAGCTTCTCCAACATACCATGGATATGCTCAAAAAATCAAAACAGTCTTGAAACTAATTTGAAATGAAATAGAAAACTAAACATCCAGAAAAATTCTTAAAAAACGTTGTTTTTCATGAATTGATCTTTAGGTACCACAAAAATGTCTGCAAACTTTCATTGTTTAATGTTTTGCTCAGTTATAGACGGTCAGTGGTAGATTGGAATCAAGCAGTAACTATTGAACAATATAACATCATATCAGTCAGTTGAAGCAGACAAAAAAGGGATGAGATGGGAAGAAACAAACTTCGCTTGCAATACAGTCATTCCAATAACAGAATCAGGTCAAAAAATGTTACAAAAAAGAAAGTTTTGCATTTTTTCGGTTTAAATCAAACGAAAATCAACGTCCACTTAGATAGATGTAGGAATAAGCCAGAGAATAAACTGAAAGAGATGGATAATTCAAATGCCTCAGGTCTCATAAGGACACAGACATAGTAATTACTAACTGCATGTGATTTAGATTCAAGGACGCCGTCTCAGCTCCTCAGGCATTATGCGTCAACTCATTTATTCATATATGACTGACGAATTCATCTACCCTGACTTCAGAACAGAAGGACGAGACTTCAGATTGTTTTGGGCTCACCAATAATTTGTAGGACACTTTATAGCGACATCGGTAAAAAACAAATATAAGAGTAGAAATCCAAGTAAATGAACTGGTAGTGTTACATTATATTACAGAAAATACAGTTAACGAGTTAGATAAATTAATGGGTACAGTCAAAGTTTACTGCTAAAAATTATTGAAATAATTCACAGGAGTGTTCGTTGCTAGAGTCGTGCCTACTAGTAGAAGCTGTGCACCGGTTGAAGAATAGTTTTCGGATGAAGAGAGTTTGCTGAAAAACCCGAAAAACACATGACGATTAGTAGTGAAGCAAGAAAACAGTATTGGCCGGTGGGAAAGTGAGAGATCTAGCAGCACATTGTATTTTATATTGAACTCAGAAGTTTTGTATAATATACAATGAAGCTTTTTGAATAAGAGTTCTCAATGTCCAACAAAGTACTGGGTGATCATATTGTTCCAGGTTGTATAAATGAATAAATAGTTGCCCAAAGTGAAAAATATCTAGGGAAAGAATGCCAGCGAGCATCATTTGTGTGTAATTAATGTACGCCACATATGATGAATCCAGTGTTCACATGATTTAAATAATAATAGGTTTCTATCACGTAAGATAATTTAATTTCATGCACGTTGGTTAAATATGTTCTACATTATAGAGGCTACTGTAGAGAATTATTAAAATCCAGAAAAAAAGTGTAATAACAGTGCACTGGTGTTGGTTAGGCTATTCAGGTTAGCCTTAGATTGAAGTCTATTACAAATGTTAATGTTGTTCCATTGTTTGCCGAGTGAAGCAGCCTTCAAAAGATGAGTTCACTACAGCTCAAGCTTTCGTCTAATCGTCTCGAAATGTCTTCCATGTCACTTTCAGATCTGTAACTAACTTGCAGTTTCCGATTCTCCTTCATTTGGCTGGTTGAGATGGGATGTCAGTTCGTAGTCTCCTTAGCATAGCTACAATTCACCTCCATTTATTCAGGTGCTTACTGGCATAATGGATGATAAATGAAGTTAAAATTGTGTAATGTAGGTCACTTCAGTATTTCACCAAGTCCAATAGGGAGGAGATAGCTAGTTAAGGACCTGCTGACAGCCAAGTCTCCATTTCATAAACTTTATCTTTTTATACAAAATACAAATCTGAGATACCAGTAACCAACGCGAATCGAACAGTCACGACTTCAGGTTGTGACCACTGTTGTTACAAGGGTTTAAGATGTTGAAGCCACCTTAGTTAGCGGGAATTATGCACTGAAGAACGGCATGAGAAATTCATCTTTGTTTGTTTCCTTGTTTGTAACTGAATTATTTACCAGATTTTTGTTTGTCCTGTATTTTGTATCAGTGCAAGCTCCGAATTAATATCCCGAGCTTACACAGTCCCACCAAAAGTGGTTCAGTATTGCCATTGGTATTAGGAATTTATAAGCTTTTAGATAAGCCCCATATCAGTTCACTTCAATATTGGATGTATGTTTACCGAATTCGACCACGTATATCGGAAATAATTTACAAAGCTCTTATGCATAGATAGGTGACTCATGATTCTACCAATAATCAAATAAAAAGATATGATCTTGGCTAAATAGGAAGGAAATTTTCGATTAAAGGAATAGACGAAATAGAAAGCCTTTACAATCCGATCAACACTGATTCCAGTAATATCGAATTTAGAAAAGAACTGTAGTCAGAAGGCAAGGAAACATCTTTCTTATCTCTGCATAACTCGAAAATCCTGTACGCATACAATTAGTCCATAATTATATATTACTATATTGTAATAGCGATACAATCGAATGCAAGCCAAGCAAGCTGTGCACAAACACTATCTAAAAAAGTCAAAATATAATTCAGTAATTCTATCTTCAGAAAATTAATGGATTAAGGAAAACTCAATGTCCGAAATATCTGCTTCGGAATATGTCTGTCTGCTACGGCTCCTTCATTCAATACTATTTATGTTAAAACACTTAATACGGAAACTAGACAAAATAAACGTGAAGTACCTCGAGAAACACTATGTACCTCAACGCCGATATCCAGTTCGTATTCTTCCGTACTAACAAAAACAAACAGTCAAAAGAACAGGCATTCATTTTACCGCATCAATTAACATGAACAATCAGGAGCATTCTTGACACTGGAATAATGCGCAAACACTCATAAGATTCCATATAACTGGTATAAGACTGATGGTATAATCAATGACACTATAAAATTGTAAGTAAGAGGATTACAACCAATAAAGATGGTTACAATCGTAGAGCAGTCTCCAAAACGAATATGCCTGAAGGCGAGTTTCAACTGTCTTACCCTTAGAATAAGACAGAAAAACTCGACATAACTGAAAGCGGCGTTAACAGTGAAGACAATATTCTTACCAATAAATCATTTTTGACAGCTTTACAATCTTATTTATATTCAAGAATGGATACATCAAAACCCTTTGGATCCTGTTAACTATGTTCTTGAAAATTTTGTGTATATGTGAAATGAGGTGTAATCTAGAAGGAAAGCACCACAAAACGGAATTAAAAATTGCGTAATTAGTGTGAATAATATCTGATCAATCTGTGAATAGATCCGCTGAACTAAAACTAATCAGATTATAGTGACTTGTTTATGCACAGCCCGTATGAGAAGTGTTTTTAGGCAAGTTTATTTCCTTAGCTTTTGCCCTTTTTGTTCATTTGGAGTGATACGATGACATTCTACGCTTGTTACGTAATTTCATTTTCGGTTTTAGAATCTCTGCTTAGTCATTTCCTTCTAGGCTACTCCCAGTGGATCACAATTTCCTCATGAAACGTTATATGTCCGGAAAAAAATCGTTTGGTGAATTTACATTGACGTATTCATTAACTTTTGTTTTTGATTTCTTCTCTTCACCTCATTTAACGTAACAAATTTTCCAAAGCACAATTACCAGCTTCTTTTTGGATGTTTTGAACTCTTTGAACTTTTTTACTTACGTTATATTCTCTTCACGAATCGCACCATCTGATTATCGTGTTGAAACTAGGAGTGGCAGTGAACGTTGACATAGAAAAGGCAGAAGACAATAGATTGGGAAAAGGAATGTTTATTTGAAATCTGGTATCTTCATTTCGATAAATTATGTTCACCTTATCTTTTACTCTTCCTTTTCACGTCTCCCATGCATTTCCACAACTCTGTATCATTTGCTATCTCTGGTATCGAATCTACCTGCCTGCTAATTGATGATTTTATGCCAATGGAAATCGGTTTTCGTATATACTACTGATAAATCTTGTCAGCAGCGCACTCCACAGACAAACTATTACTTCCATTGATAGAGACTGAACTGAAGGGATAAAAACATGCAACAAAGAAAAACCATCACCGAATCAACCGACAACGTATGAATAGAGTTGAATCATTTCTATTACACGTTTTGCAATGCATTTCATAAACAAATCTTTCGTTATCAATCTCTCACACCACCCTGTTACATTAGATTTAAAAACTGTCATCCTATCCCATATTATTGTATAGTTGTGTGTAAGTGCAAAAAGTGCTATAGCTGAACTACGATGACAGTGTTAAAATCTAATTTCACTTGGTGGAGGTAGAGATTGATAACAGAAGCTTTGTTCATAGAATCAACTGCGAATACGTGTAATAGGAACGATTCAATACCTGTCCCACACACTTGAAAAATTCTACTACCACAACGACGATGAATAGGAGAGAACAAAGAAGTCTATAAAACTCAAGTCTCGAAGTCTTGTGATTATAATCGATATGATTATGAAAACTAAATTTTGTTCGAAACTTTATCATCAACAAAAAATAACTGTTTCACTGTGTGTAATGTAATAACTTCCTAACGCAGTGCCCAAGTTTCACACATATATTAATGAATGGGTATATTTCGCGATTTTCTTGTTTAGCCTTCATTATGTATCCACATTAAATAATTCATGCTCAACCTGTCTTGATACTCTCTTGCATGTGTACTACATGAATTATCCATCTGTTTTCTAAGGTGATGGGAGGAATGTGATATTTAAAGCCATCAGTTATTTATAGATATAAAGAGAATTTCCCATTCACCGTCTACATAAACACAATCTGATTATTTTTATTATTACTTGCATTACCTTCACCAGTCACAAAATGGGGTGAGTACAGTTGATGCATATCACATATATGATGAAGATGATCTAGTAATAATTAACGTGTTACTGCCTAAATACTCCCGTATTATTAATAAGTAGGCCATTGTATTGTAAGCAAAAGATGATTTGCATGAACTTATTAATAGTGAAAAATATCATAATTATTTTAGTTTTCCTTCAAAATATCAAAATGAGCAAACTGAGTAGTCTGAAATTCTAGTTATTTGATTGTCGATCATATCACTTAGAGTTTACTCTGAGTGAAGTGAAGAGGAAGAGAGTGTGATTAACTTCTCAGCACAGCAGTGACTGGCTGTAATTGTTGTTTTTCACTTCTTTTATGACGTCATGGTGTTTTTATTTTTATTTTACTCGTCATCATTTCCACTTCAGTTTATTATCTGTAATTACGCAATTATCTCGTTTTCATCTACCATATCATGACACTGCCTTCCACTGCTTTCAATTCTCAAACATTTGATCACGTTCTGTACAACTAAACTTTATTCGTTAGACCATTGACTACGGAAATCAATACATTTTGTATCATCGTCACCACAGAATACGGCAGTATTTGGTGGTACATCGTTTTGATGTTTCGTTAAAGATTGGTATCACTTAGGGAGTCATTGAAAACGTGGAAAGCACTGAACAGTTGTTTCGGACTACTAAGGAAGCTACACGCCTGAACGTAGGGCTAAGAAGCAAGTGTTTAATAACTGGTGACCAGCGTATATCATCAAGTCTGGTGTTACCAGAAATAATCATTGAATACGTTAGCCAGACGGTGACGCTGAAAATGGCGAAAAAACTAGTTCGAATTGATTAGCCTTTTAATTTTCTCCGAATGTCTGAAGGATCAACGATACGTTGACTCTTGATCTGCAAGTTCTAGGTTTGACATCCGGTGTGGTAATGATTGCTTACTGCTGAAGTGTAAACACGTTGATCGAAACAACTGTTAAGCACCTCCAAGTTTTCAGTGGTTCTCCAACATCTAACAGTACTTGACGACATTTGAAATCGGTGAAATCCGTTTACACGAAAACTTGAAAGTAGATTGACATTGCAATGTGCGAAATGTATACAACATTAGAATTAGTCCTCCGTTTGGATATATTTCTCGTGTTGTACTTCCACCGTCTCCCTTTAGTGTTCTCTATACAGTACCATGTGGAGCAATAATTTTCGGTCTTTGGAACATACTACATAGTAACGCTATTCAGCATCTCTGCAGAAGGCATCAAAATAATCAACTGCATAGAAAGTCTTGTGAGCGGTAAATTCCATACAGCCAATGTGATAGGAACTAATTGATACAGTGAGAGGTAGAATAAGTTTGAGGTCTTTTATTTCTGTATATTCATAATCAAATATTTTATTTCAGGATGTTACAATGCGTATAAAAGACGTATATAAATAACTGAGTTCCCTCCATCTCGTAATTATCATCATTGTTGTATCGTTCGCAGTTTACTTTGTCTTCAACTAGGCGACAGCTCTTTTAATGATAAATTGATTGTTCGTTCTATTTCTCCTGTTTTCAAAAATAGAATATTCACCAAAATAATATTCGATTTTATCAAATAATTACAAAACTGAGATTATCTGCATGATGTTTTTTCACTCAACTCTCGGTTCTGGAATTATATGATTTTGGCTTTAACAGGCGAATTTTGCTTGAATTTCAAAAGTTGGCCATCTGAAAGGTGGATGGTTTTATTGCGAAGTGATCACTTTTCTGTGTCATGACAATATCTGCTCTTTGAACTCAAGTGAGAAGTTGAAATTTTGAATTCTTTGTGAATGCAATATTCGTCTTTTCCGATGGTCCTCACTGTAAGAAGGAGGATACTGCACATGGACCTTGCCTCTATTCATACGTTGTCGGTTGATTCGGTGATAATTTCAAGAATATATTTAAGAGTGTTTAAATGGCTATGAATAATCTTTTCTGGAGTACAGATTAAATGATAAATCTGTCAAAAATGATTTAGTGTTAAGAATATTTTCTTCGCTTTCACATAAAGAAATTTTAATTTTGCAGTCTGCTCTATGATTGTTACCACCTTTGTTGGTAATAATCCTCTTACTTACAATTTTATGTTGTGATCTGTTTTGTCGACTACAGTGTCAGTCTTATACCAGTTATACGGCATTTTATAAATGTTTGCACATAATTACAGTGCCAAGGATGTTCCTGATTGTTCATGTAAATTGATATGGTGAAATGAATGCCAGGTGTTTTAACTGGATATCCGCGTTGAGTTACATAGTGATTCTCAGGGTTCCTCTTGTTAATTTAATCTAGTTTCCATATTTATTGTTTTGACTTAAATAGTATTGAATGAAGAAACCATTTTTTTTTCTTAAAGTTCCCAGTGGAACATAGGGCTTCAGGCTAGTGTCTTGAAGTTTCTGTAGCAGTGTTTATTTTACAGGAGGGGGTTGCTAGCCTCATGCCCAACTTTTCCTCTTTACCAGCATTATTTTTGGCTTAGCGAGGTAAAGGACTTCTGTCGGCCGGGAATCGAACCCCGGACCATGTGCATGGTCGGCGAGCGTCCTAACCGCTATGCCACCGACGCACAAGAAACCATATTAGGCAGATATATCCAGCAGAAGTCATTTCGGACAATAATGGTTTTTACTTTCTTCATCTGATGAAGAAAGAATTATGTTTTGGCTGTTTAAGATAGTGTTTGTGGACAGCTTGCTTTGCTTGCATTCGGTTGTATCGCTATTGTAATATGATAATATGTAATTATATGCGTACACGATTTTCGAGTTATCCAGACTTTCTGCCTATACTTCTTTTATAAATTCGATATTACTGGAATCATTGTTTATTAGGTTGTAAAGGCTTTCCATTTCGTATATTCCATTAATCGGAATTTCTCTCCTATTTAGCATGCATCATATCTTTTCATTTGATTCTTGATAGAATCATAAGTCTCCTGTCTGTGGATAAGAGCTATGTAAATTATTTCTGATATGCTTGGTCGAATTTTCTAATCGTATATCTTAATAATGAAGTGAACTGGTATGTGGATTTTCTAAAAGCCTTTGAAATTCTAAATTCTCAAGGCACTTCTGAACCAACTTTGGTAGGACTGTGTAGGCTCAGGAGATTAATTCGGGGCTGGAACTGATACAAAATACAGGACAAACAAAAATTTGGTAAAGAATTCAGTTGTTATGCTGTTCATCAGTACATAATTTGCCCTAACTAATGTGGCTAAAAGCATCTTAAACCCTTGTATCAACAATGGTCACAACTTGAAGACGTGACTGTCACAAACACCTTTGTTACTGGTATCCCAAATTGGTCAATACTAAAGTGTGTGAAATGGTAACTTGGCTGTCAACAGGTCTCTCACCAGCTGCCTCCTCATTAGAAAACTAGGTGAATTAATGCATTGACATATTTCACTACTTTACCTTCATTAGTCATCCATTATGCAAGTGTGTGGTGAAGATAATGGAGGCGAATTTGACGTACGGTGAAGATACAATCAATTGATATCCCATCGAAGCCCTTCAGAAGATAGCAAACGGGAAATAACGAGATAGGTATGCATCGGATAGTGATGGTGAAGAGATTTTGAGAGGAAAGTACTCATCTAACAAAGGTTGCAGATAACAGCATGAAATGTAGAAGTGCTTCTCAAGCTCTATTCTTCACCTTAAATCCAATAGAATAACATGCATATTTAAAATAGTCCGCTAGTTCAAGGCTATCCTGGATAGTCTAACCAACACCAGTGCATTATTACTGCATATTTATTTCTCAATTTTAACCATTCCCTATCTACAATTCGTAAGCTTTTATACACACGTATATGAAGTTTAATTATTCTACGTGATAGAAACGCATTACAAGTTTAATCATTTGAGCACTGAATTCATCATTTGTGACGTACATTAATTACACAAAAATTATACTCGCTGGCATTCTTTTTCTAGATATTATTCACTTGAGGCATTTATTTACTCAGTCATGCAGCCTGGAAAACTATGTTTACTCAGTATTTTGTGAGACTTTAAAAACAGAAACATTCTACTTAACTTCTGTTTAAAACGATTCATTGCAAAATCTACATAATTTCAGAGTAGAACATAAAATACAATGTTCTACTGGACCTCTCATTTTCTCACCGGCACATACTGTCTACTGGTTTCACTACTAACGATGTTGTGTCCGTCGGGTGTTTCAGAATACTGTCATCTTCATCCAAAGACTCTTCCACAACCACTGCACTGTTTCTGTCAGTAGGCATGACTCCAGGAATGAAAAATCCTGTTGATTATATTGATAATTGGTATCAGCAAACTGTAACTGTATCACGAAGTTACCATTAATTTATATAACTCGTTAACTGAGTAATAACCCATTCGAAATAAACCATCATGAAGCTAACCTGCGATATCTGCTCAGTTAGTCCATCCTCAAGCGCCGTATAATCTCATTTTATTACATAAATTCAAATAGTTACAATTATTATTACTTATTTTAGCGTAGTAACGAAGGAAGATTGAATGGGGATAACAATTTTTAACTTATCATGAAAGTTTGAACACGTGAATGCAGACCATATAAGACATGGAAATAAACATGGTTCCTTTCTATCACTTTCTCTGTCACCCATATGTACTACATATTTTTTTTGTTAGTCTTCGTATCAATCGTTTATATTTAGGATGTGAAATAACCTTGGGTAAAGTGTGTATAGGGTAATCGGAGGATTCTCTACCTTCTGTGATATGGTTCTGGTCTTTCTTTAAGCCTAATCCATCTTTCCTATCGTAAATAACAGTCTATCAGATAGTCTCACAACAACGAGTATTAACTCAGGATTTTGATCTTCGTTATGCTTGTCTCAAGAAGGAAGATGCATTTCCCCAGGGTCAATACTTCCATGTAATTGGCGTCATTTGAACTACAGTTTCATTTTTTATAAATATTGGAGAGTACACCGTCGCTTACGAGGAATTCTGTCAGATGGAACTTGTGAGGCCTGAAAACGAAAAATAAGCCTCAACAATCCCACTACTTGTCATTACTAACCAGATGATATCAATGTGTTCTTCAGGCATCGTCAAAGCGTCCTTCTGATAGTCGATACATCAAGAGGAGTGAAGGCTTCCGTCGATAAACAAATGTATTCAACGTGTAGGAGATATGGCTTGCTTAGCCGGTTAGATAATGCTTTGGTCTGTGATACGAGGTATGTTTGTCTCCAGTCTTATTGATCACAGGCTCACAGTGAACGCAGGTGCACCCATCTGATGGGTCTCACTGGAGGCAGCTACTCACTGGATGACATGACAAGTGTCAATGTCAAAGCGATTTTCATGGAATTTATTTAAAACTGTGAGTCACGACGTTTTCCAAGAAAACACGAATTCTCTTAGGCTAACACTTCTACTTGTTACTTTAAATAAATAAGACATTTGATCCTCACTACACAGTTTTTCAAAACGTTAAAGACGAAAGTGAGTATCTCAGGCGTTATGCAATATTATTTCATGCATTTTGAATGTCTATGATAATTTATTTACCCCCGGAATGAATCAAATAATTACCAGACGCCTAGTCAGTACGCTGCTCGTAACTGCATTTGATCTTATCATTATACATAATAATCAAGGAAAGACAAAGAGAATAAAATGAATGGCCAGCTGCCTTCAAAAAGTAAAACACTTTGAGACATCCTGGGAACAGATACTTATGAAGCCATTTGCTTCATTCTGTAGCCTACGCATCTAAGTCTTAAATAAACCAAACTCACAGCTTTATCAGTTTGAACCTAATCTTGGACAAATAGCGAAATAAATCAAAATTGGTGGAATGAATTTCTGGTTTATGAGACTTTTATGTTGCTTCATTCCGGCCAAACAAGATATGAGATTGGAGGAGTGAAAACGCTGGCAAGATAATTTACTTGAGCAGAGGAAATTTTTACCGCAGTATTTCTTTGTTACAGAATTTTTCGAGGTCGGAATTTTTCTTCTGAACGTTGGACAGTCAACAAAAACTACCACCCACCATTTCTAAAGTTAATTAAATATTTTCCCACTGACAGATTATGTTGAACCGAAGTGTTTGGTCTGTGTTGACACGTCGTCTCCTCATGTGCATGCTGAGATGAAATCTGAGGATCAACATCATGTTATTTGGTGCATCGTGGTAAGTGCTGAATTGAAATTTTGCATTGTTTCCTATAATTTCTACTGCCTTGAACCCAGGAGATATCATTTCAAACTTCCAAACGCTTTCCGCTAGAAGAAACGGTAGATGCTGGAATGTGATATCGTTGAGAATATCACTACTCTTTGGTCATCACAGGTATATCTGGCTCGCCAAGACTCTAGTCTACTAGCCATAGTTTCAAACGCCAAACACAACTTGTACCACAAGACCGCTCGGACAACCACAGCCTCCTCGTCTGCAACGACTATCGGCATGTTTTTATTTCCAATTCAATATCGATTTTCTGCTTGACTGATTGGACAGGATTATTCAGCCTCTGCTTACATAACACCTACTAGTACGGACACTTCTGCGATTGGATCACGCATTGCAGTTGAAACGACGTGCACTCGTTTCGAGTCACATTGAGAACACCATCACTCACTCACTCACTCACTCACTCACTGGGTAGTGCAGATACATCACCTAGCTGACGAGTTCCAAATCAAATGGAATGAGCATCCTACTGGTGGATTCCACTGCTAGACAACATTTATCAAACTAATTCAACTGAATCCTCAGATATTGTCGACGTGCCAGTACTAGCAGCCGACATGTCAACACAGACCAAACACGGCGGTGGAATCAACCAACGGGAAAATCGAGATTGAATTAAAGCCAATGGGTGTGTTGAGATAAGTTTTTTATCTCTGTTATCTTGAAGCAATTCAAGATGTCCTGCTGAATTTTCTGTATCAATCGGACTTTCTGTGACTTCACTTCACAGTTTTACTCCTTCCTATTCGTAGACTCATCACTTTATGTGTGTGTAAAATCGCAGGTACACCCTGATTTCTGTTTCCCCAATGAATCTTCTATGGCAACCACACTTAAAACGATAAGCAATAACATTTATTTGAACCCTGAAAACTAACTGAGATGTTTCAATTGAATCTTGAGAAAACACTTCATTTAAGTGCTCTCATCAGAGTGTCCGTGTATGGCATAGCCTACTGTTTCCTACTAGGTCGAGAGTGATCTGCAGCACTCACCCCACTGGTGTAATCGTTCAAATGTCTTCTTTTTACAGTAACGCTTAGCGAATCTTGAACTCATAGCAAACAAATGAATGTGGTAGAATTCAATTGTGTGTTCATGTAGCTCGCTTACAGGACATTGGATGAACACACCTCCATTTGAAATGTTGTTCAGATTCAAATTCGAGATCTGATTAAACCTATCAAAGGCAGTGAGATAAAGGGATCTGAGCATAGATAATGCACTTGCGATATTGAATTCTAAGCCCATGCTTTGTATCCAATATAAACGCGTCCAACCTTTGTCTTTAACATGGTCATCGGAAACAGTAATTTCACACAATTGGGATGATTATCCAGTTACGTTTCTTATCCGAACTTTCTGTCTATTTTGTTATTATTGCATTCGAATCCCTACTTGTACCCATGTTTATTCAACCCTCAACCAGAAAGGAATCTGGAACATTCTCAACCATTTACTGTAAACACACGTGTGTCCAGTCTGGTTGATGACTTAGTCGAAAAGAAAATTTTCTTTACATTTTCTTCACTTATGCATAGCTGAAGCTCTAGCTATACATGGATAAAACCTAAATTGTGTATTGAGAAACGTTTTGGCGAACCCCTTTTATTCATCTTGGTCATAGTAATGTTCTTTTAATTATGTTTATTTTACCACCTCAATTCATTCTACTTCAATTCACCTTCACTATCTATCTTTATTGTTATCATTACCTTACTGCTTATTTTTCTTAACATTACTTGACCTGAAATTTTCATATCTTTACACCAGTTCACATATTGAATAATCTCTGAGAGTTTTGTAATTCATCTCCTTTAACTCTACCTCGCCCTTAGTACATCGTTTCAATTATTTTTATTCTCGTCATCATATGTGCAGTGTTGACTGAGAAATTTTTAGTGCATCCACTTAATGCTTTCTCTTTCTGTAATAATAGTACAATTGTACAGTTAGCTAGAAAATAAAATCTTTGAAGAAACAGTATTTCTTTGCTGAGGAAAAACCAATGTTCATCGCCTTACCTATAGAAAATCTCACGTATACCTGGCAACTACACTTAAAGTGATAAACAATAAACTTTATCTAAACTCTTAAAACTAATTGAAATGTTTCAACTGAATCCTGAGAAAAGTGCTCTCATCAGAGTGTGCTTGAGACGTGAAAATGCATAGTGCTTATTCAAATCTCTGAAGTGGACTTCAGGTCAACTGAAATCACACCATCATTCCCACTCACACACACACACTATACTGTATAAATACGGCGGATGCTCAAACATTATTCAGTCATTAGGTTGGTGCACTGAGTGAGGATGACACACTTAGTCTCCGTCACTTTATTGCTACTGTACTGTTTGTTGGGCTGTTCTGGTAAGTTGATGAATGGGATTGTTACTTTGTGGCTATATATTTCTTTGGAAATTGGTTTGATTTGATTTTAAATACAGAATGTGAGACGAATTCAGGAAGTCTGTTTGCCACAAGTCGATAGACATCGATGTGATTTCACCTCCGAATGACGTGAAGGTGGATTTCGTGTAAAGTGTTAAGACAAGGGAGGATTTTGATATGAAATCGTGATGAATTTAGAGACACTTATCTCGTTCGAATGCATTCACAATTTAGTGAGTAAATGTCATTGACGTACTTGCAATTTATAAATCCCCTTCCACTCACACACACATCATTCATGGCATAGTTTTGAGCACACATATAGAAATGTATGCATTGCATGACTATAAACAACATGCCTAATAGTAGCGATAGTATTAGCCTACAGTGCATGGACTCCATAAACGTGCTCACTGACTCACTGTTTACGTTTCTGCATAACAATTGAAGTTGCCACATTGCCTGCAGCACACAAAGGCAGACGAGGGAGGGAACATGAGGGTTCGAAATAACTATATTATATAGGTATTAAGACGATTGCCATTATGTGTTCGTTGGCACTAGACTCCGTAGGCACTTTCAATAAACTTCTCAGACTGGTACAACTTCCTTACTTTAGTATTGGCTGAATTCAGCAGCTATATCTGAGAATCTTGCTTTCAGCAGAAAGCTAGATGGCTTTTGGCAGGTCTAATCTCCTTCACGTCGTCCGAACATCAGTCTGTTTTGGTTTAAGCTGAGATAGTGGAAAGACGTCGATGTGTGTATCGTGGTCTAGCTTCTTTTCTGTCGGATCCGTTCAGACAACTATCCACTGGGATCTGATCAAGCAGAGATTCTCTTTATTTTAGCCTCATGTGAATCTTCCAGTAGGTATTCCTTCCATACGACATTTCGTCGCCGATGTCATTTATAGCTTCTCACATGCAAATCGTTGACTAACAAGAGATTTCCCTGAAATCACCTTGTTGTTCTACTCACTAAATAGGCATTTCTGTTACACATCTATGCACATTTCTACTCGCTATACTAGTCATCACGTCTTTACTACATACCATCCTGAATTGTGCATCAATTTGTTTTATTTTCTAGATAGCCAACGTTCTACTTCGAATGCACTAGGTAGGTCATTTAATACGAGTACATTCTGATTTATATTAAATGCACTCACAATAAAGCACTGAGATTTTTTGTGTATCGAATACTTGGTCGCAGTCACATCCACTCACTACAAGTGAATACACATATGATAGGAAGAGCACTACTCACGCATACTCACAGAGTCACAATCGACTGAACAGTTGTCATGTTTCTTTTGCCAATCAAGAATTTCACTGATGTTTATCGTTGCACTCAACAGGATTCACCTCCTTATCCATTTCTTGAACACCTTATACTTTTATCCATGATATTATTAGGAATAATATCTTTTGTTATAAATTAAATTGTCTTCTAGGTGATTTCAAGTCAGCACTGATGGAATACAGGGAAGCATATTACGCAAACCAACTAGTGCAATGTAAGTATTGAGAATTGATATTGATTTAAACTCATTCTAATCTTTACTGGATCACTTGAACACGATTTGTTATTCATTTTTGATTGTTGCGTCATCTTACAACAGTACGCTCTTCTTTCATCGGAGGCACACATGATATGTCTCTCTGTGTTTGTCCACATGAGGAGTGAGATGATCATCTGTGAGTAGATATCTCAGTAGGCACGCGTAGCAATATGCAAATGATGTATGCAAACATCACATCATACATAGAAAACATCTCCGAGGTGAAGGCATTCGATATATCTGAGAACTCAATAGAGTGATATTTCTAATGATCGGATATATATAATTTGTACTGTCTGAATTTCACTGGTATTCGTGCATGTTTGCCGGCAAATATATTTTCATTCAGTATCACGATTACTGCCTGTTCCGTGGAAGACCATGATTAGTATTGTGGATTGAGGTGATAAAAGCGGTAATCTGTTGAATGCAGCAATCAAACACACGTTCAGGTGTTTCAGGTTTGCCTTTGGGTTGATATCAGTGAGAGAATCATCCAAAATCTGAGGTTTCCGGGATAGCTTGCTGTTTTGTAGTAATTTTGAGAATAATTGGCAGTACTCACCCGACCGTTGTAATCTTTCAAATGTTTTTCTTTCATAGATGATATTTTGGAAGTTTGGGATGTTTCCAATGATGCATACCAGGTTGAAGTGCTGCTGATAGGTGAGATTATTGATGTGTAGTAAAATTTGATACGATACATTAAATTACACATTGTTATTCACGATATGACGTGAAGTGGATCAGAATCATTTCCAACTATACACATCACACGGAGTTTTCCATACTTCGTACAGTTCTTACTATTGTTCAAGTTGAATGAGATAACAACGATGAATGGGCACTGTGTTATTAATATGAAATCTTATTTTATTCAACTCAACGGACTACAACCTCAACAAAACAATTGGAATGTAAATCATGCGGAAGGATTCAACATCATATTTTTCAAGATGACATGGTTTAATTGATAGGAACGAAGAGTAACATGAGTGAGAAATGGTGTCAGCTGTTAGGTTATTAGGAGTTAGAAAGACCGACAATTTATAGATTAATTAAACCAATATTATCGACAATAAAATTGATGAATTTTGAGTAGAAACGACGTTTGCGTGGTGAGAGTGCAACAAGACAATTAGCTGCACAAGTAGAAACATTAAAATTTCTTTGAGCAGGATAGATGTCATAATGAAGCTGCGTACTATGCCACACCATCAAGGCAGTGTAAATCTCTCCACTCTCCTTCTTTCTCCATGCATCGATTTGATTCTAAACATTTCATGGTGACTGTCTCAGCAAAATGTAGCAGTTTAGGTTTCTTTTGCTTGTTGATTATTTTGACTGACTTTGGATTGTCGACAATTTGAGCGGTGTTTGACAGATGACACGCAATCGGCCTGTTTATTGCCTGACAGTGAGCCTTTTAATTTTAGCTGCTTCGCGTCATCTTCTGTCCTGTTTGGAAATACTTTAATAATAATAATAATTTACTTTATTCCAAAAACAGTACTTATAATACAGAATGGAATTCTCAGCATTTGTCACAATATTGCATCTGATTTACTCAAAGTGTATATAAAATTAAAAATTTAAAACAAAAATTAATCGGAGAAATTTGTCCACATTAACGACATAATTATTAGACATAGTAATAATAATAATAGTAATAATAATAAATACTAATAACAGTGAGTTTGTTTCAAACGGTATTGTCGATTCAGTTTGGAAACTTTAACATGTTATAGATTATTGGGTCTAATGTTCTGTAGATATGGTATAGTGAGGTGAAATACAAAGTTAACAGTCATAATACAGCTTAAAATTATGTCCACAGTTATGAAAAATAAAATAAACAAAACGAAAAAATTGAGAGGATTATAAATATAAGAAATATAATAACAATAAAGTATGATGCTTTAGGGTTGAAGGAAATGGTCTATTTAGTGGAGCTAAGAAGGTTAGTTAGTTCATTTCTGACACTATTTTCATCACATAAAGTACGTGCTAAATATGGTATAGTGGAATTTTTATACTTAGACGTACGTGCATAAAGTCTTCTGAAAAGACTTCTTGTTTTACCTGAGGAGACACAAGGTTGGAGCTGCGGGTAGAGTGGGTGCTCAGAGTCTGACAAAATCCCTTTAGAGAATTTGTTGCATGGCGTCAAGTGCCTATCAGTGACAATGTCAACGATATGGCACAATTGGATACCACTCGTCCTACTGACAGTCCTCAGAGTTCTACGAAGTATGACATAGTCCTTTTTTAGCAATCCAGGAAAGAATAAGGGTGAACAGTAAAGAAGAATAGGTAAAATACATGAGTTGACAAACTGTAAGAGGAGTGGTTGCGTTATGCCTGAGTGCCTTAACTTCTTAATGTAAAAAGTCAAACGAAATATTCTTTGAGAAATCGCTAAGACATGAGAAGACCAAGATAGGTCAGAAGAGAGAATTAGTCCAAGATACTTAACTTCAGACTTGCTTTCTATATCGGTATCATCAATTTTGCAAGGGTCATAGGAACCAACGGCTTCATTTAACTTTCGTTTACATCGGAAACTGAAATTAACAGTCTGACATTTGGAAGGATTAAGTTTAAGGCCGTTAGACGAAGACCATTTGCTAATTTCTGATAGAAAGTTGTTAATCTTAATACAGTCAAGTTGAGAGTTAACAGACATTGAAATAGTTAGATCATCGGCATACTTAACAAAGTTCATTTCCTCGGAGTGAGACAAGTCATGCAAGAAGAAAGAAAACAGAAAAGGAGAAAGGACAGCGCCTTGAGGGACACCAGCCTGAGTAAGCAATGAAGTGGACGACTTTCCCTGATATACAGTGTATTGCTTTCTTTCTGAGAAATAAGAATGGAGCCATTTGACAACCCAACAGTCAGTTTGAGTTTCAGCAAGCTTGTTTAGTAAAATGTCCCTAGGTACTGTGTCGAAAGCAGATGTATAATCTAGAAATGTGCAGCGAACAAATTTAGCCCCCTTATCTAAGCTGGAGACAATGTTATGATGCAGGACTGCAGCTGCGTCCAAAGTACTTCTACTATGTTTGTAGGCAAACTGTTTGGGATCATTAAAGGCTTTAAGTGAAGGCTGAAGATTAAGTAAGAGCAACTTTTCCATAGCTTTTAGAAAAGGGGAAGTAATAGCAATGGGTCTGAATTTAAAACATGTCGCAGTAGACGACTTAGGAACAGGTACAATTTTAATGTCCTTCCAAGCGGCTGGCACGACATTTTTGGAAAAAGAATCATTGAATATGTCCATGAGAGGATAACACAGGATATCTGCACAATGTTTAAGAATAACACTAGGCAAACCATCTGGACCCAGGCTACAAGAAGGGTTCATAGACTGGAGACATTTTAGAACGTCATTTGTAGTAAATCCAGGAAAGCAGGTTTCATTAATACTTGTAACACTAGAAAGTTTGGCATTCGTGGGAGAATGTATGAAGGAATTGTTTAGTTTGGAAACATCAAGGGGAAAAGGAATACTGTTCATCTGCTTACCACCAGTAATTTCTTTGAAAAGTTTCCATATGTTAGACGCATTTTTACAGGATATGAACTTTTGGTTGTAAATTGAATTCAATCTGTGCATTTCTTTTTTTTTTTGGATGTTAATTCTTTTCAAACCAGCATTATCCTTCATTTTATATAATTTTTCTTTCTGTCTGCGAAGCTTTTTAAGTTGAGGAGAGGAGAAACGGTCAAATCTGATAAAGAGCGTTTCTCTGGGACAACATGTGTCAAGACAAAATTTGAGATAACTTGTAATATTGGAGATTGTGTCATCAAGAGAGTCTTCTTTAAACAGGTCCCACCTTGTATCTTTGAGCATACTTCTGAGGTTCTGAACATTCTCCATAGAGTAACAT
Organism: Trichobilharzia szidati; assembly: GCA_944472155.2. Classification (NCBI taxonomy): domain Eukaryota; kingdom Metazoa; phylum Platyhelminthes; class Trematoda; order Strigeidida; family Schistosomatidae; genus Trichobilharzia; species Trichobilharzia szidati. Next base: position 62,953,887 of record OX235277.1, on the reverse strand, counting down.
CCATGTACAGTTTTCTTGGAAAGGTGTGAGAAAGTTCTCTTGTGTAATTTTCCATAAATTTTAGGTAAAACCCGTACAATACAATGATCTGAGTTAAACAGTGGAGCTCTTTTACGAGCTTCGTATATTCCGGAGTCATTGATAAATACAAGATCAAGGGAATTATCCAGTCTGGTGGGAAAGTTGACAACATTTTCATGACCTATCACTGTGAGAAAGCTGCAGTCACATGAATTAAAATCACCTGTCACTATGGACAGGGAGTTACCAAAAGAGGCGGCAGCGAAAATAGTGAATTAATCAGCAAGCATAGATAATTCTGAAGTGCTACAACAAGGTGTGATATAAATATTCGTGATATAAATGAATTTGTATTTAGATAGGTGTTTAGGTCGACATTTGACAGTTATACAGTCAATATTATCATTTAAGAATTTAAAACAGGCGTTGTTGGCAACAGACGACTGAGAATTGATGAAGGTAGCAACACCGCCGCCTCGCTTCTTCCTCGAACTACTCCGGTCTTGTCTGTACATATTGAAACCATTTATTAAGATTAAATTATCATCATATGAGTCGTGTAGCCAAGTTTCCTGAAGCGTTATTACACCGGTATTACGATAAATATTTGAATATAATAGAGAATCCAAGTGATTAATTTTGTTCGATAATGACCTGCAATTAGTGCTCATAATCACAGGAACAGTCATCTGATGCATTGGAGTACACTTTAGGGATCTTTGCCACCCACCATGGTGCTTTTTCTTAAGGTTATTATATACTCGTAAATTATCCGGTTGAAAACATTTTAAATAATCGCGAGAGTAAGTAACACGTTTTGGATACATAATTGAATAATTAAAACAAAATAAATCTAAGAAATCAGATGCAATATAAGTGACGGAAAAATTTGGTAGCCCAAGTTTTAAGCAGGCCGCCTGAAAAAACTTAATTATTTCATCTGAATGTTATTCACTCTAGCACCTTTGTTGCACTGTTATAGAAAAATAAACTTTCTTTTGTTTTGTAATCTATCATGGTGTTATGCGCTTTCCGGTTGAACTTTCTTTCTACGAAACAATCTTGAACTCTGTTCCCCAGTGCATTAGTCCAATTACCTGACGAATACACAGTCATTCTAGCTCCTAATAACTGAATAACTCACATCATTCCGACATATGTTACCCCTAGTTCCCATCATTTGCTTCCCACCGCCTTGAGAAAAAGTATGTCCCCTCCTTCGATATAGATCATAGTGTTTGTAGCGTCCACGTTGTGTGTATGTGTGCTTGTGTCTTTCTCGCCTTGTTGATGAGTATTCCATTTCTCTTTGATCATTCATATGTGTTGTAAGATGAAACACAATTACAGAGAGGAGGAGTTCACATCTTTCAAATGTGATTTATCGAGTGTCTAAGTTGAATACAGTAATTGCATCTCTCACTTGTTATTTTCTACACAAATGTTTTATTAATCTAGAAAGCCAAAGACTGGATAATTTATACCGACTGAAATGGATTAATGAACTAATATGTGAGTGAAATTATTGCATCAATTTGTTTCCCACTTAATTTGGTTGATTGGGGAGGGGTGTTGCGATGTGAATCTAAACTTTTTCGACTGTATCATATGGTCAAAATCATCTAGTCAGTCAGTAAATTAGCTAGTAAGTTGCTTACTTAGTTAGTTAGTTCGAGGTTAGTGAGTTACGTGCCTGATTATTTCAAGGTTAGTTAGTTACATATTTCAAGGTTAGTCGGATATCTAGTTATATACCTAGTGAGTTATTTAATTGGTAAGTAAATTAGAAGCTGTTGGCAGATACAGCACCGTGTGTCACACCATTCTATGGTGGCTAATTATCCGAAAATGCTGACTAGCCTTTAATAAATGGAAAGAGATTTAAATCGAGATTTTATTGGTAAGAGTTGACTACAGCCAATGGTTAGCCACATCCTCGAAACTTAATAGAAACACACATTACTGGCAAATTACGTTGCGTTATGCTGCATTTCACATTGTCATCATTCTCACTGGTTCACTGATGTCTGTAAAAATCATTCCGGTGATATCTGCACAATCTTATTTCACTCAGTGAGCATACATAAAAATGATGATGTCATTGTGTTCGTCCACTGAACAGCACTAGCGATGATGCCTCCAGTGTCATTCAAAACTCTACTGGTATAATATCGATCGGAGTCAGCAAGAACATTGTCCGAAAGGTGAAATGCACTTTTACACACACATTCATGGGATGCCGATCACTCATCACATCTATGTTTGTAAGAATCAGACACTACAATTGATTCCTCATTCACATACATGAGATTCATGATAATTTGTAACATTGTTTGCAGCTTCACCTGTATTCCAGGCGAACGAAGTGACTGACGAAAACACTAAGAGACGATATGCAAGTGAGTTATTTGCTACTTGTGTATACTGAGATAGTTTAACATGTGGTTTACACAAACGAGGTTTCCGTCTCCGTCTTCTTCTCATTCTTCACAACAGTCCACTGGTTGATCGTATGAGACCTCTCCTCTGACGGAGCATAGCGAATCGCACTACCGCTTACAATGTCACTAATAGAGATGAGCACTCAAATACAGAGACGCATCTTCAAATTCTTCTCTTTCCATTCCCCTATTAGGCATCCATCTACCTTTCAGGGAGAACAAGTAGATCCACTCAGTAAACACCTAGATGAGAATCTCATTTGAAATTTAATTCACAAATAGTGTTATTGTTGAGTAGTAGGAATATTGTCAGGATTTTATGATGAAGTGAAAATCATCGTTTATCTGCAATTAATTATGTCAGCATGTATCTTCCTACGTGACTGCACAATTTTAATTCTTGTAGATGAGTACGAAGAGGGGAAACGCCTGAATAAATCTACTAGTCTGCGCAAAGAAGGTAATTACCGAGTTTTCATTTACTGTAATTCTTTCTTATCGCAGTCAATGCAAACATGACACATGTGAGTGACATACTCATAACACTGGCATGGATGTGATTTGCGCACAAAGCGTTTATAGAGGGCGTGACCGCTGACGTTGAAATATATCTTCATTAGAAGATACCGAATCCACTGGTAGTTATCTCGTATATTTGTGTGCTTAATCATATTGAATACACAAACACACTCATTGTTTCTATGCATGAAACGGATGAAGAGCATTTCATACGTGAAGTTTCATTGTTTGAAATGCGGTCAAGTTACTGTGGGATATTTGGTGGCAATCCACACCGTGATGTTCAGCCATCTAGCATGATGGCCACATTGCAAACTGACTGATAGAATTGAGTTTGCAGCAAAACAGAAGACAAATTGTCCAGTGAAAGTGGTCAGACACTATTTGTCAGACAGTCATCATGTGGACGGATCTTCGCTAGTGCCTACAAATCTGATTTGTTCAGAGTATCGTGGAGCTGGATGAATAATGAGATCGGGCTAATCGTTAGTATTTCTTCGAATAAGCTGAATTATGTAGGTGTCCATTGATGAATGTCAAGTGAACAGCCATTCTACCTGGTTTGGTTACATGGCGGATATTGACTGGCCATTGAAGTGGAATTGTGTTCTCCAGTGGATACCTCTTTGGCATTCAAAACGATGAGCACTGAGTTGGAATCTTGGTGTGTTTGTGCGTATGGAAGTGAGAATCACAATCACTCACTGGAGCAGGCAAGTACATCCAGATGACCAGTCTCTAATAGGATGAAATGCGCATGCTGGATTTCATTGCAACACATAAACGTTGTGCTATTTGAAATGCATCCTCACAATAAGTGGCTTTCATTAGCAGTTTTCCAGTTTGAATTACAGAAAACAAACACGTGCCGATGCATACACATTTTCCTTTTCTATTTCTTGTAGATAGTGAAATCCTTATTGAGACAGTTGAAAATAAATGGAAAGCCAGAGCAAGATTGGATGCTGCTGAAGGTAAAAGAGTAAAGCAGTCGATACATTTTTCTGTAGTAGGTATGTATCAGTGAGAATTTCTCACTACTGAAAATTGATAGAACGATCAGGTGTTGAATGAAACTCGGTGTGAACGGCATCACGGTGATCCCCACACATACGACTAATTTCAAGCTCACAAGGCGAATGACTGCATAAATTAAATAATGTCAACTTTTTGTGTCAGTCAGTCAGTGGGTCATTAATTGTTGTGCCTCCACATAACCCTCCAACTCCGTGTCTGAGAAGCACATCGCATGTGGATTTCTTCATGAGCTTTTATGACAGGCTTTGAGAAACCATCTTTGCCTTGAATTACAGACTGATTTGTATTGAGAATAAGTGTGACTGAGATGCAGACGGAAAAATGCATCGCTTCATTTTAATTGGATGTATCAGACTGGTAAATGTCTGACGGTGATTATTCAGTCTTGAATGTGAGAACATATTTCAACTGTTCTAAAATTGAACAGTCCCTAGCACGTTAAGTGAATTTCGAATATTCTCTTAAATTTCTTGTAGACGCTCAGCTGTCTAGATCATCGGTTACGTGTGTGAAGAAGGAAGGTGAGTGTTCGAAGTTCAGTTTTCACTATTTGTAACATTTTTTCATGCGAAATAATTAATTAATGGCAAGCTTATGCATTGAATCCATGTTTCTATGAATTGAGGTGTCCACACGATACTGGGTACGTCAAAAGTATGTTCCACCATTCAATACACTGATTGACAGAATGCATGCGAACCTACATAATATGTCACTTCTTCCCTTGATGTGTGGGAAATCTTGTTCTTCAATAAAGTCGAGGCAGGTAAAAGTGACACCACTCATCAAAGTTTTGCAAACATGCGGATGATTATGATTTACATCAGTTGACAAGTGTTATGCCACATTATTTGCATAATTTGCATATTTTGGATTCACCTCAACTGCAACAAGCACTGAACATGAGTGAATGACACGACATGAATCCGAAATTATGTAAATATCCAGTGTATTCTGATAAAGAAGTGCAGCCCAATAGCCCATTTTGATTGCTATCATTATTATTATAAGTGTTCTAATGGATTCTGAGTGGAAGATAGGGCTTCAACAGCACATCTACAGCTTGTACTATTCTTTGCAAACCTGTTTAGTTGGCTGGCCAGCACTCATTAAGTTATCTGATCAATAACGCTGACTTTTTTCTCTTCCTGAAGTCAATAGATTAGAGAAAAAGTATATGATGGAATCGGTGAGAAAAAAAATTGAACAACTGAAACGTAAGTTTGCAGTTGCACTTATCTATTTATGTGATGTGTCTAGTTCTCAGGTTGGTGCAGACTGAATTTTCTCATGCTGGGCGGCTCGCCAGCATGAAGCACACTGGGTGAATGTTAAGTGATTGCGGGTAATCGGGAAGATGCTCTGTACTCAGATTTCGTGCTTTCATCATATAAAATTCCTCAAAGTGATGGTTGAATTGACAGAGGCATCCTATCCAGCAACAGAAGCGATGATCATAAGGAATACTTATCACCCGATGATGCTGTACAGTGGTCACTTGCATTCTTAGCAAGCACGCTACTTGATCGACCACACACAATGAAGTGAGTTTAGAAATTACAAAACATGTGTCCACGGCTTCCTGCCGATTACCTCGAATCATCTGACCATGATCCGATGAGGTGCATTGGAATTTGATAGTGTGTTGACTAATCCTCGGAGGTTTGGAAAACAGCGAGAACGGCTGAGGCGAATCAGGAATAGACCACTCATTTTCTGTTCAAAATATATTTTAATCTTCACTTGCTTCTATTGAACTTTAAGATTCAATGATCACGATTTACTGTGTAATTTTTCAGGTGCTGCCGAAGACAGGCTTCATTTTCTATTTAAAGCAATGAAGCATTTCATGTTAAATAAGAATATGAAAAGTAAGCGGCATATAATGAGTATGTGTGAAAACAATGTTTTGATTCGTGATGTTCACTTCAACCTGTTTGAAGGATTATCATAATTAGTGAGCATTCGACTGCAATGAACAACCCTCGATGATAGATTCCATGGACCACAGATAATCGACGACATCGTCGGTGTCATCAGATGCATACTTCAGATTGCGAGACATTACAACTCGCACATCATTCGACAGCAGAAGAATGATAGCATGATAATATTTTGCATGTCCTATCAACTGTTTATCGCGATAGTTCATTCATCACTCTCGGAATGGTCTTATCACTTGACGCGTGCAGTATGCATTCCCTATGATTTGGTTTGCAAGTTTCAAGTCTGGTCATGGAATGATGAGGTGGCGTAAGGCAGATTGACAGGAAATGGCCAACACTGGAATCGACATGTCGATTGAATGGCTGCAGCAGAGATAGAAGTGTTTATTCCTCAAATCTGGATTTCCGTCACGTTGGAGACATGAAATAACCTCATTGCGAGACTTATTTAGCCTAGGGTCAATCGCCAACCAGTCAGAAGCACGTTTTCTCCTTTGAGCTAGCCGAGATTTATTGTTGGTAACAATGTTCAAATATCAGGTGTTTTTTCATGATAAAATATTCCGTTTACAATTTCCCCATCTTCTGGTGTAGTAGTGTCTATTTCTTGAGCATTGAAGACCAGAAAGTAATGCACATCTGTTTCGTCTTATCTTTGAATCTCCATTCAGCCTCATCGAATGGTTTTGATGAGCAGTAATTGAACAGGCACTCACTGACCGGGATTTGAATCCAAGAACTACTGGTTACAACTCGTGGTGGCAGATCATTCAATGACTGGTACCCGGTCCAGCGACCACTCTATGAACTCACGATTCTAATAACTTGTGATTGTAGTCTGACCACCAACGAATGTCGTTGGCGTGTATTTATCCCCAAAACCCGACGTTGGTGGATCCCAGTGGTCAAAACCTCTGACTAGAACTACACGTCCCTTCATACTGTATAGAGCCAGTTACTGGTTGGCGTCAGATTAGTTTCCATGAGTTACTTCGTAGGGATTCGATTAGTTTCACTTTTCATCACGCATTGATATCATTTGGATAAGCAATGTGCATTGGTACACTGAATCTCCCAGAATAGGGAATAATTCATTGGATTTCGTTGGATGTATCGTAATATCTCTTAGTTGTACATGCAATCACTGCAACTGATTTGTGACAATGTAAATTCATTGCGAGTGTTGCTGGCTCAAGTGTATGTGTTCAGTATAATTGTGTCCTCTGATCTGATCGATGTCACTGCAAAGACTCGCCTGTTTTCCCCATATCATGTACAGAGCGAAATTCAATGACCCTCTTCTCTTTCAATTTTTCAGTATACGATTACTTAGTAGAGGATATCGAATTCGCCAAAGCGGAGTACCACAGAGGAATAAGTAACTTATTTACATTTCACTTATTATTTAATGTTCGATATATAAGTATCTGCATATTTCTGTTACTTTCTCAATAAATCCATCTACAGTTTGTCCACACCAAGTAGTAAAGTGGTGACGAAATGCAAATGAAGTTGACACCCAAAATCACCTATTTCCTGTGATGAGTGTATACTTGGATCCACATTGAAATGTCGTGCAGTAATTGACTGTGCTACGCGAGCCACAGGCAGTTAATTTATGGTAGATTTCGATGTGTATGTTTGAAATTTCGACATGTTTGAGGTGATTTGATGTAAATTTGATTGAAACTTTGGATTTTTGTATGTAATTTAGGTGCTTGTGAGTATTCGAGACTAAATGTAGGAATTGGCTTGCCTTCATATTACTTCAAATTAGTTATAAGCTGAACTGGTGATGGCTAGCCATCATATGAAACACCATGTCTCACTGCAGTCTCAGCGTCAAACATTCTGTGAATTTTGTATCTCACTGTCTTTCATACTACATTCCAATTCACAGAAATTTGTTTTCATCTCCTTCCAGATGAACTTGTCAAAACAGCAGTCGAGTTGGAGGATAAGCGACTTCATTATTTAAAATGTAAGTCAGTCTGAAATCGTAACAGTTTTGTACTATTTAGTACTTTGTCCAGAGGAAAGAGTCAAAGCCTTAATAAACTCAGTGACTAAGGAGGTTTACACACCAAAAAAGTACGTTCCTTCTATGTAATTTTTCTTCATGGTGAAATGTATTCATTCATTAATTCGTTTATTTATTTATCCATCACGCAATTGATTAATGAACATTTAATGACGTCTGCTGCATATCAATCACCTGATAACAGAGTGAAATATTCTGCATGAAGGTGCAGTGAATGCACTGAGCGAATATGTTTCGGAAAGATAATGAAGTGTTTCAGTTATCATTTACTCAACAACGTTTTGAATGAAATAGAGTCTAAACTTCAACTTGATCTTGAGTGTTTTCTGAATAACACACATGTTTGGTTGCACCGTGTGGCTGCCATCTGACCACCTCCATCACCATGTTTGCCTTATCAACTCCCGCAATACATTGACATCCTGAATGACATGAGAATGGCAGTTGTATCTATCTGTACACAGACATTGTTTCTACATACCAAGAAATTCATTCGTCTGTTGAAAACATTTTGACATACAATTCAAGCCTACAGCCTAAATCATTCAACGTTATCTGCCAGGGATCACTTTTGAAGTCGATTGGTTCAACCGGAAGAACTCAGTCAAGCGTCCACGTCATTCAGTAAACTGTAGCGTGCGCTATCCAACAAGCTAGCTAGGTATCTAGGTATCCAACTAAGTAGACATCACCACCGAAAATGGAAACAGATTTTCATCTCTCTACACTCAAAGTGAAAACAGAGAATGAACAGACTTCTTTTTGATACAACAAAGTCTGGTTTCAACTCATGAATCGAGGCATTTAGCATGAATACTGTGGATGATTTTAAAATCACGATAGAAGTTCAAAGAGTGTCAGAATTCGATCAAGTGTTGTAGAATAATGAGCCTCGCAAACACTTCCTTTCCCCATTGTAAAGTTATGCTGCAATGTGCACTGCTCCACTCTGCTCTCCGTGTCGAAGGCATTCTCTTCGAGAGCACTGTATTCTTTGCTGAATAAGATTAGGTGAACTGTGATAGATGCACATGGAGGTGGTCAGATCAGTGAGATTACCTCTCACATAAATGAAGAACAACCTACGGCTGGCTGATGCGGTCCAGTTGAAGTAATGATGCAAATGTGGCATTGAGGAAGTCGTATGAAACTCGTAACTCTTAATTCGTACTCCGGTGAGTTGTTGTGCATTTCTAGAAAGGGAAAATCATGGCCGTCGGACACTCACCGTTCACGGGAAGCAATGTTGTCGAATTTCGCACTGATTGTAAGTGACATCATTCAAGCGACAGAGGTATGTCTTCATTCAGCATCATGACAACATCTTGGGGATTGGATGGCATGAATACCACGGTTGAATTAGATGGTTAGTCAGTTAGTCAGTTGGTCAGTCAGTCAATGTTGATCCTCGTATTCATTCGTTGCTACGATTAGGGAACTTATGTGTGTTAATTCATCTAATTGATGTGCGATCGTTGTAATTTTTCAGATAAACATGGTCTACCAGCAATGGATCAGCACACTGGACTAACATATCTACAATATATTGAAGTCCTGTTCACCATGTGTTCGCGATTATTTAACTCTTAACTCAGTCACTGTCTTTTCCACAGAAATGTTGGCGAAAATACTTTTCTCTCTGCTTTTTTAACTGAATTTTAATACAAATAAATGAGAGTGTGTGTGGCAGTTTTATTCACTTTGAATTGTTTTCTGAGAAAATGTGTTATTGAGTGTTAGTTTAGCGGGATTTGGTTGGTTACAGGTCCTCTCACCACCTAGCGTGCGTTAGAGAGCTATTGGAAATCAGCAGGCGATACCAGGTGACTGCCTCCTCCTCGTCTGAGACTCTGCGGTACTAGGCAACAACCTGAGTTCGAACTAATTGACCGAGTGGATAACGAGCTCACCACGTTAACGGAAAATTCGTCTTCCGTTTGGATCGCAAACAAGGAGCGAACGGCTCTCCAGTACTCCTTGATGCTTTTCAATGCTTCTCTAACTGATGTCACCCCATGGGTGAATCTGTACCGTTGAAAGACATAAGATGGAGTAGATTTGAAGCTGAGGGGGACGATTTTGATGCACTGTGTTCAAAACGCCTTTATCAGATTGACTTGACGTCTCCTGGAGTCTCTTGTCAGCTGAAATCACCTAACATTTGCGTGTCTAAATTGTTTTTTTTATGAACTTAAGAATTACTATTGCCTAAAGGCAGCTGATGAGAAGCCGACGACACAAACAATGATGGCACCATCTTATTCTGATTTGACACTAGTAACTAGTGTGAGGCGTCTAGTCCTCTCTTTGGTGCAGACTGAATTCTATCAGTCAGGTTGTAATGTGGCCACCATTCTAGGTAGCTCACCATCACGGTGTACATAGTTTGTGATGATATTAGGCGGTTGGAGGCAATCGGCAGCAAGCCTTGGACCTAGGTTTCGTGCTAGCTGGCACTCGTCAGCAAGGCGTATCTGCATCCTTGAAGGAACTCATGTCCCTTCTGAGATTCGAACCCGCGTCACCCAGTGCTGCAGTCAGAGACGTTACCACTGAGCTATTTGGGCTCGCGATTGACCTCCTGTAGGACTGTAGTGGATATTTTGATTTGACACTAGTAACTAGTGTAATGCGTCTAGTCCTCTCTTTGGTGCAGACTGAATTCTATCAGTCAGGTTGTAATATGGCCACCATTCTAGGTAGACGCATCACTCTAGTTACTAGTGTCAAATCAAAATATCCACTACAGTCCTACAGGAGGTCAGTCGCGAGCCCGAATAGCTCAGTGGTAACGTCTCTGACTGCAGCACTGGGTGACGCGGGTTCGAATCTCAGAAGGGACATGAGTTCTCTCAAGGATGCAGATACGCCTTGCTGACGAGTGCCAGCTAGCACGAAACCTAGGTCCAAGGCTTGCTGCCGATTGCCTCCAACCACCTAATATCATCACCATCTTATTCTGCACAAAGTGCACTTCACGGCATATTCATAACCGCATGGTATGTTGGTGAGTGGTCATCTTTCATATGACACATTTTGCTGTCATATTAAGACAAAATTTATGAAAAGACATGTGAATACGTACAGTGCAATGTGTGCTGAACAGAAACTGTTTATGCTTATAGCTGAATAAAATAATCATTACCTACTGAATTGAACACGGATATTTGGTCAGTGAATCTGTCGGAAATCTTTGAATAGCTTGTAAAAATAGATTAGTATGACCACCTTCACTTCATTTGTAAAAGATGACGTAGATCAAGCAGAAACCTACCCGTGTATAACCAATTTTCCAAAGTTCAGGGACGAATCGGAGAATTTGCAGTCAACTCAGGATACAGCTTGCCCAAAAGAAACTTCAAGGAAATTATTCTAGCACCTTTAGTCTGGAGCTTGCAGCAAAATATCCTGCAACAGCTTCGATTTTGTAGTGAATAAACCAAAGTGTATACAACAGGTGGCAGGTGATCCATTTGAAATATCTGACGAAATGTTTTCCTCATAGATGTTTTCTGTCGTCACTGTTGTGCATTACTTTGAAACTGAATAAATAAAAACTGAAGCATAAATAAGCAAAGATTGTTGACGATTTTGGTATCGAACCTCTTAAGACCGTGATTAACAGGCAGTGGAATAGCCTTGCATATTTCACATAAAGAGGAGGTTTATAGCTTTTTCAAATTGTCCATTGTTATGTGACCACTGCATAAACATTTCCTCACGTGGATGCAATAATAAAACAATGATAACTACTGTTATTGGCAACAAACAATCTAAATACCTCAACTTCTAAATCTCTCACAAAGACGCAGCATTTGAAACTTTCATCGTAATGCTAAACAGCCTAATTTCAAACAGAAATGTGACAAATGACGCAACGTATATGTTCATCTCCTCCAGCAGATCTCAATCAAAGGTTCTGATTCTGAACAATGCGTATTTAAAGTGATATACGTATATGTAAGTATGGCGAGTAGCAAATTATCATCCGACAGATAAGCTTGCATACTCAACAACTCATTTTGTGCACGGAAGTATTTTCCACAGTTAGTTCGTGTTGCATACATCACAGTGAATCAGCATTACTTGCAAGATGATGTTTTAGAAACAATTTATTCATCCAAATCACGTTTATAATCATGATTTCAGTGCAGTAGTGAAGTACATTCAGATGCATACGAAACGTATAATCTGTGATTAAATTTACTTATTTTTGTAACATTTGCAAACTTCACATTCCACATTGGCCTGAGATTCCTTTGAATTTTCGACAGTATTTCGAAAAGCAAACCCACAATATTCCGTTTTATCATACTTTAACTAACGAATATTTAGTGTCTCAACAATTTCTGCAGAACTGATCCAACATGGTTCTCACAACAGTCGAAAATCAATGAAGAGTTAACAGACAGCGCATATGAGGCAGTGGATTATTGCTGGTAAATTTTGCATCTATTCAGGCGACTTTTGTAAGTGAGAATTTTGAAACGTTGTGCACATAGAGACTCATCAAGCAAGCAGAAGAAGATCAGGGATAGTTACAGTTAGGGAAGAGAATCTCATTTACGTTTAAGATCAGAAGTGTCACGGTATCACAAACAGCCTTTATGTTTGCATTATATGTTCAAAAGCGGAAGGATTGCGCTTACATCGATGTGCTTTTACCTCGATTGTTTCAATATTGGAGATATATTGAATATCGTCGATGAAGTGTGGCTAAGAATTTATGAAAGACTACTCAGCGTAGGTAAATTTCTCTCTTTCATTCCTTCGACAAAATATACACCTCGAAACATGAACAATGCCCAACACATCGCTGACGGCCATCGATGAGTATCCCACAAGACTATACAGATCAAGAGATATACTGATTTCGCATTTCTAATGTTCCAGTTACCATCACCACTCACGATACAATGGATGAAATGAGATTAACTGGTCGAATGTGCAATGTTAAAACACAATCACCAATTCTCAATTCAGTGGGTTCATAATTTCTGCCTTTTGAATAAGTGAATAGAACGTGGTCATCAAATGTCACATGTGAGTGTGTCTACTGGTAAATTTAAATATACGAATTACAAAGTATCTGTGAAAGTAAATGGCTATCAAGATCATCCTGATGACATTCTGAACAAAACAACTCTATGATGGTTATTTGACCTTAGTGACCTTAGACAATGAATGATTCAGAAGAATATAAATTTTCGCACCTGTAAAGTTGCAATAATCACTCAAATAGTGTTAAATTCTCAGCAGGAAAAGTCTATAAATTTGACACTATCTGCAATAATCGAACTCATTTCATTCAAAGTTCACTTTTCAATGAGTCTCAATATCCCTGTACCAAGTGTTCCCTAGAAAGCAAGGTGGGGATGTGTGTTGTAATTTTATTTCCTTTAGGGATTCTTCATGATACAATATACTGACAACTTTGATTGTTTTCATCACTGAAATTTGTGTTCATTTTAGTGTGATTGTGTAAGTGATTTTTGTATCTCTCGCTTATGTTACCGATAGCATTCAACCAGAAAAGCTGTCAGCTATGGACTTGCCAACTCACTGATCGGTGAATCGGAGTGGATGTACATTTTCATTTCCTCCTAGTATACATTGGCACAGGATGTTTTGGAAAATCATCTGCTAAAATGAATGAAAACGGAACTCGAAAGAGAATTTCCGAAGTAAGAAACCTTCTGTGTCTTCCACCAAACAAATAAATTCAGAACAGGCATCTCCTGAACAAGAAATATCTCACTTTAAGTAAAAGCCATTCAAGCTAATTGAGTTGAATGTATCGTGTTATACGAAGGATTCAGACATCTGAGACTGAATGACAAGCAACAGATCAAATGCGAACATCGAAACACGGGTAATCACATTGAGCGATATTACACAGTGGAAGGTTAAAAGAATAGTACACTAGTGAAATAATGGAAGATGATAGCTAAATACTCCTTGGTTGAAAATACACATAAAATTATAAAATTATTTCAGTGAAACACAGAGAAATGTTTGAAAAGCTTGTGAAATCAACCGGAAATGATCAAATATCAGATCGAATTATGCTTCTGACAGCAGCAGCAGCATTTGAACTAAAAAGAATAAGCCGTAAGCGAACATCATGGGTTCCAAATAAGTCTTCATCTGGCTTTCATATATATTTCGATTGTGAACTAATGTGCACAACTGAAACCTGTTCATATTATGACATGGTCTACTAACTTTGAATGATAATCTATTCACGTAATGGCAAAATAACTTGTTTCAGTTGCTGACTGTATGTAGAATCAGAACTTTAATTCTGTTATTTCTACACTAAATAGAAAGAGTATTTCTTGTTCATTGATAATGAAATAATGGTTGGAAGATCACAAACGAATTACATTTGTGTGTGTGTGTGATGCGCAGAAAGATACCTCATATTAATTATCTTTAAGGTATTTGGCTCAAAATGCATAAATTAGTGTCATCTTGTCATCTGACATGTGCTCATAGGAGTGTGACACAATCACATTCTGCAGATGTTATTCTACAAGTAGTTTGTTTCACTTTATTGAATTTTATCAAGCCGACGTCATATGTGTTTCTTTTTCCTTCACGTTTCCCATTGGAACATAGGGCTTCAAGCTAGTGACTTGAAGTTTCTGTAGCAGTGCTTATTTTACAGGATGGGGTTGCTAGCCTCATGCCCAACCTTTCCTCTTCACCAGCATTATTTTTGGCTTAGCGAGGTAAAGGAGTGCGTCGGCCGGGGATCGAACCCTGGACCATGTGCATGGTCGGCGAGCGTCCTAACCGCTATACCACCGACGTCATATGTGCTAACTAAATTTTGACTTTTCAACAAAATCATCCAATATAATATACACTAGTGGAAGTGTGAAAATGAGGTTGAAGTGCGTCAAACTATTTCAGTCTCCGATATATCGTGATTGTTATGACTTTGTTAAAGTACCAATACATTGAAATATGGCTAGTCGAAATTCTCCGAATTCAAAGCTGAGAATAACAGCTGTACTTTAACTAGTGAGCTGAATCCCTTAAAATTAATATTATCATAAAATATGACTTAGAAGCTTGTAAAGTATCGATCTAACCTTTAAGACTAAAATCTGCCTTTGCGAAAAGTGAAATAGGAGAACATTAGTAAATTCGGGCATAAACACAAAGCAAAAGATGTCTCAAAAAGCTGTGATAATCGATGTATCCTCTCTATGTCTGCTTGAAATCAAATGGTCTATTTATACTGATCGTTTATGCAACCAAGGCGTTCTGTGTGACATATTTATCACAGTTGTTAAAAGGTTATAAACATTCTACTCAAATGAATTAGTTTCCTAGTCATTTGAATCAGCCACTCATCATTTGACACTTCTTCCAGAAGATCACGTTTAATCTATCAGACAAAGATGAACTTTAACTCTTCAGAAATATGAACACAGTACAATCAGGTACTCTAATTTAGTCCTTTCAAGATCATCTTCAAATTCCCTCTACAATCGCCTTATCAAATCTACCATTATTCTAGTAATCGAACTTTTTGCATTTCGGAATTGATATACCGTACAATAACACTCGATGCACTGCCATCATGATGAATGTGACATGAACAAGATGGTTTGATCGAAATTGGCATATTATACAATCGATGGATACTGATATGAATTTCTTTATTCATACAACTCAGCATATCACTGAAGCAAGTGTTTTCTCTTTTCAACTCTCAAGATAAAGAGTCTAACCTAACAGTTTCAAAAACAGAAATCGTAAACTTAGAAAGGCTTTGCATATTATTTCAGCTATTCGAATTGATTGTTTTCTGTATATACCAGAAGGTAGTGAACAATCGTATTCAGTGTACTTTTCTGATCAGATTCCCTGTTGTTAGGTCGAGCTTCTTCATGAACCAATCCGTCTTTTCCATTTCGTTCAGGAAGTCAAACATGAACCTTCAACCGTCGTGAATTGGAAGGCCTATGGATATGTGGCCACAGCTGAGTTGTCTATGGAATTCATCAGTCGACCAATCGTAATCACAGACAACACAAGTACCATCCATTTACTTTTAGTACAAAAGAAAAATGAAGACAATATCATTCAGTCATTTATCCTAAACGACAGGAATTCCTGAATCTTCTTGATGATTACGATAACTTTTGAAGGTGAACTTCACTCTAATATATTGAAAGGGGGTCGCATTTCAATCTCCTGATTGTTATTTATTGAATAAAATAAACTGGAATTTGCTTGTTTTTATGCATTAGAAAATTCTACTAATTATTCATCTAATATGCTGGATTCAATTGTCTACTGGGTATTTCCCAAAGTGAAACAGTATTTCTCATTCGATTCCACTTTTTAATATAAATAATTGGTCATAATTATGTCAACTTATATGATATAGAGCCAATGTGGAATTACACAATGCCACTGTGTCTAAGTTTATTGCACATATTTATCGAAATGTGTTTACATCATCAAATAATGTAATAATTATACATCACAATTTATTGGATTATTTAAAAGACATCATAGAGTAATGTTACGCGTATTGTCAACAGAATTATTCCGTACACTAAGAAACACAATTGAGTACCACCATTTCAAATGTTATTCTGTCATTTCCTTACCGAAAGCGAGACAGTAGTCTGTGATCATTTTTGTGTGAAAGGACTGTTGAGTGAGTTCAATGAATTTACATTTGTGTGAGGTGAACAAATCGAGGTTAGTCTTATAATTCTCGTGATTTTATTTTTAGATGTATACATTAGTAACTGATTAACCAGTATCATCTGTTCAGCTGTGTGTTACACAGTCAATATAGTTTCCTTTGATATATTAAATATTCACATGTGACCAGCAATTGCGAATTTTGTTTCGCTTCATTTACCAGAATGTCAGTACATTGATGAATATATAAACGAAAGTTGATAATTTAATATAATATGATATCCTAGGTGAAAAAGTAATAATACGTATCGAGGAGAGGTGTTATGGAAGGCCACAGAGATAATGATTAAAAGTGAGGGCAAAATGGTGTGGTGACAAAACAACCATTGTATCCAAATTATAATTTGCATGGCATACAGTACTCGCAAATGGTTTACTCACATAATGTGGCTGACATACGTTTTAGTTATCTATCCATGCTGAAATGTCATTAGCTAGAAAGAAAGACGAATTTCTCATTCACCTGTTTGCGCACATCAGTGAGAGTGATATTCGTGATGCACCCTATCCTTTTCCCCATAGCATCTAACCAATTGAATATAAGAATTCAGGCATCTTCGATGGCAAGGCATATTAGATGTGTGGCCACAGTTGAACTGTCTCTGTAGTTCAACAGTCTACCAGTTTAAATCACATACAATAAGCGTATCATCCACTTATCTCTAGTCGAAAGGTAGAATGAAGGTCATCTTGTTCAGTCCGTAATTATACATGTTCACTTTGAAGTCTTTTACGACGGGAGACTTGATTTAATCTTGGCAACTTTTTTGAATCTAATGTTGAACATATTATATCATACGGTTCACAGACATAGCGAATAACTTCACAAAGATGAAATGAGTATTAGGAATTATCCTGAATAGTTCTCTTCACAATAATGTGTGAACGGATTGTGTATGGCGCATAGAAATGATAGTAACAATATTCATTTGCAAACATATTTTTGGTGTAACTTGATGGAACTTTGACAACTTTCCTGCTGTGGACAAAAGTCGCAACCCTTCTTAGCAAGTGATACAAATTTAAGTGGAGTTTCCATGATGTGATGACGAATTAAATAGTTCTTACTTTCAATTCACTTACGCTTTAATATATTGCAGTTAGTTTATCACATTCCAAGTAACCACTTAAATGACTTCAAGATGATTTCAACTTTCCAGAAACTGTTTTACTCAGAGTTTTGGTGAATGCTATTTATACTAGCACGTTGTAAGATATTGTTTATAAAGCAAACGATTTCAAAAGTATCATTCATCACAAAAAATCACCAACTTGACACACACTGAGAGAAGCAAACAACGAAATAACTGCTTCCTGGTGCGTCGGTGGCACAGCGGTTAGGACTCTCGCCGACCATGCACACGGTCCGGGGTTCAGTTGCCTGTTGACGCAAACCTGATATCAGTAGTCGGCCTGCAGTATTCGGTCTACCGATAACACATGCTGGAAATTTCATACCTGAACCAAATATATTGAATGGAATCAAGCTATCATTAAAAATAAAATAAATAAATATATACACATTATTCATCACCAGTCAGCTCACCAGGAGTCGAATCCATCTCCCACATTTTACCAAACTGCAAATAAACATTCCTTAAATAAATTTTTCGTCTTATACGCTTACATCTGGACCCAAATGAAAGTTATTTGAACAGTGTGTTGATATAATTACTGAGCGATAAATCGCCCTCGAGAATTCACCGGTAAACAAATTATGCTCTATTAATGTAAGACAGAACAGAATGTTTTGTTTCATAGTTAATTCTGTAGACTTGGAATTATCAGCTGCAAAACACTATAAAAATGATTGAGTGACTTATTCAAATATGAATGAGTGTCGTTTGTAGAATGAATTTATTCAGTACTATCTGTCACCAATTAAATTCGAAATTCTAGTGAAATGAGACATGTGACAGATTTTTGGAGGGGGGTATGGATATAGGAATACACTGGACTGATGAAAACCTCTCAGAAGATATGGATATCACGGACGATTTATACCTAATGCCACTCTGCTTTATGTAGGCACCAGAGAAGACAGACGGGTGACGAAACCTAACCCACTGCAACTAGAATCCATCACCAACAACGAAAGCGACCTGAAGAAATTTACTTCGTCCACTCATCTAGTCAGCACTGTTTCAACTACAGTTAGTGGTACACAGATCAAGGAACAAGATTTGATCCCCATCAGTATTTTCAACTTCGTTCTTTTATACATTTCAGAGGTCTACACTGTGTGTCGCTAAAGGCCTTTGAAACAGGCTTATGCCAACATTATCAACAGTTACTGCAAGATGGAAATAAAATACAAGAGAGATGAAAGAAAGACTATCACTCAACACATATAGAGAAGTAAAGGGAGTTGGAATTAATATACTCTGAGATCGGTTGGGGGATTTGATCAGTAACTGACATCAGATAGAGAACCATTAGAAAACCGGCACTGGAGTACTGGACAGTCATTACGTCTTAGTTTGGGACTCTTCAGCAGTGTGCACCCACAGGGTTTCGGATACAGGATCTTCTGGATACAAGGGAGAGCTCGTAGACCATCTCTATTTGATGTCAGTTCATGATGCAGTCCTGAGATCACTGAGTGACAGCAAGCGCCAAGGCAATGATTGGAACATGAAATGTAAACCTAGAGTCGGATGGCGTGTTGATGGTGACATGGGGGAGAACGTCGGTAGAAGAGATGAAAGCTTACGGTTAATCGTGCCACTAGTTGTAAACGACTACAGGGAACAGAGTATAACAGAGATGTACTATTTTCCACTATTAAGCCAGGAGAAGACTAATGTTTATCATAAATGATGCTCTTTGTTCGTTATTAAATTTCAGTAACACTTAATAATCTACGTAGCTTGCATTAATAATTTAGCGGTAGACATCAAGAATTCTACAAAATTAGAGGACAAACCACGCTTTGAAAACTCATGATGTTTTAGTTTCCTGTTGTACATCATGAAGATAAATATGTTTAATTTTTACGACATCTTATGGTAGTTATGACATATCATGTGGTTTTCATTTTTAAAAATGCACATGACTGATAATGGTTAGAGTTCTGAAATGAATTCTACTCTGGAAAAGTTAAACAATTATTTTCCGTATGTACTAACAGTCCGTAATGCTAGTTAATGGCTAATTTATGCATATTATTTGTTCAAGCACTAAACTTATAATTTTATGTCCCACAAGGAACAAGTTTTTATGACAACGGGGTGTACTCGTTTAGTCATAAAATACCCTTAAAATGATGATATGATAAAATAAACGTTTCTTATTTTATCGACACGTTTATCTACTGTGCCGTAGATCTGCATCTGGAAATTCCGAAATACTGCTATGTCTGTCGTAAAATTAATAAAATAAGAAAAGTTTACGACAATACACGTCAGTTTCATCGAAAATGTCGTTAAAAACCATTAAAGTCACTGAAATCTGAAAAGCATTGGATAGCTGTTTTGGTCTTATTCTAAAATTCTCGACGAATAACTATCCTAAAGTGAAACATTGAAAGTGGATCTGATCTCAATAACGCATTAATTTTTTGCTCTTATCTCTGCTCAGTAAAGCATCTTAGTTAGCCAATGTTGTAGAGGTGTGTTTGAATTTACATAAGACGCAGTAAACTCTTCTAATCCGTTGTTAGAAATTAAGAGAAATCCACCTATAAGTGAGCCTTTTTTGTTTGTCTAATTAAGATGACAATTATATCGGTGATAAGATTGACTGAATGTATGCACTTATAGACAATGTAAACACGTTTTCATTACTAAGAAGAAGGCAAGTGCTTTCGCTGATTTCCGATTCTACACCAATTCTGCATCTCCAGTCAACCTTATATTGAATTTTAAACGCGTTTTTCACTATTTATCAATAGGAAATAATAAAAAGACAGCTGCAGCGGAAAAAAATTTTCTTTTCGTTGAAGTCATCAACTAGGCTGCACATTCGCGTATTTATGATAAATGGGTGGGAATATTCCAGAATAATTTCCTGGTCAAGGGTAGAATTAATAAAAATAACAATTAGGAATTAAAATGCCATAATAAATAGGGGTTGGATAAAACTCAAACAAAGTACTGGCATAATTATTGGTAAGATTTAAATATTGTGCAATTAGGGGTTAGAAAGGTAGTTATAACCAAATAGACAGAATCTTTGGATAAAAAATCTAGTGGGATCATAACTAATTTGACGAATAATTGTTTATGCAATTAGGGATTAAATATGTGGAAATAATAAATTGACAAAATAGACAGGAAGTTCGGATATGAAAATATGGTAGTGTAAATAAAGATTAAGATAAACTCAAAAATAACATGAATAAACAGGAGGATTTGATGAGAGAGGCAACTGGATAGTAACTATTAGGGGAATTACCTGTGTTCTGATAGCTATGACAGTGACAAGCATTGGACGTATTTCTACCGCATACCAAATAAATCATCAAAGTCCTCAAACTCTGGAAACCTCCTGAAGGCAGTTCATTCAGGCTCACGTGATTTATCCTTTGAAGTTATCTACAGGACAAAATCCAACCACTTCAAAAGCTTACTTTTTCTCCACTTATGTATTGCCGAAGATCTAGCTATACATGAACATCAGTCTAAATTATATATTCAAAGACGTTTGATCAAACCTTTTTTCTTTACCTTGTTCATAGTGATATCCTCTTATTTTGTTCTGCTTTACAACTTGAATTCATTCTACTTCACTTTACCTTCGCCATTTTTTGTTATCATCATCGTACGGTTATTGTTTTAGACAACACTTTACCTACAATTTTAAGGATCTTTATGCCAGTTCACTCATTTAATAATCTTTGAAAGTTTTGTAATTCAAGTCTACCCCATGAGTACATCATTTGAATATTCTTCATTCTTATCATCATATGTGCAATGTTGACTGAACAATTTCTAGTAATACTTAATACCTTTTTTCCTAATACAAAGACGACTATAGACCTTGAAAATGAAGTCGCTAAAAAGGGATATTTCTTCGTTGAACAAGATAACTGTTATTCATAATGAATAAAAGAGTATTTCTCACGATTTGCTTGTTTAGCCATGAATTTTTTATTATGTTCGCTTTTCGATATAAGGATAAAATTGAGGCACTTTGATAGACGATAACTCCATTGTGGATAAAATATTTGATAAAATCACACAGTGGTGTTTTACAGTACTGTTTACGGATGACAAGGTTTCGAGCACAATTTAATACTGCTCATAATCACATCAAAACATTACTCACACAAATTTCTTACTTCATCTATATACACGAGTAAAAATTGGTGATTAGATACTTGAATAAAATTCAACATAAGGTAATGCACATTCGGAAATAATAATAATGTTATCAACTAAATGAAATCAGATAGGAAATAAAATGTTTTCATAGTAAAATAAATAAATAACTGGTAAGAATGTTCTAATGTGAATAGAAATATAATTTTGAGATTATTTATTATGTTCTGATTCGACTCTTGGTAATAATGTATCCCATAATTCTGGTGATTGCATTAAGAAAATTATTTTAGTAATTCAGTTATACCTAGCATCTACTGTCTTTAAATTTCAGGGCAAAATATATAAACAAACAGATAGCGTAAAGATGGGATTACCATTATCCCCTATCGTGGCAGATATCTTTATGGAGAGCTGGGAAAATATTGCTCCTAACACCCTTAATCCTACTCCGAAAATATGGTCGAGATATGTGGATAACACTTCCACATTGTTTTAAAACAGAACATATCTCTAGCTTCATGACAGAAATGCACTCACTGGTAGATGGAATCAAATTCTCATTTGATCTGGAAAATGAACACTAAGATTTAGCTGTGATGTTAGAATGTAAAATAAAACGAATGGAAGAAGATAAACTGAACACCAGTGCTCATGCAAAACTACGGCATTCTGATAGACATTTAGACTCTATTTCATCTAATCCGTCATCTATAAAGGCAGGCTTAGTTATTAGCTGAAGAGAGAGCAATAACTCACTCTTAGTAGTACAGCAAAAAACCTAAATGATGAAATGAAGCAGACAGAAGAATAGCTGGTCGGTATCAAATAACAATCCGGTAAAATTCATGAGCGATATTGAAAAAGCTAAGAAGTAAAACAAAAATAATGGCGAAACTAGTAATGATAATATAATTATGAGAGAATATAAGGCACTTACAGTTCTACCATATAAGGAGAGGACATCTAAGACTGTTCGTAGGATTCTCAATGAAGCGGGAATTAGGGTGGCATTCAAACATACAAACGCACTCTGGTAGGATAAGCTCTGTAAGCTAAAGGACCCTATCGGTTGACCCAATTAAAAAAAACAATGCAATTTACGAAATACCTTGCAATGACTGTGATTCACGTCACTTACACAGGACAAGCTAGTAGATGAAGAATAGTGAGATTTTCAGAACTTCAGAATTTAGCTAAGGTTAGAATGATTGTTCCCACGAAGATAAGTAATTCAGAAACAAACTCAGCAACCACACTGAATTCATTAACACACAATCACACAATAGGGTGGGTGGAAGTAATATAGGTAGTTGGAGAGAGAGAGAGAGAGATTGGTTGTTCAATATTGGTTCATCGACTCTACACTGAACACACGCAGTGGAAGTGACTAGACGCAAATACGACAAATAAGCAAGATATTATTATCACAAGTCAAATCAGAGCATAACAACCATTGTTAAAATGTAATCACATCATTTCACGTTATAACATTCTAACAAGCTATTTATTTTGACTATAAAAGACATCTTGATCCTATTTTATTGCATTGTTATATTTAATTCTCAATGGAGTTATGATCATTTTTGTCAAAATTAAATTATTCATGCTGAACTTGTCTTCTTACTCTCTCTTACAGGATCAATTGTAAAAACTAAATGGATAATCCATCTGTTGTTTTTATATGATTAGATGAACATGACATGAAAGCATTCAGTTATCTAAGGATGCGAAGAGAATTAAACATTCACCATCTACATAAACACATTCTGCTTATTCTTATTATTCCTTGTATTAACATTATCAGACACCTGCTGGGCTGAGTACATTCCATGCCAATCACATAAATATTGAAGAAGATCTATTAATAATTAACGTGTCACTGCCTAAATAGTCTCATATCATTACGCAGTAGCGCCTTCCATTGTAATAAAAAGATGAAATGTATGAGCTAATTATTAGTGAAAAGTATAATAACTTTTGTTTTCCTTCAAAACATCAAAATGAGCAAACTGAGTAGTAGTCTGAAATTTTACTTCTTTGAATGTCCATCATCACTCAGAGTTTACTCTGAGTGAAGTGAAGAGGAAGATAGTGTGATTAACTACTCAGCATAACGGTGACTGGCTGTAATTGTTGTTCTCACTTCTCTTATGACGTCATGTTTTTGTTTTGATTTTACTCGTCATTATTTCCACTTCAGTTAATTATCTGTAATTACGCAATTATCTTCTATTCATCAGCCATATAATGACACTGCTTTCCACTGATTTCAATTCTCCAAACTTTGATCACGTTCTATACAACTAAATTTTATTCCGTAGACTACAAACTATCGTAAATTCATCCATCTTGTATCAATGTGACCACAGAATACGATGGTGTTTGGTGAAACATCTTAGAGAGTCATTGAAATCCAGAAGGCTATGAACAGTTGTTCTAGACTATTCAGGAAGATACAAGCATGAACGTAGGGCAAAGAAGCAAGTGTTTAAGAATTGGTGACCAGTGTATGTCATCAAGTCAGTTGTGATGGGAAATTACCAGTGATGACGTCGGTCAGACGGTGGCTCTCAAATTCGTGATATGACAGTAGTTAGAGTCGAAAAGCCACTGAATTTCGTTCTGATGGCTAAATTAATAACGAAAGCTCACCTTGTAATCTGCACGTTCTAGGTTTGACATACGGTGTGGTTATGACTGCCTACTGCTGAAGTGTAATTACGTGGATCAAAACAACTGTTAATCACCTGCAAGTTTTCAATGATTCTCTAACATCTCACAGTACGTTAAAATACTTGAAATTGGTCAAATCCTTTTAAACGAAAACTTGGAAGGAGACTGACATTGCGATGTGCGGAATGTATCAAACATTAAATTCAAATCTCCGTTTGCATATATTTCTCTTTTTTACTTCCAGCATCTTAATTTCGTGTTCTCTATGTAGTACTATATGGAGCATAATCCATAGTCATGCTATTCACTATACCTGCAGAAGGCATCAAAGATAATCAACCACATAGAATGTCTTGTCAGCGGTAAATTCCATACAGTCAATGGTCTAGGCACTATTTGATACAGCGTGAGGTAGAATAAGTTTGAGGTGTTTCATTTGTTCATATTCATAATTTAATATTCTATTTCAGGAAGTTAGTATTCGAATAAAAGACGTGAACAAAAAGCTGAGTTCCTTCAATCTCCCATTAACCCTCATTGTTTTGTCGTTTGACGTTTACCTATTGTTTAACTAGGCGACAGCTCTTTTGATGAAAAATTAAATGTTCATACTATTTCTCCTGTTTTGGAAAATAGAATATTCACTTGAAACAAATTTAATCGAATTATTACAAAACTGAAATTATCTGCATGCTGCCATCCTCTTCAGCTGGATCCAAGATTGACCAAACTCTCTCATCTCTTCTTCCCACGATTTCCTCTGTGTCACTCTAACGCAACCCACTCGTCGCTTCCCACTTTGATTTCACTTGTATGCCAAGCATGCAATGTCATTCGGCATAGTACAACATAAATTTCTTACTGATACTGGTGAGGCTGTATGAATGTGCAATGGGAGTTAACTGCATGCATGCTGTTTTTTTCACTTTACTGTCGGTTCTGGAATTATTTGATTTTGGCTTTGACAGGCGAATTTTGCTTGAATTTCAAAAGTTGGCCTTCTGAAAGGTGGATAGTTTAATTGCGAAGTGATCACTTTTCTGTCTCGAGACAATATCTGCTATTCGAACTCAAGTGAGAAGTTAGAATTTTGAATTCCCTGTGAATGCAATAATCGTCTTTTCCGGTGGTCCTCATCGTAAGAAGGAGGATACTCCACATGGACCTTGCCTGTATTCATACGTTGACGGTTGAATCGATGATTATTCTCCTTTGTTGGATGGTTTTATTCTTTTTGAATCAGTTCCTCTCATTGCAAGTTATAGTTCGTCTGTGGAGTGTGTTACTGACAAGATTTATCAGTAGTGTAAGCGAAAACCGACTTCCATCGGCATAAAATCATCTAATAGCAGGCAGGTAGATTCGATGCCAGAGATAGTAAATGACACAGAGTTGTGGAGGTGCATGGGAGACTTGAAAAGTAAGACAAAAAGATAAGGTGAACATAATTTAGCTCAATGTAGATACCAGATTGCAAATAAACATTCTTTTTCCGAATCTAATGTCTTCTGCCTTTACTATGTCAACGTCCACTGCCACTTCTAGTTTCAACACGATAATCAGATGATACGATTCGTGAAGAGAAGATAACGTAAGTAAAAGTGTTGAAAGAAATCGAAACAGTCAACACAAACTGCTAATTGTGCTTTCGAAAATTTGTTACGTTAAATGAGGTGAAAAGAAAAAATCGGAAACAAAAGTTAACGAATACGTCAATGCAAATTCACCAAGGGATTTTTTCATGAAAAATAACGTCTCATGAGAAAATTTTGAGGTGATTACATGATCAACTGATAGTAATTTAGTATGAAATAACTGAGCAGAGGCTGTCAAATGGAAATTGGAATTACGTAATAACTGTAAAATTTTACCGTATCACTACAAAGAACAAAAGGACAAAAGCTAAGCGAATACGGATGGCTCATATCACTTCTCACACAGGCTCTACATGAACACGTCATTATATTCTCATTAGTTTTAGTTCAATGAACCTATTCACTGATTGATCAGATATTTATTCACACTAATTACGTAATTCTAAATCTCGTTTTCTAATCATCCCCTTCAAGATTACACCTCACATGACATATAAATTAAATTTTCAAGAATATAGTTACCAATATCAAGTGGGTTGTGATGAATCCTTTCTAGAATACATATAAGATATTAAAGCTGTCAAAAATGATTCAGTGGTATGAATATTTTCTTCGCTTTCAGTTATTTCGAGGTCTGCTGTCTTATTCTGACGCTAAGACAGTTGAAACTCACATGAAGACATATTTCTCTTGCAGACTGCTTTATGATTGTAACCACTTTTAGTTGGTAATAATCCTCTCACTTAAAATTTTATAGTATCATCTGTTTTCTTGATTACAACATCAGGCTTATAGGAATTATCTGACATCCTTTGAGTATTTTCACATTATTCCAGTGCCAAAGATGCTCCTGATTGTTCATGTAAATTTATATGGTACCCGACCGATAGCTGCTACCCTGACGTAGTGGTCGGGCTTGCATATCGCAATGACCTAACAAGCTACACTGGCTGGAACCTATGTTCCTGTAGATCTCACCATGCCAGAAAGGTTGTTTGGATAGTGGTTAGGCAAAACGTAGCTACCCAATCCAATACTATGTTTCAAACAAACTCACAAAATATCATGCCTCATCGGTCGAGGCCCGGATTAACAACGTCCGCGCTTCCTGCTGCTGTGTCACAGGGCAGAAGTGACAAATATGCTACTGAGACACACCAAACAAGAAAAAACAAACAAAAACAGGCCGCGTGCGACCGGCCCCAAGCAGTTGTCCCCTGGGCACTGCGGTCACGCAACACTAACCTTTTCTCTCTCCCCTTCTCAGGCGTGAGGCTAGCAACTTCATCCTGTAAACAAAGCTGCTACAGAGACTTCAGCACGAATAATCTCCTTGCGCCAAAAGAAAAAGTCTGTGTGGGGACATGGAATGTCCGCACCATGTACGAGATTGGCAAAGCTGCCCAGATCGCAGACGAAACGAAAAGTTGCGCAATTCAAGAGTTGAGGATATGCGAAAGCAGATGGAACAGGAATGGAGTCACCAAATTGCCAACGGGTGAGTCAGTGATCTACTTTGGTCACATAGAGGATAACAACATGCACACCTAAGGTGAAGCTATCATGATGTCACCAACGTCAACGAATGGCCTGATGCAATGGGAGGCGGTCTCGCCCAGGATAATAACCGCTAGATTCAACTCCAAAGGAAGGAAGGTGTCAGTTATACAATGCTATGCACCGACGAACAACGCAGACCTCGAAAAGAAAGGAGGATTCTACAGACAACTACAGGCAACAATAGACAATACTTCAGTCGGCGACATGAAAATACTAATGGGAGATATGAACGCAAAACTGGGATCAGACATCACACGAACAGGAACTCATCATAGGTAGAAAAGCTCTTGGAGAAATAAATGAAAGCGGGGAACTCTTCGCCGACTTCTGCGCCTTCAATGAACTAGTGATTGGTGGCAGCGTATACAAACACAAGGAAATCCACAAAGATACATGGGTGTCACCAGATGGGCGAACCGAAAACCAAATTGACTTCATATCAATGTTGCACAAGGAAGTAGAGTCACAGCCTACTGGACACGAAATTAAGAAGAGGAGCAGACGTTGGCTCAGACCACTACCTCGCACAAGGGACAATCTAAATCAAATTAAAAGCTCTCAGAGAAACAGGAGCTGCAGATAGACCACAAGTCAAGTTCAACACTCACAAACTGAAGCACCAGAACGCAAAAGACATCTTCACTGCAAGCATAACGGAAAAAGCCGAGACACAAATCAACACTAGCGAAGAGGTCAGCGCCGAAAAGCACTAGAACCACTTGAAAACAATGTGAAGTCAGACCTGCATGGAATAACTAGGCAGAAAGAAGAGGCAGGACAAACGGACGGACGCTTGGAGACTGACAGAAGAGAGAAGGATGCTGAAACAAAACATTCTCCAGTGCACCGACGTGCAACAAAACAGGATTTGAATGCAAACTACAAGATACTGAACAAAAGAGTAAAGAAGAGTGCCAGAGAAGACAAAAGAAAGTACTATGAAACCATGGCAAGTGAGGCAGAACAAGCTGCAGGCAAAGGGGACCTCGCAACACTCTTCCAAACAACTAGGTACATATCGGACAAACGTTTGACACAAATTAGGCCGGTGAAGAATGACAATGGAAAGTCACTCACCAAAGAAGTGGAGCAAAGGAAACACTAGGCTGAATACTTCAAAAGACTCCTAAACCGACCGCCACCTACAACGCGCTCAACAATACCAACAACTGAAGCAGAATTACCAATAAACATAAACCCCCCGACGAAATCAGAAGTCTTGAAGTCAATCAACATGCTAAAAGCTGAAAAAGCAGCAGGACCAGATGGAATCCCGACAGAAGCGTTGAAAATGGACCCAAAGACAACAGCGGACTTGATAACACCACTACTGCAGAAGGTGTGGAAAGAGGGCAAGGTACCTGAGGATTGGAAGAAAGGCTACTTATTCAAACTACCAAAGAAAGGAGACTGAGGTCAATGTAAGAACTGGCGCGGAATTATGCTCCTGTCCATCCCAAGCGAAATACTAAGCTGCATCATCCTGGAGAGAATGGATGGATGGATGGAAAACTTCGACCGGAACAAGCTGGATTCAGGAGAAACAAGTCATGTATTGATCAAATCGCCACATTACGGACCATCATTGAACAAAGCTTGGAAAGGCAGTCACCTCTCTATCTCAACTTCATCGACTTTGAAAAGGCCTTCGACAGCGTTGATCGAGAGGTGATTTGGCAACTACTTCGCTACTATGAGGTGCCACCGACAATTATACATCTCATCCAACTGCTGTACGACAATGCCGCATGCCAAGTAATCCACAGTGAGAAACTTACGAAACCCTTCGAAGTGAGGACAGGATTAAGACAAGCTGGCTGCCTACTATCGCCAAGGATTTTCCTGATTGCAGTAGACTGGATAATGCGACAAACCGCGGCGAGCAGTGAGAAAACAGGCACAAAATGGACTCACACAAAAAACTTGGAGGATCTGGACTTCGCTGATGATATATGTCTGATTTCCCACAAACTGGAAGACATGAAAGCGAAAAGCAACAAGTTGGAAGATGAAGAAGCATCAAAGATAGGACTTCAGATGAACATCGAGAAATCAGAGGTGATGACGATTCCTGGGCAACACCAACAACAGCAACAACAACAGACAACATTTAGCATAAATGGGAGGAACCTGAAAGAAACAACCTCCTTCACCTACGTGGGAAGCATCGTTTCCACTACAGGTTGAACTGAGGAGGATATCAAAGCAAAAATCAGAAAAGCAAGACAAGCTTTCAACATTCTCAAGTCTGTGTGGAGGTCAACAGCACTCAGCATCAAAAACAAGATCCGGTATTTCAACTCCAATGTGAAGTCAGTGCTACTATACGGATCAGAGACTTGGAACGTCATAAAGAGCACCTCAAACAAACTACAGACCTTCATCAACAGTTGTCTTCGCTCAATACTCAAGATCAGATGTCCAGAAAGAATCAGCTATAGGGACCTCTGGGAGCGAACTAACTCAGTAGGAACCGATTGAGAACCAAATAGGCACGAAGAAATGGAGATGGATTGGCTGGCCATACTCTGAGAAAACAAACCATCAAGTAACATCACTCGGCAAGCCCTAGAGTGGAACCCGAAAGGGAAGCGGCGAGTTGGTCGTCACTGCGAGGTTGACTTGGAGGAGGTCATGTGAAGAGGAGATGAAAACGTGTGTGCAGATATGGTGCCAGGTGAAGACTCTAGCAGAGAACCGAACGCAATGAAGACGCACGGCTGAAGCCCTATGTTCCTCCAGGAACTAAAGGAAACAATAATAATTATAAAATTAATGCCAGGTGTTTGACTGCTGATTTTTGTTAATAGGGAAGAATACGAACTGGATATCCATGTTTATCTTGTCTAGTTTCCACATAAAGTGTTTTGACTTAAATAGAATTGAATGAAGAAACCATATTAGGCAGACATATTCCGCAGAAGTCATTTCGGACATTGATGTTTTTTAATCCCTTAATCTTATAAAGAAAGAACTATGTTTTGGCTGTTTTAGATAGTGTTTGTGCACAGATTCCTTCGGTTGTATCGATATTGTAATATAGTAATATGTAATTATGGACTTATTGTATGCCTACAGGATTTTTGAGTTATTCAGAGATTAGAAAGATGTATTCTTGCCTTCTGACTACACTTCTTTTCTAAATTCGATATAACTGGAATCATTGTTGATTAGGTTGTAAAGGCTTTCCATTTCGTCTATTCCATTAATCAGAAATTTCCCTCCTATTTAGCCAAGATCAAATCTTTTCATTTGATTGTTGATAGAATCATGAGTCTCCTGTCTATGCCAAAGAGCTTTGTGAATTACTTCCGATATAGGTGGTAGAATTTAGTAAACATATATCCAATACTTAAGTGAACTGATATGGTGCTTATCTGAAAGCTTTTGAAGTTCTTAATACCGAAGGGAATACTGAATCACTTTTGGTGGGACTGTGTAAGCTCAGGAGATTAATTCGTAGCTTGCACTGCTACAAAATACAGGACAAACAAAAATCTGGTAAATAATTTAGTTACAAACAAGGAAACAAACAATTATGAACTTCTTATGCTGTTCTTCAGTGCATAATTCCCGCTAACTAAGGTGGCTAAAACATCTTAAACCCTTTTATGAACACTGATCAAAACCTGAAGACGTGACTGTTCGAATCGGGTTGAATAATGGTATCTCAGATTTGTATTTTGTATAAAAACGATAAAGTTCATGAAATGGAGACTTGGCTGTCAGCAGGTCCGTAACTAGCTATCTCATCACTATTAGACTGGGTGAAATACTGAAGTGACCTACGTTTCACTGTTTTACCTTCATTCGTCATCCATTATGCCAGTAGGCACCTGAAAAAACGGAGGTGAATTGTAGCTTTGCTGACGAGACAACCAATTGACATCCCATCGTAACCAGCCAAATGAAGGAGAATGGGAAACTGCAAGTTAGGTAAGGATCTGAAAGTGACATGGAAGACATTTCGAGACGAGTAGACGAAAGCTTGAGCTGTAGTGATCTCATCTACTGAAGATTGCTTCACTCAGAAAACAATAAAATGACATTAACAACTGTAATAGACTGCAATCTAAGACTATCCTGGATAGTCTAACCGACACCAGTGCGTTAATAATGCACATTTCTTTCTCAATTTTAATAATTCTCTAACTACAGTGCAAAACATATTTAACCGACGTGTATGAAATTAAATTATCCTACGTGAAAGAACGCTTTTATTATTTAAATCATGTGAACACTGGATTTATCATATGTGGCATACATTAATTACACACAAATGATGCTCGTTGGCATTCTATCCCTAGATATTTTTCACTTTGGGCAACTATTTATTCATTTATGCAGCCTGGAACAATATGATCACTCAGTATTTTGTCAGACGCTAAAAATGGAAACATTGTACTTAACTCTGATTCAAAATGCTTCATTGTATATTATACAAAATTTCGGAGTACAATATAAAATACAATGTGCTGTCGGATCTCTCACTTTCCCACCAGCCAGTACTGTTTTCTTGCTTCACTACTAATCGTTTTGTGTCTTTCACGTTTTTCAGAAAACTCTTGTTATCCGAAAACTATTCTTCAACCGGTGCACAGCTTCTACTAGTAGGCACAACTCCAGCAATGAACACTCCTGTGAATTATTGCAATAATTTTTAGCAGCAGACTTTAACTGTACCCATTAATTTATATAACTCGTTAACTGTATTTTCTACAATATAATGTAACACTATCAATTCATTTTTTTACCTGGATTTCTACTCTTATATTTGTTTTTCACCGATGTCAGTATAAAGTGTCCTATAAATTATTGGTGAGCTCAACACAATCTGAAGTCTCATCTTTTTGTTCTGAAGTCAGGTTAGATGAATTCGTCAGTCATATATGAATAAATGAGTTGAGGCATAATGCCTGAGTAGCTGAGACTGCGTCCTTGAACCTAACTCACATGCAGTTAGTAATTACTATGTCTGTTTCTCTTTCGAGACAACCCTTCTTCGGATCAGAACTGGTTTGAGTAGATTATATTGATGATCTTGAGAAGCACTGTTCTTTAAATCAGTAATGTCTTTGAGAACCTCCGTGGGCAGTGCAGCTAAGATTCATCCATACTTTGCTATCTGTGACTTAATAACTTGAGCAGCAAACAGGCGTTCAATGACGGTGAGTTAAATCTTACTCTCAATTAAACCAAACGGAGATAGACGCAGGTCGCCTATTGCGTCTTTTACTAAATCGTATGTCTCCTTAGTTTCATGTGCAGAAAGTGAACGGACAGGTGAAGACATGAATAATACGTGAATATACAGGTATATAGACATATAACTATATAAAAAGTGCAGTGAAAAATAAAAGCGAATATACAGTTTTAATAGCTAAAAATGTTCAAACCGAGTCACCAATTATTCTGGATGGCACTTTAATTTAATTTTTTTATTGTGGCTTGATTCCATACAGTACGTTCAGTAGAAGTATGGAATTATCAGCATTTGATATCGGCGGCCAAAATTTGCAGGTCGACCATTGCTTTCAGGTGTGCATTGGCACGGGATTGAACCCCGTACCATGTGCATGGTCGGTGAGAGTCCTAACGACTGTGTCACGGACGCGCAGTGAGATTGGTAACGGAGAAAATGTTAGAGTAGAAATCCAAGTTAATGAAATGATAGTATAACGGTAAACGAGTTAGATAAATTAATGGTCACTTGGTGGCAGAGTTAAAGTCTGCTGCTACAAATTATCAGTATAATCCACGGGAGTGTTCAATGTTGGGGTCGTGCCAACTGGTAGATGCTGTGCATCGCTAGTAGAATAGACTTCGGATGAAGGTGAGTGGTTCCTGCAAAACTCGAAGGATACAACATGGTTAGTAGTGAAGTAAGTGGACAGTATTGGCTGGTGGGATGGTGAGAGGTCGAGTAGCACATTGTATTTTAGACAGTGCTCCATTTTTAACGTCTAACAAAATACTGCGCAATCATATTATTCTAGACTCCACATTGTTTTTGATTTTCCCATGACTTTTATTCAGTTTCTGCGAACATTTCTCCACCAACCTTAATTGCTAAAGCATATATTAGAAAGCAAGTGACACACGTTTTTACCCTATTATGTTACCCTTTAATCTGTGCACACACGAAGCCCTGTAAGTTATCTTCTTCATGATCACTTTACGAGGTAGAATTCAGCTATTGGTTTGGAAAACAATCAACTTAAGTTTAAAAGAGTTCGCTTGCTCAGGCTATGTAAAATTAACATTTGTGAGATGAAAATCGGTTTTTGTAACCGTGTATCAGTAGAAGTGCACCCTACACAGAACAATATGTCAGAGATTTGTATCATTTGTATCATAGATTATGATTACGGTTGAAATTAATTTACAAGGTAAATTACCATTTCAGGGAATAATCGATTTTCGTTGATGCATAAAGAAAAGTTTGTTGAGCACTTCAGAAAACTGTCTTATTAACAGTGTTTTCCTGGGAAAATTGAGATCTGTGCCCTGGATTGCTTAACAAACAAACAGAGGTAACACTTAGTAACATTCACCTTCGTCTTTGTATTTTTAAATAAACTTAACACACTTGCTGTTGCCGCAAATTCACCTCAGCGTTACTTCTGTAAAAATGATAACATGACTTTTAGTGGTTGGAGGAGTTCAGCAGGACGCCCTAGACGGTAACATTATTAAAACAGTAACAAGATGATGAGTTAGCTGACTTCTTCACTCAGTGCCTGAGCTTAGGATGACTTGACTAGAGACAATGCTTATCCCCTAGTGACCATTCAAATGGAGGGAGGAAGTATTCTTTATGTTATGTAGGTGAATTAATATATTGGGTTTGTTCTGGTTACGTCAAGCTGTTTTTCTCTATAATTTGTCACAGGCGTATGGCCTCTGCAGGCAAACGCGCTTTAACTATTCATTCTTTGATTCCTCAGTGGCATACAGATCCTCACTGGCACATCTCTTTCACTCTTGGTTCCCCACCACTTCTACTTGCAGCCTACCTTAATACTACATTCAAAACATTATCCTTACTTCACATGATATTCTTCATGCTATCTTCGGAAGCTGAACTCGTCGCTTCCTCTTCTAGCTTTAAACTTGGTGATACACACTGAATGGTCTTCTCAGAGGGTGTCAAATTCATTGACGTTTCCTCATTCATATTTGATGTGTAGTTGATTTTAGATGGATTGGCATACTGCTCAAGTTCCTTGCTGATTATTATTTCTCTGTAGCCACCTAATCTTCTGCGCTGATAGAAAAAAGCCGTTGATGAATGCCTGCAGAAATAGGACATATTTCAATCATTCTATACCCTTATGGTCAACTTTTGACAATCTATAGAAGCCAACTGACTTCTCGAACACTTCCTCTGAAAGCAGGAATAAGCAGGCTTATCTTATTGAGCTCTCATCTTTCAGTAGCAATGGTCTATTTGTTTTACAGAAGGGGTTTGCCAGCCTTATTCACAAGTTTCAAGTAAACTATGCGAGTTTTATCTAACTTAACTTACCACAATATACGAACAATACTAGAAAAAAATTTACATAATTTCTGTTTAGTTAAAAAGGATTAATGATGTATTTTATAAAGATGATGGTTATTTACATACGGGTTACTTCCCCAACCTTACGCTTTTGGAATCTTCTAAGCATATGTTCTTAATAATACTTAAGGCAGGTATTATAAAACAAAAGAATCAGTACACAAGCACTGTTAGTGGAGGGATTACGTCTTTTTAATCAGGAGAATTAAAAAAGAGAAGAAGCAGCATGCAGTTCGAAGTTGTTATCAAAACTTGAAATATTGAGTTGTAAGTAAATAACGATGAGCACTATTTTTTCGTTTACATTTTTATTTGTTTATTAACTTATCTCTTCTAATATCTGGGTCAAAAGATTTGACAGATTATTTTTGTTAATCGTGAATGGTATGAAATCATTGAATGACATTGGACATACTACTTATGTATACAGTGGCCTAACCAGATTCACACAGATAAACACTAAACTGGCCTAGCAGAGGAAATGAGAAGATCCATAGATCACACGATAATACAAATGTCTGAACAATAAACTCTGTGATAAAGTCTGAGGGAGAAATGTTAAATGGGATATATAATGAAAAATGTTTACCATGTAAGGTTGTTTCAAACATCTGAAATTTTTCTAAATCAGGTAACAAGCAGGAAACAAGATTCAGTTGATGCCTAACCTTTAAAACGCAACAGTCTAATATAGTTTAAATTGATTTTTCTAATCGCGTGAATAATCATTTACCTGGTTTTAATATATAGATATATAAATCCATCGCACAGGATAGGAGCAGAGGGTGTACCGAGCATTTTGCATCAAAAGCATGCTGATATTTTACCTTATTCTTTTGCTCAACTCATTCAAGCAACGTTTCTCGGGAATACAGTACATGTTGCCTGGAAAGAAATAAAGGTGGTGTTTGTCCCAAAGTTATTTTCTCGATGAGGTCTAGAGTTTAAGCCAATCATCACCATGTCACCATTTTTGAAGACAATGGTGTATCTTCTCGTGCATATTCTTAAACCTTCTTAGAAGTCTCAAAGCAGTTTGCTTACAAATGCAATGAAAGCGATTTAGATGCAGTCGTTGCAACCCACCACAATGTTGTTTGAAGTCTTGATAATGGTGATAAGTTTGTTTGAGGCTTCGTTTTAGACTACACTGCTGATGCCTTTCTCTCTTTTCCTAGGTCGCTATTACTAAGCAAGCTGATTTCAGTAAACACTGGAACATGAACAGTCACTAAACGCTTCAAAAACAGAAATACGGAGGTTGACCGTCGTTAGATCTATGTGTGTTTCTTGTAAATATTCTTGTTAATCCGATAGCTAATTGCTAAGATTGCTTAGGTATAACGAAACACACGAAATGAGGTTGAATCGAAATAAAAATCAATTTGTGTCAAATAATTATCAGTATTTCTGACATGTTGATTGAATCGAGGCGTAACATGACCATGGAAAAACTACTTAACTGTCACTTTCATCATGATTTTCAGCTAAACCATCGTTATTCCTCAAGCGATGAATAATTAACCCATTCCTGTTCCATCGAAGGAAGTCGGATACACTGAACTGTTCGATAGTGCAATATACGCATCACTAGATATCTTTCAGATTACTGAAGTAATCAGCTGAAGTTACAGAGATCCAAGGACTTCATCCTTATAAGAAGAGGAGATTTGTAGCTCAGATGGATGAATTCGATTTGATTGAGCTGAATATTGATTGATGATTGTGAAGTGATCAGCGTCGTGTGTCTTATGGTAACTGTGTTGTATCTGGTTGTCTCTCAATGTAGTCGTCGACATGGAACATTTGCCAATGCAGTGCATTTCCGAAGGATGTCGAACCTTGTTCTTCTCGCTGTAACTAAGGCCATCAATGCAATACGTCCTTTGATTTTAAATGATGGGAGTCAGTTTATAGGATACCTTTGGTCATGATTGGCTGCTTATTGAATTCAGACTCCAAGATGTATCTGTAACATCGAAAGAACTGATATCTCTCTGTAGATTCTTA
This sequence comes from Trichobilharzia szidati, assembly GCA_944472155.2. NCBI lineage: Eukaryota > Metazoa > Platyhelminthes > Trematoda > Strigeidida > Schistosomatidae > Trichobilharzia > Trichobilharzia szidati. The sequence goes on along the minus strand of OX235277.1, from coordinate 62,916,485 downwards.
TCTATTTCACTCAGGCATTCACTCACAAATGTTACCAATGAGCTGTACGAGCCAAATTACCTCATACAACACTTTCAAGTAAATTTAAAGCTTTTCTGTCAATTTCCATTCATCGAGGGACTCAGACTGTGATTTCTGTTTGGTCACCTTCAGCTGTCTGCGTTTGATTCACAATTGTTCCGTGTATCAATCAGACCTGAGTCTGGTGAATTATTCATCTCTTTCAGTTCATTATCTGACATATTCATGCATCCATCTAAGTGGACGTTGATTTCTGCTTGATTTAAACCTAAAGAATGCATAGCTCTCTTTTTTGTAACATATTTTGACTTGATTCTATTATTAGAATGTGTGTATTACAAGGAAAGTTTGTTTTTTCCTGTCTCATTCATTTTGTGTCTGCTTCAACTAACTGATATGTTGTTATTGTTTAAGAGTAACTGCTTATTAGGAATCTACCACTGACTCTGTATTACTGAGCAACATTAAACACTGACAGTTTGCAGACATTTCTGTGATGCCTAAAGATCATTTCATGAAAAACAACGTTTTTTAAAAGTTTATCTCGACGTTTCTTTTTCTATTTCATCTTACATTAGTTTCAAAAATGTTTTGGCGTTTTGAGTATATTTTTGGTATGTTAAACACGCCAAAAAACGAAAACAAACTACCCAGGGTGCATTGGTAAAACTTCAATTCAGCTTTATTGTGATATTATTCACTGAAATAGAGTTTAATTATAATCATGAATTCTCAAAGTCAACTCGAACTCCTTCGGACAGGACCAGGATGTTATTGTTTCTCATCTTGACTGTTGCCAACATAACGGTGTGGTCGTTTTCACCGAGTAAATCTTATGCTGGTCTTCGAAAATGTTGAGGTATTTTAAAACTTCTTTAGACCATGCGTGATGGAATTAGGTGAGAAGCACTCCAGGTCTGTCATTGATTCAAATGGCTATTTTATTCCAAAGAGGCTCTGTACCAGAATAGTTGTTCACATAATGCCTCCTCAACAATATGATCACAATTTTTATAGGTATTTCAATGTTTCACTTGATTTTATATCTACTGTCCGTTTTTCCCGTAGACTGTATCTCATCTGTCTGACATTCGCGAATCATTTGTTGACTTGGTTCTTATCACTTGTCTTGAATTCCGACACTTCTCTGTGCGATTGTACGATGATATCGATAATGTGTGTTTTAAAACGAGATTGTGTTTGGGTGAAGGAAGCTCATTTTGATCATTGACTGCCCTTGACAATCGTTGGAGTGTGATTCTCCTAGACAGAGTTTTGATCCTTTTTTGTTGAACACATTGCTTTTGATTCTAAAGTACCTCTTTCTGTTGAATTAGTTTGACCTAATTTTGTCCCACAGTAATTGTTTTATATTTAGAAAGTAATGACATTGTTGGGGTAAGTTTGAGGTTCAGTGTTAACATTTCTGAAAAGAAGCACGTCGATCTGACCACAACTATTGACTGTTTGTTCGTCTTTGAAGCGTTTTGTAACTGTGTCTCCTTTGAGGAAGTTTCGGAAAGCATAGCTTGTTTCGTGCCTTCAGATCGCAACATGTTGGTTTTGGTGGTTACAGGCATCGTTCTAATATTTTTGCATACATCACATAAGATTAAGACAGATTTATTGTTTCGCCCCAGTTGTGAGGTTTGTTTATACATGACAAAGTTGCGAAGGCGAACGTCTATCTTCGAGTAAGAATCCACTCGAAATAAAAGAACATGAAGCTAAGCTGTGATATCTGTTCAGTTATTACATCCTTAAAAACTCTGTGATCACATTTTAATACATAAATTCAAACAATTACAGTTATTATTACTTTATTCAGCGTGGAAAGGAAAGGAGATTAAATAGGGATAATCATTTTCAACTTGATATGAAAGTTCGAACATGTGAATGCAGACCATATGGACATAGAAAAAACATGGTACCTTTTTACCACTTTCACTGTCATTCATATGTTCTACGCATTTGTTTTTGTCAATCTTGTTATCAGTCGTTTTTTTTTTGAGGATTTGAATTAACTACCTTTGAGTCGCTCTTTTCACTGAGTAAAGTGTCTATAAGATAGTCAGAGGATTCCTTATCATCTCTGATATGGATCTGGTCTTTCTTGCAGCCTAATATACCTCTCTTTTTCTAAATAATAGTCTATGAAATAGTCTCACCCCCAACAAGTACTTACTCAGGATTTTGATCTGGGTTACACTTGTCTCCAGAAAGAAGATGAATATCCACAGCGTCAATATCACGCCATTTGAATTGCAGTTTCATTTTCTATCAATATTGGGAGAACAACATTGCTTATCACGCAATCAGGCACATCAAACTGTTGAGGTCTACAAACAAAAATAGGCATCAACAATCCCACTGCTGCCCATCACTAACGAGATCACATAAATGTGTTCTTCAGACATCATCAAAGCGTCCTTCTGAGGAGTCCATAGATCAAGGGGAATGTATCCTTCCGTCGAAAAATAAATGTATTCATTTTGTGGGAGAAATAGTTTGCTTAGTGCTTGAGATAACGCTTTGACCTGTGGTACGACGTTTGTTTGTCTTCAGTCCTAGTGATCACAGCCTCACCCCTTCAGTGGGCGCAGTTGCATCCATCTGATGGGTACCAGTGGAGGAAAATATTCACTGGATGACAAAAAATGTCAGTGTCAAGGCGATTTCCAATTTATTTTTTCAGAACTCTGAGTAAAACTGAATCAAATTCGCTTGAACTATATTCAAGAAAACACGAATTCTCTTATCCTATAACTCCTATTTATTACTTTTTGAAAAATAAGACTTTTTCTCCTCACTACAAAGTTTTTAACGTTCAAGACAAAAGTGAGTATCTCAGGCGTTATATAATATTGTTTCATGGATATTAAATGTCTGATAAAATCAAATTACCTGTGGGATGCGTTGAATAGTTTTCAGACACCTACCTAACACGCTGACCTAATCGGGGTTATCAGTTTGACACTGGACATTATTATCAAAGAAAGACAAAGAGAGAATAAAATGAATGACCAGCTGCCTTTAAAAAGTAAAACACTTTGAGACATCAGAGGGAACAGACAATTATAAAGCAATTTACTTCATTCTAAAGACAAAGCATCTAAATTTCAAATGAACCAAACTTAATTGTGGACAAATAATGAAATAAATCAAAATCAGTGCAATTTATTTCTGGTCTATGGGACTTCTGTGTTGCTTTATTCCGGTCTAACTAGAGAAAGGATTGGTGAACTGTAAACACTGGCAGATAATTTATTTGAGGAGAAGACCTTACCTCGGAGTGTTTCTTCTGAACGTTAGTCAGTCACAATTTTCCACCATCAGATTGTACTGAACCGAAGTGTTTGTTCTGTGTTGACAGGCTGTCTCATGATGTGTATGCTGCGATGAAATCTAAGGATTAACATCATGTTATTTGGTGGATCGTGGTTAGTGCTGAATTGGGGGTGTGTATTATGTCCTATGATTTCTGCTGCCTTGAATCCAGGAGCTATCGTTTCAAACTCCTAAACCCTTTCCGTTAGAACAAAAGATAGATCCTGGATTGCGATATCCTTGAGAATATCACCATCCCTTGGTCGTTTCACGTATATCAGGCTCACAAAAGCCGAAAAGGAGGATACAGTCATCTTGGAATCCACTGATAGTCACCAACCAACAAATAATATCCAGCATCATATTGATTATTTACTGCTGGTGTTTCAAGCATGAACTATTACTCATGATCACATCCAGATACTGTTAAGGCAGAATAAAGTGAACTTCATTTCCATTTATGAAACTTATAGCAAAATGAACAGAGCTCATATAAAAATTTGTATCTTCACAATATATTCAGTTGTCATTTCTGTTATCTTCATTTAACTTTTATCATATCGTTCTCGAGACTGCTTCCAATTCAAATGTTCTCAAATTAATAATGCGCTCCACGTTTACGTAGCAGGGGATTTCGTGCAGAATATGTTCCTTAAAAATTGTTTCAGTAGTACACGTCGCAGAACAACACATATCTCGTTTTTTGATTTTATTACCATTCAGATTTCTCTAGTTTAGTGAAGATTCAGTGGACAAGACTGCCTATTTCAACTTTAGGAACAGCTCCGAAATTGAAATGCTGTCAATAATACGGAATCATGAAGAATACGGATAAACTTCTCAGAAGTGGGGTTACAAGTTGATGACTGAATCTTTATTGACCACATTTTAAACGTTATATGTGTCATAGAAATGATGCATGTTAATTCCGTGGATAAAAACTTTTTTATCACTGAAATCAAAGGACTGCATCTTATGGTATGGCTTGTGCTACTGATAAGATATTTCAGTAGTATATACATAAAGAGATGTTCATTGGCACGTCAGAGAAAGCAAATGATACAGCGTTGTGGAAATAAATGGGGGACATGAAACGAAAACAAAGGAACACAATATGAAGGACAGAATTAGTACAATATGGAAGATGTGTGCAAATGGTGAGGTAAAGATAGGGTGTACATAATTTGACAACAGATGGAAACCAAATTCCCTTACAGAGTCTTTCGTCTTTTATGGTTGCACTGAGAACCAGATAAACTAAACCTGAAAGGTATTTGAAGAGTGCTTTGATATTATTTCAGAACGATAAATTGAGCTCGATAATTAATCAGTAAACAAATAATGGCCTATCAATGTATGATAATCCAGATTGTCTTGTGCTATAGTCAATTCTGTAGATTTAGGATTTGCACCTGCAAAGGCTGCAGTCGAAGTGACATTGTAAAGATGATTGAGTTACTTATTCAAACATGAATGACTGTTATTTGTGGACTTGAGTTAGTAATATCTATCATCAATGTCACTAGGGGTGCAAGAAAACAGGAATACATTTGAGCGATGGAAACTTCTTAGACAATATGAATTTCGTGGACAGGTATTCTCTAATGTCAAAAGCACTCGAAGATGTACAAGTAGAAACCAACTATATTTATTAAGAAGCACGGAAGACAGGACTCCAAGTGAAAACAAAAAAGACAGATGTACGGATGATACCCAACGCACTACAACTAGAAACAAACGTCATCAACGAAAGTGATGTAGCTCCATCATATTTCGTCGATTGATTCTATTTTCTCGAGTTCGGTGAAGATTCAGTGGACAAGACTGCCTATCTCAACTGCCTCAATAATACGGAATCATGGAAAACAGAGACAAACTTCTCAGAGGTGGAGTAGCAAGTTGATGACTGGATCTTCATTTACCAACGTTTTAACCTAATATACGCTGTAGAAGTGACCCACGTTAATGCTGGAAATAAACAAATTATTTTTATCAGTAAAACCAAACGTTTTGCATATCATGGTGTGGTGTGTGCTACTGATAAGATTTGTCACTAGTTTACACATAAAGCGGTGTTCATCGGCACTTCAGAGGAAGCAAATGATACAGTGTTGCGGAGATACATGCGAGACATGAAAGTAAAACAGAGAGACACAATATGAAAGACAGAATTAGCAAAATATGGAAGATGTGCGCAAATGGTGCGCTGGAGATAGTTTGGCTACATAGAAATACCAGACTGCAAGTAAACATTCCTTAACAAAGTTTTCCGTCTTTTACGGTTACATCTGTACCCGGATAAACTACATCTGAAAGTTATTTGAACAGTGCGTCGATATAATTTCAGAACGGTAAATTGTGCTCAATAATTCACCAGCAAACATATGATGGTCTATCAATGTATGATAATCCAGATTGTCTTGTTTTATAGTAAATTCTATAGATGTAGAATTTTCAGCTTCAAAAACTTCGCAATCAGCATGACATGATTCGTATATGAATGACTGTCGTTTGTAGAATGAAGTTAGTCAGTTCTATGTCACCAATTACACTCGTAATCCTAGTGAAATAGATCTGGGAGATAAATAAGGTCAAAGGAATACACTGGACTGACAAAAACCTCTGAGGAGATATGAATATCGTAGACGACCTATACCTTATGCCTCTGGGCTTCAAGTAGACACAAAGAAGACAGACAGGGTGAAGATACCTGCACCAGAGCAAGGAGAAATAGTCAACATCAACGAAAGGAATTTGAGGAGATTTACTTCTTCTACTCATGTAGTCAGCATTGTATCAACTACAGGTGGTGACACATATGAGGATGTAAACTACTGGATCCGGAGATATGCAGCATACAGATAAAGGAACAAGATTTGATCTTCATCAATGTTTTCAACTCCATTCTTTTATACATTTCAGAGGCTTACACTGTTTGTCACTAAAGGCATTTGAAACAGGCTAATACAGAAATTATCAACAGCCACTGAAACTTTACACTGAAGATCAGACAGCAATAAAAGACAAGCGACATGGATGAAAGGCTATCACTCAACAGATATGCAGAATTAAATGGAAGTGGATTACACATAATCTGAGATCAGTTGGAGGACTTCATCATTAGCTGACGTCAGTTACAGAATCATTGGAAAAAATGAGAATACCGGATAGCGGTTTTGAACCCTTCACCAGTACGCAACCACGGTGGTAGAATCCGGAAATTCTTGTTTCAAGGCGAGTTTGTAGACCATCTCTAACTGATGTCAGCTCATGGTGAAATCCTCCAATCAATCAATCAAAATTCCTTACAAAACAGATACTGGATAATACTCTGAGGCCATTAAGTAATGGTAAGCGCCAGATTACTGATAGGAACATGAACTGTTAACTTACAGTCTGGTGACCGTTATTCGTGCCGATAGCTGTATACGACAACGGGAAACAAAGTAAAGTGGAGGTGTGATGCTGAAGTACTATTTCGCACTTGGAACCCAGGAGAACAATACTATTTACAATGAATGATGCTCTTTGTTTATTATTAAATTCCAATGACACGTAATAGTCTCTGTTACTTACATGAATTAACATAAGAATCGGAAATTTCTCATTTCAATGCCACTTATGTGCACTGTTCAAATCTAATATGTACATGATTTGAAGATCGTTGTTTCAGAGGCAGATATCAGAGAATACTTCATGAATGTCTATAAAATCACCGGACAAACCAGGTTTTTAAAACTCATGATGTTTTAGTTTCCAATTGTACATCATGGCCGTAAATGTGTGTTTTATTTATCGGATATCTAGTTATAGTGATTCATATGATGAGTTTTTCATTTTTAAATAGTGAACATGATTAATGATAGTTAGAGTTTTGAAGTGAATTCTACTCTGGACTACCTTAAAGAATTCTTTTGCCTGTACTAACAGTCCATTATAATATTTAATAGCTAATTCATGCAAATTATTTTTCCAGTACTAAACTTTTAATTTTATACCCCACAAGGAACAAGTTTTTATGACAACGGGATGTACTTATTTAGTCATAAATTATCCTAAAAATAATGTTTGCAGAAAATAAACGTTTCCAGTTTTTGTCAACTAGTTTCCCTAATGCCCTGTAGATCTGCAGCAAAAAACTCCCAAATAATGTTATTTATTTTGCAAAATTACATCAAATAAAGAAATTTTACGAATATATATATTTCAGTTTCAGCGAAAATGTCGTTACAGACTAATGAAGTTACTGAAATTTGAGAAGCATTGAATATCTTTTTCGTTCTTATTCTAAAACTCTTAGCGGATAAACTCAATAAAGATGAAACATTAAAAGTGGATCTGAACTCAGTAACACATTAAATTTTCGTTTCTATTAATACTCGATAAACGACCTTGGCGCGCTTTTCGATTAGTACGCTACGTTTGCTTAGTTACATAACACTCTCATTTCTCTGCCGACAGCAACAAGAGACAGCACACAACAATCAAAATAAATGGGAGAAATCTGACAGAAGCAACTTCCTTCACCTACCGATCTGGAAGCATCGTTTCAACTACAAGCAGGCGAAACTAATGATGATATGAAAGTGCGCAATTTGGGGAATCAAGGCGAGGTTTTAATAATCTGAAGTCTCTGTGGAGGTCAACAGCACCACTCAGCAGGAAAATGAAATTAAGTTCTGGATTTTCAACTACAGTATGAAGTCAGCGCAACTCGCTATACAGATCAGAGATTTGGCACTGCGTTACGAATAGCACTTCAAACAATTTCGTACTGCACACTTTCATCAACAGCTTTCTTCGCTCAATACTACTCAAGATCAGATGGCCAGAAGGACAAGATCATCATCAGGGATCTCTGGCAATTTATTTACGAACTCAGCCCTTACTGACTGTACGACAAATACGCAGGAAGAAATGGAGCTAGATTGGCCATACTCTGTGAAAAAAAACGTGCACGTTCCAGATGATTCGATAAAACAGCTTCCGTTATCAATCTTCCCTCCACTGTCATCCTATCTCATCCTACTTTATAGTATTGTATAATTGCATATGGTGAAATAGCTGAAATATATTTGACAAATTTAAAATATAAAAAAGCTAAGAAGTAAAATAAAAAATAATGGCGAAACCAATAGTGATAATATAAGTAGAAGACAATATAAAGCACTTACAGTTCTACCATATAAGTAGGGGACATCTGAGACTCTACGTAGGATTCTCAATGAAGCGGGAATTAAGTAGACATTCAAACCTATAACCTCACTCAGTTCGGATAAGCTCTGAAGGCTAAAAGACCCTATCGGTCGATCCAGTTAAACAAAATGATACATTTTACAAAATACCTTGCAAAGACTGTGATTCAGGTCACTTACACAGGACAACTTATTAGATGAAGAATAGTGAGATTTTCAGAACACACGAAATTAGCTACGGTTAGCATGATTGGTCCCACGAAGATAAGTAATTCAGAAACAAAATGAATGCATTAAAACACAATCACACGATAGGTTGTGTGGAAGTAATATAGGTAGTTTGAGAGAGAGAGAGAGATTGATTGTTGAATCTTTGTTCATCGAGTCTACACTGAACACTCAGTAGAAGTGACTTTACGCAAATACATCAAATTAGCAAGATATTATTACCACAAGTCAAATCAGAGGATAATAACAAGTGTTAAAATATATTCACTTCATATCATGTTATAACATTCTAACAAGTTATTTATTTTAACTCTAAAAGACATCTTGATCCTCTTTTACTGTATTGTTAAATTTTATCCTTAATGGAGTTATGATCAGTTTTTGTCAACATTAAATTAGTCATGCTGAATTTGTCTTCTTACTCTCTGTTACAGGCTTAGTTGCAAAGACTAAACGGATAATTCATCTGTTTTCTTATATGATAAGATAAATGTGACAGTGAAAGCTTTCAGTTATTTATGGATATGAAGAGAATTCCCGATTCACCATCTACATAAACAAATTCAGCTTATTTTTATTCTTCTTTGTATTACCTTAACTAGAGACCAGATGGGCTGAGTAGAGTCGATGCATATCAAAAATATGATGAAGATGATCTAGTAATAATTAACGTGTCACTACCTAACTATTCTCTTATTATTAAGCAGTACGGCATTGCATTGTAAACAAACGATGAATTGCATCAGCTAATTATAAGTGAAATATATCAAAATTATTTTTGTTTTCCTTCAAAATATCAAAATGCGCAGACTGAATAGTCTGAAATTTTAGTCCTGTGAATGTCCATCATCACGTAGAGTTTACTCAGAGTGAAGTGAAGAGGAAGATATTGTGATTAGTTTCTCAGCACAACGATGCCTGGCTGTAATTGTTGTTCTCATTTCTCTTATGACGTCATGGTGTTTTTGTTTTGATTTTACTCGTCATCATTTCTACTTCAGTTAATTATCTGTCATTACGCAATTATCTTATGTTCATCAGGCATATAATGACACTGCCTTACACTGCTTTTAATTCTCAAACATTTGATCACGTTCTGTACAACTGAACTTTGTTCCTTGGACCATTAACTATCGTAAATTCATCCATCTTGCGTCACTGTGACCACAGAATACGGAGGATTTGGTAGTAGATCGTTTTGATGTTTCGTCAAAGATTAGTATCAGTTAGAGAGTCATTGAAACTCAAAAGGTATGAGACAGTTGTTTCAGACTATTCAGGAAGCTACACGCATGAACTTTGGTTAATGAAGCAAGTGCTTAAGAATTGGTGACCAGTGTATGTCATCAAGCCAGGTGTGACCAGCAATAATCACTGATGATGTTAGTTAAACGGTGGCTCTAAAACTCGTGAAATGACAGTCGTTAGAGTCGATGAGCCGTTGAATTTCGTCCTGATGTCTAAATGATTAACGAAAGCTTGCCTCGTGATCCTAAAAATCTACGCTAGACGTTTGGTGTGGTCATGATTGCCTAATCCCGCGCGTCAAAACAACTGTTAATCATCACCAAGTTTTCAATGGTTCTCCAACATCCAACAGTTCGTGTCAGCACTTGAAATCGGTCAAATCTATTTAAACGAAAACTTGAAAGTAGACTGACATTGTGATGTGCAAAATGTATAAAACGTTGAATTTAAATCCCTGTTTTGGAGTATATTTCTTGTTTAGTATTTCCACCGTCTGCCTTTCGTGTTCTCTATATGGTAGCATGTGGAACATCAATTCTCGCTGTTTGGAATATGAGCAAAGTAGTAAACTTTACAACGTAAATACTTCTTCCAATAGAACCTGAAGTGGTCTTTATTGAAATCATTCATTGGTGAGCATTAAACTACTTTCAAATGTCGGTTAGTAGAGAGTTGACTGAAGTTTTTCCAGGCAGTTGTTGAATGTTTTTGAACAAAGTCAAAAATGATTCAGCTTGCATTCTTCAACTTGATGGGTATGTCTTAGTTCTGCGTGTGATATCATTATTACTTCCCTTGTTTCCGAGTAGAACATACGTCTTCAACAATACACCAGTTCCTTATTTAGCTGGCTAGCTTCACATTTGACCAAAGTCTCTTATCTATTATTCTCAGGATTTCCTTTGTGTCAGCCTAGGACGACCCATTCGTTGCTTTAACACTTGGATTCCACTCGAACGCCGAACGTACGATGTCATTTGTCATTGTTATTTATTATTATTGTTTCCTTTAATTCCTAGAGGAACATAGGGTTTCAGCCATGCGTCTTCATTGCGTTCGGTTCTCTGCTACAGTCTTCACCTGGCTCCATTTCTGCCCACACGTTTTCATCTCCTCTTCAAATGACCTCCTCCAAGTCACTCTTGCACTGACGACCAACTTACCGCTTCTTTTTCGAGTTCCACTCGAGCCATGGCTTGTCTAGTGATGTCACTTGATGGTTTCCTCAGAGTATGGCCAGCCAATCCATCTCCATTTCTTCCAGCTTATTTGTTTCACAATCGGTTTCTGGTTGGTTCGCTCCCAGAGATCCCTGTTGCTGATCTTTTCTGGCCATCTGGTCTAGAGTAATGAGCGAAGACAACTGTTAATGAAGGTCTGTAGCTTGTTTGAGATGCTCTTTATGACGCGCCAAGTCTCTGATCCGTATAGTAGCACTGACTTCACATTGGAGTTGAAAATCCAGATCTTATTTGTCATGCTGAGTGCTGTTGACCTCCACAGAGACTTGATGTGAGTAATGAAAGCTTGTGTTGCTTTTCCGATTCTTGCTTTGATTTCCTCGTCAGTTCCGCCTGTAGTTGAAACAATGCTTCCCAGGTAGGTGAGGGAGGTTGTTTCTTTCAGGTTCCTCCCATTTATGCTGATTGTTTTCAGTTGTTGTTGTCTCTGTTGGTGGTGTTGTCCGGGAATCTTCATCACCTCAGTTTTCTCTATGTTCACCTGAACTTCTATCTTCTCTGGATGCTTCTTCTGCCAACTTGTTGCTTTTCTCTTGCATATATTCCAGTTTGTGGGAAATCAGACATATATCATCGGTGAAGTCCAGATCCCCCAAGTTTTTGTGTGAGTCCATTTTATGCGTGTTTCCTCATTGCCCACTATTTGTCGCATTATCCAGTCTACTGAAATCAGGAAAATCATTAGCGATAGTAGGCAGCCAGCCTTGTCTCACTCCTATCTTCACTTCGAAGGATCCCGTGAGTTTCCCGTTGTGGATTACTTGGCATGAAGCATTGTCGTACAGCTGTTGGATGAGATGTATAATTGTTGGTGGCACCCCATAATGGCGTAGTAGTTTTCAAAACACCTATCGATCGACGCTGTCAAAGGCCTTTCCAAAGTCGATGAAGTTGAGATAGAGAGGTGACTGCCATACCAATCTCTTTTCAATGATGATCCGTAATGTGGCGATCTGATCAATGCATGACTTGTTTCTCCTGAATCCAGCCTGTTCCGGTCGGTTTAGGAGTCTTTTGAATTGTTCAGCCCAGTGATTGACTTTCCATTGTCATCCTTCACCAGATAAATTTGTGTCAAGTAATTCAGCATAGGACAACAAAAATTTCTAACTGATATACGTGAGGCTTTATGACAATGCAGTGAAAGCTTACTTATTAGATTTTTGTCATCTGCAAACTGAACAGTTTATTTCCAAAGTCATTATTGTTCTTTTTCGAGACAATATCTGTGCTTTGAAATCTAGTGAGAAGTCAGAAGTGCCGATTCTCGGTGAATAAAAATATTCGTCTTCTCTCGTGATCCTCATCGTGAGAAGGACAGTATTACCAGATTCTAGGTCATTATTGTCACACCATTGGTTCTGTGATGGGTTCTGCCTCTATTCATACGTTGACTGTTGAATTGACGATTATTTTGATTTGTTGTATGGTTTCATTTCTCTGGTTCAATTTCTTTCATTGGAAAAGTATAGTCCCTGTTTTGGAGTGTGGTACTGAAAAGATTTGTCAGTTTTACATGAACAAACAGGTGTTCATCGGCATAAGATCTAAAAATAGCAGGGAGATAGATTCGATACCAGAGGAAGCAAAGGATAATTCGTTGTGGAAATGAATGCGAGAGGTGAAAATGAAGACAGAATGAAACATAATGTGGAAGCCAGAAGTAGCACAGTACTGAATAAATCTTTCCGAGTGGTGCCTTGAATAAAAGGTGTACATAAAGTAGCTATATATATATAGATACCAGATTGCAAATAAACATTCCTTTTTCAAGTCCTTCATTTTCCACCTTCACTAAGTCCACGTTCAGTCTTGCTATAAGAATGAAATGATACGATTCATGAAAAGTTCACATCATAAAAAGTTTCTAGTATTATTTTCAGACAAGTTATTTTCAGGAACTCTACATTCATATTTTTATTAAAGCAAGAGTTCAAAACACACAAAAAGAAACTGGTAATTATTCTTCAGAAAGTTCTTTGCGTCATACGAGGTGGAAAAAAGAAATCGGAAGCAAAAGTTAATGAATGCGTCAATGCAAATTCACCAAATAATTGTTTCATGAGAAATAACGTTTCATGAGGAAATTGTGAGGTGATTACGTGATCAGCTGGGAGTGATTTAGAAGGATATAGCTAAGCAGAGATTGTTAATCGGAAATTGGAATTACGTTATAAGTGTAAAATTTTACCGTATCATTCTAAAGAACAAAAAGACAAAAGCTGAGGAAATATGGATGGCTTATTACACTTCTCATACAGGATTTATATGAACACGTTTTCTTATTTCCATTAGTTTCAGTTCAGTGGATCTATTCACAGATGGATAAGATGTTTCTTCAAATTTATTATGCAAATCTAACTCTCGTTTTCTAATCACTCCCTTCTAGAATACACCTTACATGACATAAACACCTTATTTTCAAGTACTTAGTATCCAATGGGTTTTGATGAATCCTTTCTTGAATGTAAATACGATTATACAGTTGCCAAAAATGATTCAGCAGTGAGAATATTTCCTTGCCTGTTAACTCTTATTTTATTAAAGTGGGATTTTTCCGTTTAATTCTGATGGTAAGACAGTTGAAACTCACATGTAGGCATTTTCCTCTTGCAGACTGGTTTCTGATTGCAACCATCTTTATTGGGAAAAATCCTCTCACATACACCATTATGGTGTGATCTGTTTTGTTGATTACAAAATCAGGCTTATACCAGTTATATGGCATCCATTGAGTGTTTTCACAGTATTCCAGTGCCAGAGATGTTCCTGATTGGTCATGCGAATTGATATGGTAAAATGATTGTAGGTCTTTTGACTGCTGGGATTTGTTCATGGGGATTAATGCGGACCGTATATCCACGTTGGGTAACACAGTGTTTCTCGAGGCTCTTCACGTTATTTTGTCTAGTTTCCTTATTAGGTGTTTTAAAATTATATATTATGGGATGAAAAAACCATAATAAACAAAGACTATTTTGGTGAAGTCATTTTGGACATTGATTTCCTCAAAGACGTTCATAAAGAGTTTATCCTGTAATCTTATGAAGACAGAATTACTGAATTATGTTTTAGCTGTTCTAGATATTGTTTGTGCACATCTTGCTTTGCTTAAGGTCACCCTGCCGACGGACACCTGATCTCGATGATTGACGAGCAAAATTTGGTCTACCAATATCACATGCTGATAATTCCATACTTCTACCAAAAGTACTGTGTGGAGTCAAGCTATAATCAAAGAAAATTGAAGTGCCTTGGAAATTAATTGGTGACGTTGTTTAAACATTTTATCTATTAAAACTGTATCTTCACATTGTTATCAGTTTTATTTTTGACTGTACATTATATATGTTTATGTATCTGTGTACCTGTATATTCACGTACTGGTCATTTCTCCACTTATCCTTTCTTTTGTTTCACCTGAAACTGACGAGACACAAGATTGAGCAATAAACGCCATATTTGACCTGCGTCTACCTCCATATGACGTTACTCAGCCTAGATATTAACTCACCATCATTGAACCCCTGTTTCATACATTTATTCCCCTTAATGAATTCCAACTAATCAAGAACTACACTTTTTGCAGAATAAAGTTGTATCATCTTTTATTTCGTTGCCTTCTCGTCAGTGGCTTACAGGCCGAAGTGATTATTAATTATATCTACAAAAACAGTTTTAACATACTTGCACAGAGTTCATTTTCAACAAAAATCAATCGACCCCTGTGTAGGATTCTAAATGAAACAGGAATTAGGGTGGCATTTAAACCTACAAACTCACTCAGAAAGGACAAGCTCCGTAGGTTAAAGGACCCAGTTGACCTAATTAGACAAAATAATATAATTTACAAAATACCCTGCAATGACTGTGAGGTCAACTACATAGGTCAAACTAGTAGGTCAGAGGTAGTCAGATTGTCAGAACATAAGAATTCAGCTAAGGTAAGAATGGTTGACCCAGAGAAGACAAATAATTTAGAAAAAAGCTCGGCAATCGCAATGCATGCATTAGCACACAACCACACAATACCAAGGTGGGAGAGGGTTAAAATTCTAAAAAGTAATCTAGGTAGGTGGAGAGAGAGGTTGATTACTGAATCTTTGTTCATCGAATCTACACCCAACACGTGCAATAGGAATGAATCATCACTAATACCCGAAATATGGAAAATAACACTACCAATCAAATCAAGTGGAAATCAAGTGGAAAATAACGGAATTATACAAATGAATTTAGGAAGTCGTGCGATTACCTTGATATGATTATGAGCAATAAATTGTGCTCGAAACGTCATCAGTAAATATTACTGTATATCACTGTGAGACTTTATCAAAACAAAATTTACCCATAATGGAATTACACTCTACCACAGTGCACAACGTTTTTTCTTATATCAAAAATCAATCGATATGGCAAAAATATTCATTCAGACATCTATCAAACACAAAATAATCGATCAATGTATGCATAGAGTAATAATATACACATATATATATATATGTAATATTAAACACTATTCCGAACAATAGTAATCATATACAATGGAAACTGTTATCATCAAGCAATCTGATGAAAAAGAGATGGAAATATTCAGTTACCTGTTTGCTGCCCAAGGTCATAAGTCACAGATAGCAAAGCAGTTTTTATCCAAGGAAGAGTTGTCTCTGAAAAGAAACGGACCTAGTAATTACTCACTGCATGTGAATTAGGTTCAAGGACGCCGTCTCAGCTCCTCGGGCATATACGTCAACTGACTCATTCATGTAAGATTGTGCAAGTTCGCTTGTCGGACTCCAGATTAGAAGGCTGCGCGTTGAGATCACCTTGGTCTCACCAATAATTTGTAGGGTACTTGATAATGACATGTGTAAAGCAACGAACATAAGAGTAGAAATTCGAGATAATGAAATGATATTGTTACATCACATTGTGAAAAACACAGTTAACGAGTTATATAAATTAATGGTTACTTGGTGATACAGCTAAAGTCTGCTTGTACAAAAAAATAATAATATAATCGACAGGATTGTTCACTGCTATAGCCGTGTCCGCTGGTAGAAGCTGTTCAGAATAGTCTTCGGATGAAAATGAGAGGTTCCTGCGAAACCCGAAGGACACAACACGGTTAGTAGTGAAGCAAGTAGACAGCATAGGGCGGTGGGAAGACGAGAGGTTGAGTAGCACATTGTATTTTATATTAGACTCCGAAATTATGTACATTTTGCAATGAATCGTTTTAAACATTATTTAAGTAGAATGTTTCCATTTTCAGCGTCTAACCGAATACTGCGCAACCATATTATTGCAGATTCCACATAGTTTCCGAGTTTTGTAAGGATTTTATTCAATCTCAGTGCATATTTGGCCACGATACATATTGATGATGCATCTATTAGCAACCAAGTAACGCCTTCATATTTTTCAGCCTGGTTTATGACCTTGTAAGGGATCTGATTCATGATCTTCACTTTACGAAAGAGAATTCAGCTTTTGGGTTGGAATGCAATCTACTAAAGTTTAAAAGAATTCGCACGCTCAGAATATGTAATAAATCAAACCACTTGTTGAATAAGAATCAGATTTATAACTGCATACCAGTAGAAGAGTACCCTTCACAGAATAAGTAGTCAAAGGTCTGTAGTTTTGTTTACGAGAAGAGATTTTGATTATGGTTGGATTTAATTTGCAAGATATATGGCCATTTAGGAGATTACTTGGTCTTCACTGTTCCATAAATTTTTAAATTTTTTTATAACTTGATTCCACACAGTATTTTGGTACAAGTATGAAATTTTCAGCGTGCGATATCGGCAGGCCAAATTTAGCGTTTGTTGAATTTTTTAGAAAACTGTTTCATAAGGAGTTTCGTTCTGGAAACATTTGAAGTTGGACTGTCTCTCAAACTGATGTCTATGCTCTGGATTATGTAAGGAACAAAGAAGAGAAACATTTCGTTACACTTATCTATGTCCTTCATTTTAACTATGCTTCACACTCCTGCTGTTGTAAAAAATTCACCTTAGTGATTGGTAATTCAGCGTTACTTCTGTAAAAATCAGAACATGGCTTTTAGTGGTCAGAGGCGTTCAGCAGGAAGCCTCAGACAGAAACACTAATGAAAGGATATCAAGATGGTGAGTTATCTCACTTGCTCATCCAGCATTGAAACTAAACATGACTTGACTGGAGACACTGCTTATATCCTACTGGTCATGTATAGGGGAGAGCAAGTATCCCTTGAATTACGATAGTGCACTGATATTGTTGATTTTTTCTAGCTTCATCGGGCTGTTCTCAGGCATCTACATAATTTGTCAAAGGCGTATGGCCCCTTCGGGCAAAATCTGACATATTGAAACCATAGGGAAGCAATGTGATTTGGTAAATTTTATTTAATTATTTATTCTTTACTTCCAGAATGGGATTAAAGTGCTCAGTGGCACATCTCTGTCGCCCTTAATTCACCACCACTTCAAATTGCAGCCAGCTGTAGTACTATTGGATTTACAAGAACATTTACAAGAAACCCACATGGGTCCAACAACGGACTACCTCCATTTTTCTGCTTCTGAAGCGTTTAGTGACTGTTCATGTTCCAAGGAGGTTTTGTCAGCCATATAGCAAGTACTAGAGATTGATATCAAACAGTGAAGCACTATTATTATTTACTGGATGACACAGTTTCGAAAACAATTTATTACCGTTCATAATCATATCAGTTACAATCACGCGACTTCTAAACTTCAGTTTTATAGTTTTTTTTGTTCTCTCCAATTTGTCGTCGAAGGGTTAGTAGAATTTTCCAGATATCTGGGACAGGTGTTGAATCATTCTTATTACACGTATTTGCAGTTGATTCGATTAAGAAGGCTTCCGTTACAATCTCTTTCTCCATTCTGTAACATTAGATTTTAAAACTGTCATCCTATCCCGTCCTATTGTATGGTTGTGTGTGACTGCATGTAGTGCTATAGCTGAACTATTCTCTGGATATCTTATTTTATTCGGATCAACCAATCTGTATTTTGCTAACTTTTTATGTTCAGCTAGTCTGACTGCCCCTGTTCTACTAGTTTGACCTACGTATTTGACCTGACAATCATTGTAGGCATGGTCTTAGATAAACTAAATTGTTTTGTTTCAAAGGCTCCACAGGATTGATCCTTCAACCTACAAAGCTTGTTAATAATTGAGTTTATGGATGGTTTGAACGCCAGCAACTGTTATTCCTGCCTTCTTAAGAATTCTGCGTAAGTCTTCCAACTCTTGTATGGAATTACTACTGATGATTTAGATTCATCATTGTTGGTGTTGTGACTATCCTGCGCATGTTTGACATGCATGTCGTCATTAATATTATTATTATTATCACTATTACTACTATAATTATTTATTTTATTTTTATATTTCCCTACATACTTTCTGACTTATTTATCAGGGTAAATATTAAGTGTCAGGCCTTCTGTTACATGTCTCACTTCCTGTCCTGGATTTCCCTTGGTACTACTTAGTTTTTGTGCCCTATTACTTGAACATTTCACCAATCCTTTTTTTGCTGACATGGGAGGGGATGATCGGAAGTGCAAATATCTGTTTGAATATGTGGGTTTCCAGTAAACACTAGTATTTAACTTCCATCTTCTTTCTTTTTTACTCTGCAATCTGACATTGGAAGCTTTCTTTCCTGACTTACCAATTCATAAGTGAATTAAGTTACGTCCATCTTTGAGTTGATTTGTCAGAAAAATCTATCTATATCCTGTGTTCTGAGTACAGTGAATGTGCCATCTATATAATTTCACCATACATTTTGCGTGGGGTCGAAAGTTATAATCGTTATGGTTTCTCACGTATCCATGTATAGGTGAGATTGATGCAACACCTCTCCATCAGGATATCTGGAAGATTTTAATACCCCAACGATGACAAATAGGAGAGAACAATGAAAACTATAAAACTCAAGTTTCGAAGTTGTGTGATTGCAATTGATATGATTATGAACAATGATGAATTTTGTTCGAAATGTCATCCTGTGAATAATGTTGTTTCACATTGTAATATATCTAATAAACAAACCAATGTGGAATTACTTACTACCAAGTGCCTAAGTTTTACACATATATGAATAGCAGTGATCAGTTCCCTACGTTCAGAATAGATTGAGTCGACTTTCGGCTGTAACAAGGCTTCCATCCCCAAATATCACTAATAATTCCTTTATTGCTGTATATATTCATTAGACTGAATATATATTTGTAGCCATTAATATTCAGGAACAGCTTACGTCATCTAAAGTGTGATGCTTTCAGGATAATAAGAAAATGTCGTCACTAGCCTTTCAGAAATTCCCCTTTGCAGTGAATGAGCAACGTAAGTAAACCCATCCAGCGACAAAAGGATGACAAAAATGAGTTTCAGAAAACACTTTTAAAACTAAAATTATCATCGGAAATCGAGGCATACTAAGAGTTTTTTCTTCCCTAGTGTATGTATACAATTTAATTATTGTTGTTAATTTCATAATGGTCCTACTTTCGATAATCTAGACTTGTTAGACAAAAATATACACTCCATACAGAGCATTCAGCGTGTTATTGTATTTCTGTAGCGTTGCCCATAGAGCAATGAGTTCAAGACTGCTCAAAACCCTTCATGTATGAGGCCAGTAGCCATCAGAATGTGAACGAGCGGCAACTGGCTGTGAAAAGACGCCGTTGACATTTTTGATATAAGTATAAAACTTGGGCACTGTGGTAGAGTATAGCACCATTATAGATAAGGTGTTATACAGTTATATTAACTGATGATGTTTCGAGCATATCATATAAAGTCACTCACACAAAGTTTTATATTATTTATGTATATGAGGGGAATTGATTAAACATTTGAATAAAAATCAATATGGGATAATGTACATTCAGATGAACCAGGATACAGTAATCAATCAGACTAGTAGATCAGGAGTAGTGACATTAACAGAACATAAGAATTTACCCCAGGTTCGAATTGTTGACCGTGAGACAACAACTAATTTAGAAAAACAAACTCAGCAATTGCACTGCGTACGTTAACACACAATCACACAATAGGGTTGGAAGGAGGGTTAAATTTCCAAGAGGTTATTTAAGTAGATGAAGAGAGAAACATTGATAACTGCATCTTGCAGGGTTCATCGAGTCTACACAGCCAACACATGTAACAGACATGACTCAGTGCAAATACCAGAGATATGGAAGACATAATTACTACCATTCAATTCGGAGGAGGATAATAAATAATCTTAAAATTCTATTTCAATTCACGTACATCATAACTCTAACAAGTTACTTATTTTGACTATAAAAACACTCGTCTTATTTTCCATTTGATTGTATTTGATTGATAACACTCATATTATTATTTGTAAATGTATATTATCCCATACTGATTTTTATTTAAATATCTAGTCAATTCCACACATGTATATAAATGAAGGAAAACAGTTGTTTGAGTAAATTGATACGATTATGAGCAAGAGTTTTTGCTCGAAACATCATCAGTTAATATTACTGTATAACACCGTTGGTATTTGTTTACGACGGCATCATTTCAACGATTCTGAATAAACATAGGGCATCACGTAAACTCTGATATAAATTTTGGTAATGTACATCACATACGTTAGACATTGGTGCGTAGATTTTGCGTGTGTATTCATTATGTAACAGGAGATGTTATTATTAGCATCTAGCAGGCCGTAACTTCATATTCTGTTAGAGCATGGTCAGAAAGTGTTTCTTCAGCTAGACTTCACAAGACTAAACGCTTTCTTCCTCACCTTTATTTCTCAATTGTGTTGTCAGGCTAGATACATTTCACTTATGATGTTCTTCACGTTATACTGTTCGTTTTACTGAAAACTATTCATTAGATTATCACTAGGTATAAACATTCGAAAGCCACTGTAATTTATTATTGATGGTATCACTACATATTATTACTTCATTTCGTGTGTCAGCTGAATGAATGCGATCATCTTTGTACTGCACACCCGCGAAGCACATTCTACAGCCATTATTTTTCCTTCCCCTGAATAAATTATTTTGGCGATGCGCTGTCACCTACCTCCAGCTGTCTTGTTAGTGAGTTCAGTCCATTAAGTGTGTCTTGTGATTTCAAACTCCCAGTCACATTCTCTATTCAGAGGTGTCCACTTTACACATGACTACAGGTATAATGATGACGAATTTTTTACTTCATAATTAGAAAAGCCTGGAGTGATTCTACTGAAATGAAATCTTCGATTATATCAGTTGGTGAATCCAACTCTAACACATGTTCAGTCGACCTATCACAGTATTTTCAGGAATTGCGGAACGTATTTCATGTGTCATTCATAAATATATGCAATACAATCAATTGACAACACAAATATCCGATAAACGTACTTTTTTAGGAGATCACAACAGATGATGAAATCATCAGGTTCATTTAAACTGGATCACTTTAAAGGTTCCCCTGCTCAACAGTTGGGATGTTGATGATTGACGCTATATACTATCGATTTATTGATATGATCGGCTGACCACTGATCACATCAACCAGTAAGATTTGATACCCTGATTCTTGAGTCAATTCAGGTACACTGCTTATGGTCTTCTTGGTAAATGTTTAAGACTGCCATCCAGTGTTAAGATCACTTCAATCTTGTTGGCAAGCAGTACTGGTTGACATGAATGATATTCGAATACTCATATGAGCTAATCAGAAATTAACGGCATTGTGCGTTTATACTTTCTTTCTTGATTTTCATCGGTGGCATCAAGCAGATCACACACTTTCATTCGAATAAGTTTCGTTTCCAGTGCGAACTGTGATCAAACTTCGAATTGAAGTGTGCAGATTGCAAATTACGAATTAGTCTGCAAATAATCAGCTGGTCCAGAAACAGTTGTACAAAAAAGTTTTGATTTCTTTGATTTCCCCATATCAGATTTTAATTCACCTTTTCACAAGTGAATAAAATTTGGAATAATGTTGTCTCCATGGTATCTAAATCAATCAATATGGGATAAATAATGAGAAAAGCTCAGTTTTCCGTCTTTGCGAACATAAGGATAATACACATCCTCACTGTCCTCTGTCATACCTTCTTAGTTATGTACGAATATATAAATATATTCTGTACTCTCAGTCCAATTTAGATAGCCTGACCTGTATCCCGCATACTGTAGTAAAGTTTGACATTCTGAAACTCTAAACTACTAGTGAAGACCTTATTTTACCTTTAATCCATATTTGATCTCCGCCTAATTAGTTTACTTTTTAGTCCCAGTTTTTTGATCGCTTTGCTACATTTCGACTTAGTGCCTAGGGACATCTTCCTAAATAATTTTGCTGAAACTCAAACTGACTGTTGATTTGTCAAATGGCTGCATTCTTATTTCTCAGGAAAAAAGCAGTACACTATGTATCAGGGGAAGTCGTCCACTTCATGGCTTACTGAGGCTGGTGTCCCTCATTGCGCTGTCCTTTCCTTTTTTCCTTTTTCTTTCTTCTTGCATGACTTGCCTCACTCTGTTGATGAAATGAACTTTGTTAAGTGTGAGGATGATCTAACTATTTCAATGCTTATTAAATCCCGGCTAAACTATACGAAGATGAACAGCTTTCTAACAAGAGTTAGCAAATGGTCTCCGTCAAATGGTCTTAAACTTAACCCTTTCAAATGTCAGACTAATAATTTCAGTTTCGTATGTTAACGAAAGTTAAATGAAGCTCTTGGTTCCTATGAACCTTAAAAAATTGATCAAGTTTTAAGTAAAGTATCTTGGATTAAGTCTTTCTTCTCACCTATCATGGTCTTCTTATATCATAGCGATTTTTAAAAGAATATTTTGTCTGACGTTTTACATTAAGAAGTTAAGGCACCAAGGCCTAACGCAACCAATTCTTGTAAAAAACGGTTGTCAACTCGTGTGCATCCAACCCACTCTTCTTTACTGTTCATCCTTATTCTTTCCTGGATTGCTCAATAAAGACTATGTCATACTTCGTAGAACTATGAAGACTGTCAATAGAGCGAGCGGTATCCTATCTCATTGAACCATATCGCTGAAATCGTTATTGATAGGCTCTTTATATCATGCAACAAATCTGCTAAAGGAATTTAGTCAGACTTTGAGCATCCACACTACTCGCAGCTCCAACCTTGTGTCTCCTCAGGTAAAACAAGAAGTATTTTCAGAAGACTTTATGCACGTACGTCCAAGTGTAAAAATTCCACAATATTATATTTAGCACGTACTTTATGTGAAGAAAATAGGTTTGGGCACGAAGTAACTAACTAACCTTCTTCCCAATAGTAAACAAACCATTTTCTTTATCCTTATTCCACCAAGCTTTACTGTTATTGTTCTTCTTAAATTTATAATCCTTTCAATTCTTTTTTGTTTTTATTTGTTTATTTTTACATAAGTGTAAGCATCATTTAAGCTGTGTTATTAGTTAATTTTTCTTTTCCCTCACCCTACTGTATAAGTTAAATATTAGATTCAATAATCTATAAGACACCAAAATTTCCAAACTCATTCGTCGATACTGTTTGAAACAAACTCACTGTTATTATTATTATATTTAATATTCTCAGTTCGTACTTCGAATATTTGTGACTTCACATCGTTAATGTGTACAAATTCCTCTATTTAATCTTGTTTTAATTTTTAATTTTATTTATATTTTGAGTAAATCAGATGCAATATTGTAACAAATGCTGGGAATTCCATTCTGTTTTATAAATACTGTTTTTCGAATAAAGCAGATTATTATTTTTATTCAAAAGTATTTTGAACGGATAGTTCCAATGCATTTAAACACTTGTAGCTTTTTTATACTAACTGATTTTCACAATTATATTTGAAGGAACTCTATTTATTGTATTCGTAGTGATGCATCATGATTAAACAGGATTTTGTTGAGTTCTCGTGAGCATACAGTCACTTGTAATGACCTATGGTACCAGATGATGAGATATAGGTGGAGGATTGGGAATTGAGAGGGTGTTGACAGTCGGACAATATGCGTTTGGACGATCGCTCATAAGAGTTCAGGTGTCCATATTAGTAACGATCTGACTAAGTGGCACATTACATGCCCAACTGGTAATCCTGGATGTCCTACGCAATATGACATGACCTCTTCTGAGTAGCCTGGAACATGATTAAGGGGAGCAGTAAAGAACAATAAGTGAGATACAAGAGTTGACAAATTGTAAGAGAAAAGGTTGAACATACTTTGTACAAAATTTTCTAGTTAACTAGTGATCAGTAGAATGATTTTTCATTCATACACTTCAGATTTTCATGATTCGATCTCCTTATTTTCTAAAGACAAAATGTAGACCAATAAACAGGGGGCTAGATAAACATTGAACTGCTTAGAATATGCGACCTATCTATGTACACGAATGATTCAAACCATATAAAATCGAGTTACACTTAAAGAATTCTAATAAATTCAATGTTTGATATTCTAGTAATTCCGGCAATAGGAGTTATACGAGAAAAGAGATTTAAAATGCACTTGTTCATGTCAAACGTCCAACACCGACTGCCTAACTTAGACACTTCTAACTGATGGAATGAATACAAGTCTCTTGATGAAAGCAGCAGCATAGATCGTACGCCAAGGTGTCTGTCTACTCACAAGATGGAGCAATCGCCTATATAGTTGAAACGAGGTAGTAAAGTCAAGGTAGTGAAACGTTGGATAACAACGCATCGTTTCGAGTGCGAACATGATATGTGATACTTTCAAATCATTCACTGTTATTAGCTGATAAACTTACAGGAAGATACTTTCTACAGTCGCTTTTATAAACCTGGTTTCTGTACAGAAGAGGAAATGGTAATCAATAAGAACCTTACAAGGATCATCACTTTGTATTTTCCTAAGCTCTAAGCTGATCACAGGCACGCACCTGCATCTTTTGATAATTATATTGTAACACCATTGAGCATCGGTGGTTTAAAAGTAGTATATTCGCCTGCCACAAAAGTGATCTTGGTTCCATTCTCAACCCACTCACTCCTTAAACTCACCTAATAGGTAATAAGGTGGAAGACTGGTGGAAGGACGGACGTGAACCTAACAATCCTACTTGGTAAAAAGTAAAGGCTATGGAGTTCCACTGAAATCCGACGAAATTGCTGAAACCTGATTCACTAACAGTCATGGTTTGTTTCAAATTCATCTAGGAAAAAAAATGAATTTATGTATGATGGCATATTAAAGAGTGAACATAGTTAAAATGAACTTTATACAAGATAATTAAGTTATCTTTCAAAGATTTAATTGCTTTGTTCAAGAAAACGAATTTCTAGATTAAAAAAGCAAAATGATTTCAACCTTTTTAATATATGTTATGCAGCTAATAAAGATTACCTATAAACTATCCAACCGGACAAATGATTGATGGCGTGACCTAGGGCAATCTGTCAAAATGTTATTAAAATATTTTTGCATATAATCCCTCCCTAGTAAAATTAGTATTTTAATTGCAGTGAAATCACTGAAATTGGCAAGAATGCTTCACTGTATAAATTCTGAGACATCATAAAGACAAATTTCTCATTATGTTTTAAGCTTTCAGAACAATTATTCTCAGTTGAATGCTGTTAGCCTTATTCCATGGTGGATATTGCTGTCATGCACTGAAAACTTTAACGTCGATAATTGAATGACTTCGATTTAAATGATAACTATGTGACCCATAAATTTATTTTCCCTTTCGAATTTATAAATACACGTTGTTAACGAAAAATAAGAAGCAGCGTTAAATGTTTCTTTTACTGGCGATTGGCAGAAAGCCCTGTCTGACTTCGGTTTCGTGTTTTTTAGTATTCATCAGTCAGCACTGCAAATCTACAGTGTGGAGAATTTCAAACCAGGGTCACCTAATGTTGCAGTTATAGACGTTATCACTAAGCTGGTCGGGCTCTCAACTGCCTCTTTCTTAGGGTTATAAAAGATACTTTTATGAGACTCTACGTACCAGCTAATGTGATGCGTACTTATATCAATGAGCCACACATCCAAAAACTGAAGATGACTGAACGGATACAAAGTATCATCAGCGTGAAGAATATTGACGGTTAAGAGATAACGCTACATATCTAGTCAGAAGGTATGGTCTTATACGTCTCGCCAGCTGCACTTTTCATTCGTTCCCGATAACTCAAATAGACTGAATTTTTTACCTTATTTAGCATACAGTGGCGCGTTGTAGCGAAGTTCGGCAACAGAAGTACCTTCCAGAGATTATTCTCAAAATGATGTTTAGTCATAACAAGACAGAATGTGTTGAAGATCAGGTGTGACAAGGAGAGGGAATCTCTTGTGAAATTTGTGGAGTCAGCTTTAAAAGACTTAAGCGAACAGAGACGAATCGAGATTAGCTTCTGTGGCGCTATATTCCACTTGGAACCCAATAATACAACGATCTCATCTGAATATCATAATCCAACATAATTCCACAGCTGAGGGGAATGAAGTGCTGAAACACCTAGGGCAAGCAAACAGTGAATTGAAACAAATTAGAAACGTTAAATTTTGATTATTAAAGGCCCTAAATAAATCCTGCTACACCAAAACCTGGGCTATAATTATAATTCAGTCATGGTTATTCATTTAAACACTGACATACATTTACGCACAGAACCCCCCGCCATCTAATTCATTTTCTCCTCTTGTTGTTAATGTTTTCATCCATTCATACGCACAATATAGGATCAACAAATAATAAATGTCAAAAACCAGGAACACCTGTCAACGCTGATCATCGCAATTGCATTGTCAATTAGAAGACACAGAGAACAAAGACGGAGAGTTCACAACAACAAGCTAGCTAAGTTTAGAACACAACAAGCAGACAACGCACCTATAAAAACAACCACTATCAAAAATATAACAACAACCACTACAAAAAGAATTAAACTACAACACTTGAGACACTTGAAAACACTGATTTCTTTGCAGTCCTTGAATCATTACTCAAATCATCAAACTTAGACGAGGGAACACAAGACGAGTTGCGCCAAACAATTGTATCACTGATCAAATAGGAAAAACAACACACACACACAACATAACACTCAAGAACTAAAGGCCCTGAAAAATCTAAAAAAGGAAGGATATCGTTATTCTACCAGCGGACAAAGGAAGAACAACAGTAGTCATGGATAGAGAAGAATACACAAAGAGAGCTGAAAAACTACTCAAAGATGAAGATGCATACCAAAAACTCACAACAAATCCCATACAAATATTAGTCAACAGCATCTAAAGAACCTTAAACAAGCTCACCAAAACTGGTCAGATGACAAAACAAGACCAATGGCGAATGAAATCCAATGGACCAGTCTTACTCCTATTCCACGGCAAACCCGAATAACACAAACCAATTAACTCAGCAGCAGGGATCTCTGGGAGCAAACCAACCCAGCAGGAACCAATTGTGCAACAAACAAGCAGGAAGAAATGGAGGAGGAGGAAACCATCAAGTGACATCACTGGACAGGCCCTGGAGTGGAACCTGAGCGCGAAGTGGAGAGTCGATCATCAGTACGACAGGGACATGGAGGATGTCATGCGAAGAGGAGATAAAAGCCTGTGGACAGGCGTGTATTCAAGTTATGAAAACGTTGCCAGCGAACTGAAGGTAATGGAGACGTGCGGCTGAAGCCCTGCGCTCATCCAGGAACTAAAATTAACGATAATAATTGTATGATAATAATGATAAAATATTTTTAGACTACATGTGACTAGCTGAATTTCAGCAAGCTATAGAGAAGAACT
Organism: Trichobilharzia szidati; assembly: GCA_944472155.2. NCBI lineage: Eukaryota > Metazoa > Platyhelminthes > Trematoda > Strigeidida > Schistosomatidae > Trichobilharzia > Trichobilharzia szidati. Next base: position 62,888,389 of record OX235277.1, on the reverse strand, counting down.
CGCCGATTGACCCCCTGTATTCAGCTTGAAATACGTGGGTATAGGTCATTATAATGAAGTATTTTAAGCATATTTATCAAATTTAAGTCTCTTGCTGTGTTAATGACTTTGCAAAATTACAGTTTAAAATCATCCAATAAACTATAGAGCTTGCAATTCCATCAGTCACAGAAAAGAACTATATTCTCGTCTAGTTAGTGAGCTGAACGGAGACGACCCTCGTATCTTTAGTCTGGGTTGGGATGATTGCAATCTATTTATAGAAACTGAGACTGACATTCTGAGAAATACTTTCCATGGTTGTCGATATTAGTAAACGTTATCTCACGCAAATCTCCTGGGTGTGCTTAACTCACGTCACTTGGTGATTAATGACATATCAGTGATATTTGTAGCAACTATGATATTTATCTTCCTATGATATGTGAATTATGTCTATGCTGTCAACGTCCATCTACTGATACACTGGAAAATACTCTTTAGGAGTTTGTTTCAGTAAATCTTACATAAAAAATAATTTTGTCTCATTAACAAATAATTCTGACGAAGTACGTTCCATTCTGTGAGAATCTTAGATTTGATGGATAAGATTAGTAGCTCTGGTAGATGATTTTGATGTGTTTGTGTTCTCTGAGCTGAATACTTTATTCACGAAGCTTTCATTGCCCTACTAGGCAACATCCTCATCTCAGAGCATTCTTCAATTTAATGAAGAGAGCGCTTAGATTTCTTCACGAGTTTATTAGTCATCTCTCCTGGTGGGTGGCTTTGAACGTGATTGGTTGTTTATTTGTGTTTCACACCCTCTAAGCTACTTGTATTGGAACTGACTGTTTCCTTGACTTGAACTTTGGCGCTTGGAGTGTGACATTTCCTTCTTTTCGGTTAGTGAATTTTGTTCATTTCTATATGTCTATTCATCGACGATTCACTGGAATACCTTGCTTCTTAATATTTTCTAGCATTCTTGGTGTGTGCTCTATTGTCTAATATTTGAACGTTATCTCAAACATATTGATGCCCGCGGTTGCCAGCATGTAGTGATATGAGGTAATATATTTCATGTCTTTTGACGGCTGCTTTATGATCATGGATACGAAGATAAAGGGGACGTCCACTTGGGCCAATGTAGTGTTTCTCGCAGTTATTACAATTAATTTTTTATATGATATTGGATTTCGATGTTGAGTCTTTTGGTTGAAATAGAGCCAGCCAAACGAAATGATTTTGTTGCTTCATGTGTGACATCAGTTCTTAGGGGTTGGAAGATACTCGCAGTGATTTCTGAGATGTTCTTTATATGTGCTAGGGCGATTTTCTCTTTGCTTTTCTTGAGGTCCTTTGATTTGATAGGTTGGCTTGGGGGGATATTTCTTTTGACGACAATCCATGGATATCCATTCTTTTGGAAGACGTTCATGAGACATCTTTCTTTAGTGCTGCAATGAGTCCTGGCTCTCTTGAATAGTTTTTTATCCAGTTCTTTTTGGTTGTTATTTGATTGTTGCTGTTGAAATTCAGTATTTGGTCCTCGTGAGTTGATGTCCTGCAAACTTATGTTTCTAATTCCCCTGGATTTGTTCGCGTGACTAAGACGTCCAGAAATAGGATTTTGTTCCTCTAAAGCAACTTTCGAGGAGATATGGATATGTATTTTGTGCTTTTTAGCAGTTTTCAGTAAGGCATGTACATCTCTGTAAAATACAAGCACCGAAATGATACAGCGCGCGCGAAGAGAACATTTCCTGAAGCTTCAGAACGTGGTGGTGTGATAGAGACATTAGGTGCGTACGGAATATTATGCACACGTATTCCCACAGTTCAATACTGCATGCAATATATATCTATTTGAACATTGTATTTCATGTTAACTGATGTAAACCAAAATCAGACGCTTGGTGATTGATTAACGAATTTAAACTGTAGATATATAAACAGCGGTTCAATTAATGAAAATATACCGTACCTTCTATTGTTATACGTTTTTGAAGCTAAGTTGGTTTGCCTTACATCGTCTCTGTAAGCCTAGTTGCAATGATTCGTTAATTTTAACTTTTTATCAGTCTTTAAGTGGTGGATAGTAGCTAGCAGTGGAATCCAGGATGCGCATTTCTTCCTATTTGGGACTCCTAATCTGGATGTACCTGCATTTCTCAGTGAGTGGTTGTGTTCCCAGCGAGCCTTGAACTCAGTGCCCAAAGTTTCAATATAGCAATACTGTTGACCACAATACCTTCGATGGGCATTCACTCTAGGTCGCTTTTGTTTTTTTAATTATTCTCAAACTGATGTTACATCATGACAAAATCTACACTGAAAAATAGACCCAAATCCCGGAAAATATTCCATCCTGAATACTTGATGGATGTTGACCTAATCATCAATAATCATTTCTTAATTAAAATTACGCAGTTAACAATAGGAAAAAGCACAGCGTGTTGTTTCCGTCCACTAAAGTGGTTTGTTTTGTATTCACAAAGAGAAGTTTTCAATTTCACAAAATTAAATATGAGTTAATATAAATACTGAAATAGAAATAGGCTTAATTAGGGATTTAAAACAAATTTAATGTTATTTTATAGTTTTATGTATGTAATCAGTAAATGTTCATGATATGTCACTACACTTTGTGAATACTGCATCTATACTGCATATATTCACTAGTGAGCGTTGACTACCTTTACAAATCATGCAGAAACATTCACTGATCAAATAAATTCATCAGTGTCTAGTGTGAAATATGCCAATGGTCACTACTGAGATTGTTCAAAAGGAGCTGAAATTTTTGCTCCATTCTTAGAAGATTGACAATGCTATAATAAACATTTGCCACAATGTTAACAATACAATGATCCGATACTCATAAAGAAGATACATGACTTTGATAACAATATTTTCACATGAGAAAGACGAATTATAGATCTTCTCATCAGGGGGGCAGCTCATTATTGTTAAATCTTCCAGAGCGCATGTGTGTTTTAGAGACTGTTGAAGAAAATCACAAAAAATGGTGTTGATTCTTTGAATACAGATTCACTGGTAACTTCTCTCCCTCCTCTGCATTTACCTTTAATACTTTATCTTATCACCTGATGCTGTGATGACAGGCAAGTACATTCAGTACACTGGTGGACTCGTTTTCTATATTACTTGACATGTAGTGAATATATCAGTCATTTGCATCTGGTTAAAGTTATGTGTTACGATAACCTAAGTGTCACCGATCCATTACCTCGACCGACAATCATTAAATACTCCTCAATACACTGGATAAATTTATATGATAAATTTATATATGATATCCAATAAGACCGATTTTATACCTTAGAAGCAAACCGACGTATATGCTATCAAGATTTCTCTCGACAATACTAAGACCAACAAAAGACAACTCAAAAGCTAGAATAGTAAATTCATTTGAATTAGTGAAGCGACTAAAAACCACTAAAATAGAGGAAGATGAAATACTAGTCAGCTTTGATGTAAACAGTCTCTATACGAAAATACCTATGCAAAAGGCCATCAATGCACTGAAAGAGAAACTAAAAGAAGATAATGACCTAAATCACAGAACACAGTTATCCATAGAAGAGATAATAAAAAGGGTGGAATTCTGTCTGACAACAACATATTTCACATTCGAAGGGAAAATATACCAACAAAATGAAGGAGTTGCCATGGGATCGCCTATATCACTAATAATAGCTGACATATTCATGGATTACTGGGGAGAGAATGCCCTTAAACCATTCAGGTCATCATTAAAATGTTGGTGGATATATGTAGACGACACACTAGTAATAGTGAAAAAAATGATACTGAGAAACTCTTCTCACACATAAACAGCCATGTTGACTCAATATAATTCACTATGGAAGTAGAGAATGCAAATGTGGAACTCACTATGTTAGACTGCAAAAAACAAAGAATAACAGATGGTAGCATTAAAACGACGCTATATAGAAAAACCACACACTCTGGAAGATTCCTTGATTATCACTCAGTTCATCCACTCACGGTGAAACGAGGATTAATACAAGGTCTTGCAAATAGAATACGTAGAATTACAACAACGCCAGAGGACCAATGTAAAGAGATAAACGTCCTATTCAAAATGCTACTCGAAAAACAACTACCCAAAGGAATTTATAAAAGATAATATGAAAAAGAGAAAAAGAGGATAAAACCGGAGAATAACAAGATGGGAGAATGCAGAAAGACAGTCACAATACCATTTAAAGTGGTACATCAGAGGCAATTCAAAGGAATCACAAATATATCGGCATTCACACAACTTTTAAACCGACAAATCTAATCAAAAATAAAATAAATCAACTGGAAGATCCCATAAGAATGATGGATAAAAACAACTTGATTTACAAAATATCTTGTGCTGACTGTCCAACTCAATATGTGGGACAAACGTCCAGATCACCCAAAATAAGAGTGAATGAACATAAACGCCTAACCAAAGGTCAACCAACAGGAACACAAGTCTACAAGAATCTTGAAGAAACTTCATCGATGGATGCACATGCATGGGACGAAAACCACAATGTCGATTAGGACAATGTGTGTATTCTGAAAACTAATATGAACAAATGGAAAGAAAGACTTATAACAGAATCGATATTCATTAAAGTCACACCGGACACATGTAACAAGGGTGACTCAGTACAATTATCAACAACTTGGAATTTAATTCTGAATACAAAAACATGAATGAACAAAATTAATGAACTATATATATGAGTACAAATCATAAATGTGTGAATCAAACAATTCGAACAGTGGTGTGAACAAAGGCAGTAATTTTGCTCGAAATATTACCAATAACAAAACTTATCATTGTGTGTAAACTATTGAAATATAATTATACTTTATTTGATCCAATCGCCAATGCCTAAACGTTTTACTGATATTATATGACCGCGTCTGCTCAATGCATAAGCTGGGAACGTTTATCTCTGATTGATCTGGTTGCTTTAAATGCTACTATAATTGCAAGCTTATGAATAATTCCACACAGGGGTTCCCGCATGCCTTTTTATGTTGCAGTACTATCAACAAAATTAAATTCTTTATTATCAATGTTAATTACCATAAAACTGTAAGTATTCCTGTGGTTTTCGACTGAATTCTTATAGATAATAATTTCTTTTTTGTTTGATTTCATTCAGTAATGAAGTAAAACTTCTGTGAATAGGCAATAAAATTTAGTTAAAAGAGAGGTTAGTCACATAAACTGGATTCACTGAGTTTCATGAGTTACATGAAATTCGAAAATGTTGGAATATGTTTCCTGATGCGTGCGGAATTTTAACGAAACACAATAGGGAGTGAAACTGCATAAACTAAGTTAGTAGGCTTGTAGATACAGTGATATTATCATTAGGAATTCCAGGGTTCTCGACATTCTATCCTATTATTAATGTTGTATCTTTGCGTGTTACATCAAATTAACTAATACAATGTAGAAGGGTGTACTGAATACTTGTAATTGTACAATATGTATGCTACCTAGAGATAATTGCGTCTGAAAACGAACGATAAGCTATTCAGATTAAGTTTGAACACAGAAACTCACTTCACACGTGCACTAATGTAAAATCAGGGACTGTGGTTGCCACGAACAGCCCTTGTAGCCAGAAGGCTACTAGCGGTGAGATTTTTGATATCCACAGCTGTAGAGTCCTAAATAAGAACGTAAGGCGTTTATCCAGTACTTCCTGCTGTTCGATGCTTTGTCCAATAAAAGTCAGTTCGTGGTCTGACTTGAAGACAATCAAATCTTTGCAAACGAATACTGGGACATATCCAAATTTATTTCGTACAAACTTACTCTTTGGTGAGCTTCAATGTAGCATGAACTACGAACTCATCAAGATAATCAAATACTCAGATTCTCCGTTTATTCGTAGATGTGATATATATTCACACCATAGCACGATATTGTTTTATCGGGAAATTTGAAAAAAAGAATCAGAACGGACAGTTTAGTCCCCATGATAAGTTGATAATCCAGTTTATAAATATTTCTCTTTCCAGAGTGAAGCGTCTAATAAACATCCAGATTTTTGTGGACAGGGATTTGATTTGTTTCAGGTTAACCCGTGAAGTGACATCAGTTGGAGAACCATTGAGAACCAGGGAATAGTTGAAATCTTTGTGTAAGTAGTACATGCAACCCACTATCTTCAAGTTATATTTTTCATCGGAAGTCTTAAAGGAGTTAAAACTCTTTTTGGCTCCACCTTTAACTCACCGGTTAACTAAGTGCATGTTTCGGTTATTTGGCGCACTGAAAGCTCTTTATTTAGCTATCCTTATGCTGTCATCTGCTCACGTGTTATTCTTGTTTTCACTGAGCATTTTCTTTTCGCAGCTAACAGTCTACTAGAACACATTAACGATCATGTTAAACAAAGGCAAATGAAACCAAGCGAAAGGATTTCTGTTCGGAATTTCCGCAGACATAGGTTGAATAGATTACACACATCGTTTTCTATGTTTTCAAGATCCTTCGAAACAAATTTTTGAAAGAAGTTCTTGAGATTTTCCGTTTGTTTTGCATTTGAATTATTTACAAGCTAATGATGACAGTGCTTAGAAATTTGCTTTCCTTAATTCTGACAGACTTCAATCTCCATTAAGATGTAGAGTGTCAAAACATGGCAAATGTGTCTTATTGTCAACTAATAACTTGGACTTTTCAACATGACGTAGAGATGAGTAATTCCCAGAGGGGTTTCTTTTGTTTTTCTGTAGAATTAACTAAATAAAATAAACAGCTACCTTACTAAATTAATTATAAACTTCTATAGTGATGGTAATATGATGTTTACAAGAGAATGTTTACTAATAAATGACATTTGAATGTTAACGGCTGCATACCACTTTTTTGTCTCAGTTGGTAAGCATCTAATAACTTGACATGCGGTGAATAATTATCGCTTCTTCATTGATAACAGGGATAGCTTCTTTAAATTTTATAAAACAATACGGACCATATTGAAGTAGTGAATGCATTTGTTTTCGATGGCAAAAATATGTCAAAAGTCCTTTTTTTCGCTGCCAGTTTCATGTCATCATCCACAAAATAAAGTTCTTCAGCGAAGTGAAATTGCTTAATTGCTTATGATTTATTTAAACGTACAAACAACGAGGGATGAAAGAATTTTTACAAAATATATTCCGTGAATTTAGTTGCTTCATGCATTGTGGTATAAAGTGACGGTGTGATTCGCTTTCTATGAGTTGTCATTTGTACAACTATTTGTGCCTTCTGTCGTGGTACAGTTAGATCGCAGCAATCGAATAAGTGGGAAAGAACGAGTATTAGTTCATAGGAATTATAAAAAAAGACGGTTGCAGCGAAGAAAACCTTTTTTTCGACGAAGTCATTAACTAGGCTGTACATTCGTTTATTTATCATAAATGGGTGGGGAATTTCCAGAATAATTTCTTGCCAAGGGTATCAGTCCTCTAAAATCAGTGGCACACAGACAAGGGTGTTCATAATCACCATTGATATTCCTAATTGTGGTGGACTGGATTATGCGTCAGAGAGTGAGAAACGAGAAGACTGGGATATCCTGGACCGACGTGAAGAACTTAGAAGACCTGGATTTCGCAGATGATTTATGTTTGATGTCACACAAAATCGAAGACTTACAAGCGAAAACCGACAAACTGGTCGAAGAAGCAGCAAAGACATGACTCCAGGTGAACATAGACAAAACGGAGGTTATGAAAATAAACAACCAAAATCAACAACAGCAACATCCAGTGCCAATCATCATCAACGGGAGGGATTTGAAAGGGATTACTTCATTCGCTTATCTAGAGAGCATTGCACCAACTACAGGAGGAACGGACGGACGAGGATGTCAAATCGACAATCAGGAAGGCGAAAAACACATTCATCAACCTGTAACCAATCTGGAAATCTTCGTCACTCACCATCAACAACAAAATTCGGATTTTCAATACAAACGCCAAGTCAGTTCTTCTATGCATACAGATCAGAAACTTAGCGGGTCACCAAGAATATTTCCAACAGCCTGTTGCAGACGTTTATCAACAGCTGTCTTCGTTCTATACTCAAGACTAGATGGCCAGAAAGAATCACAAACAAGAAACTATGGGAGCAAACAAAACAAGAACCAATCACTCAACAAATACACAGGAGAAAGTGGAGATGGATTGGACGCTCGCTGATGAGGTCGTTGAGTGACATCGCGCGTCAGGCCCTCGAGTGGAAACCGAAAGGGAAGCGGTGAGTGAGACGCCCAAGGGTGAATTGAGGGAGATCGTGTGATGAGGAACTGAAACAGTATGGACTAACATGGATGCAGGTGAGAAGTACAGCAGAAAACAGAAGCAAGTGGAGGCGTGCAGTTGAAGCCCTATGTTCCACTAGGAGCCCAAGGGAACAATAATAATAATAAAATCAATGGAATACGGGGAAGGCCAAGACCCGCAAATTTCTTATTTAACTTTATTGCCAATCATTTACTCACCATAATATTTCTGGAAAGGGACAGCCTAACGTATCATTGATTGGCTAGAGTTGACATTCTCCGGTCGACTCGTCCAGTACCAGTGGTTGAACGGTCAATAGATACGACCCTTTCCTTTGTAAGGCAGTAAGTGCATAGTGTTGTGGAGTCTGGAATGAGGATGAAACAGCAATTGGAGCATTATGATTCAGCAACACACTCTTTTCTCTGAAGAAACGTTAAGCTGACTAAACGAGTGCTCATAAGCTTTCGTCTCCTTCGAACATGAACTGCTTCGTGTCACTCTCGGACAAACGTCCAAGTCACCGTTCCCCTTAAATGTTATCTTTGAAAGTCTGCCTAATTCATGATTTCACTAAACAATCTACACAGAGTATACTCTACCCATCTCTATTTCCTTCATCCTTTTTGTTGCTCAGTCGATCCCTGGTTGATTTGTTACCACATTTCCAAGTTCTAATCCCTTTATGTCATCAAATCTTCATGTAAAGCCACTAAAATTAGGTGTCGATGAATGTCCACATTATCATGTAGGTTTTTTTTGTTGACGAGCTCGATCGCACTGTGAAATATGTACAAGCACTGACTGATCATTATTACTCACAATCAGACGGTTGTGCTTTACGCCTAGTGCAGAAGATCTACAAAATGATTTCGAAATTTCATACATTTGGTTCCCTTGATAAATTTCGATGAAGAAAGGAAGACGAAATTTGCAGTATAAAATGACATCATTCTATTTCACAGGTTCTCATCAGCCGCAGATTACCTGAAATTACAATGGCTATATATAGATGAAACTAACATACTTTATTGTTTGAGTGGTAGTAGAGAAGAAATTCTATAAAATTAACGCATTCAAAATGTAAGCAGCATTAAAATGTTTAAAGTTTTCATCAATTTATACGCCTTCAAAGTAGAAAAGAGGGGGGGAGGGGTTAGACAGAAAAGAGAACAAATTAATCAACAGAACAGTGTTGCCCTGTAGGTTCACACAGCAACTCAAAAAACAAAAGTGGTTACAGTTTTTGAGATTTAGATTTGTTCAGTGAGTTGAGATCACTAAATTAGATGAATAATTATTGTAATCAAAATCAAAATTCAGTTACCAAGAGAGTGAGAGGTTATTCACACTCTCTTTCTGTATGCATAAATCTGGTTTAAATCGTTTGATTGCTATCGCTTCGGCAAATCGTAGTAAATTTGGTGTCCTCAGTCTGTTTAATATTTTGAAAGACTGAGAAATCTCTACGAGATGTCAGGTATCAACAATATGTCTGGTAATTGCACTCTGAGAATATTTGCTTCCTTTCGGGCATAGGTTTCTTGGAATATGTTCAGAAAACCGGATAGAAGCCCTTCTTTCTGTCCTTCCAATGTACTTGCTCCCGCAAGTGCACGCAGATTTATAAGCGCAGTCGGAGGTGACATCAGCAGGGTATTTATCCAGTTTCGAGTGACCTATAAAAGAAGTGGTGCTGTATAATGTTATGAGGTTTGCTTCCGGGAAGCTTCTTTTTATTACACCTTTCAGTCCTTTGTCAATCTTTTGTGACACAGGATTTCCTTCGACTGGAAACCAAATAAAAATTTCTTCTTTTCTACAGTTGGGTGTTTTTCATTATCATCGTATTCTCTGCTATACTTCAGTATAAATCCCTTAGGGTATCCATTTTCTTTTAGGCATTTCTTGACGAAATTTAATTCTTCTTCAATCTTGTTTGGTGATTTTGAAATAATCAAAGACTGTGTTGCTATTCTAATCTTTCAAGTGATATCGTTATCCGTGTTACATATGATGTGGAAATAAACCAAAAGAGGTAATCCCTTCAAATTTCCTGTATCGATGGTGATTGTCGCTTGCTGTTGTTGAAGAAGTAAGTTCAGTACCTCTGTGTTCACTTTCTGTGCACTTCCTTTGCTTCATCTTCCACCTTCTTGGTCCTCTTCTGTCTATCTCTGAGTTCGTAGCATATGTAATATAAATCGTCTGCGACATCCACATCTATAGGCTCCTGCTTGTCAAGCAGACATATTCGTTTCTGTGTGCATCCTGCGTTTTCCCGGCATGATCCAATTGACAACAACGAGGGATCTCACCAGTGATGTTAATCAACCCTTCCGTTTTCATCTTTTCGCTTCACAGACATCGTTGAACTTTCGGTTTTGAATCTCTAAAGTAAATTCGATAATTTCAGAGGTTAAATAAAAGAAACAAGAAACTTGAAAGACACTTTTTCAGTGTAAGGATTCCCTTTTCCTATTTTTATATTCATCGAAATTTAGCATTGAATACATCGTTTAAAGCACTAGTAGATACACTGATAGTATGACTAGTTTTCTTATTACTTTGGAAGGTCTGTATACATTTGAAGGATTGCAGGTACATCTGGCTGACGATTCTTAGGTAGGAAGAAATGTAAATCCAGGATTCCACAGCTATTCATTATCAACCATGTTTTTAACGGCGTAAATAAGACATCTTGGCTTATTCTTGATATTGTCTTAAAGAATGCATTTGAATTAAATTGTGGTCACCTCATTTATGGTGAGCCTAAGACAATCAGCTATTTTTCGTTTTCACCATAGAAACAATTAGGCTCCCTCTTTCATCATACGGAATCATGTATAAGTAACATTCTATGAAACAATAAGTTCAGATTCCTTATTGGAATCATTATATTGAAATGTGAACAGTCTCTATCTAGTTATGTGTTGGGGTGCCTGGGAGAGGTGGGTAATTGTCCAAAAATCTGAAGTAATTCAGTATCTATATGACTTTTTCCGGACGCCTCATTGGAGTATTTCTTCTAGAAAAAAAAATTATTTCAATTTCGCCTCCTTTTATTCTTTTTAACAGGAAATTAATTTTTTCTGTTTCACGTCAAGGCATTGTTAACAAGGAATAGGGTAATCATAATTTACATATGCGTCTATTGAACACTTTTTTGTTTCCTTTAGTGAATCAAGTCAAATTTAATTTATTAATGGAATAGAAGTATTATTTTAACATTCCTATTTTTTTCTAAAGAGACTTGAGAAGGCCTCATTCCTTTCTTTCTAATGACTTCGTATCAATCCACTCAGGTAATACAAATCAGGCAAAATGTAAGAAATTGTCAAAATGTGAAAACATGAAAAGTAAATCTGCGATAGTTGCTAGTGAACTGAGACATCCAGTTAGTTTGTATTAAAACAAACTCTCACTTGTGGACTTTTGATCTCTAAGAAACAGGGTAGTGTGAAATCGCTTGTGTAACATAAAAATACACTTGTCATTTTCTATTCAGAAGCAATTTAACAAAAATATTCTCCAGAAAAGGATGACAATAATTAGGATGGAGTTGGTTATATCTATTTAAAAAGACTTAAAAGTTATTGTCGGATAAAATAAATTACATTCTCAGATAACAACTGGGTCGCTAGAAGATATACTATTTCATTACTTCCGTGGTGAATATTCGTCAATGACTCCTGAGGGATACAACCCCAAAACTTCGACTGCCGGAAAGTAAGACAGATATGAGGGTAGCATATCTCAATGTGCACGAGTAGCCATAGGATCCCCTATGTCATCAATAATAGCTGACATATTCATGAATTACTGGGAATAGAATACTCTTAAAACATTCAGGTTATCATTAAAATGTTGGTGGAGATATGTAGACGACACACTAGTTATAGTGAAAAAAACGATATTGAGCAACTCTTCTCACACATAAACAGCCATGTCGACTCAATAAAATTCACTATGGAAGTAGAGAATGAAATTGGGGAACCACCTATGTTAGACTGCGAAATACAAAGAATAACAGATGATAGCATTAAAACGACACTATACAGATAAACCACACACTTTGGAAGATTCCTTGATTATCACTCAGCTCATCCACTCACGGTGAAACGAGGATTAATACAAGGTCTTGCAGATAGAATACGTAGAATTACAACAACGCCAGAGGACCAATGTAAAGAGATAAACGTCCTATTCAAAATGCTACTCGAACACAACTACCCAAAAGAATTTATAAAAGATAATATAAAAAAGAGAAAAAATAGGGTAAAACCAGAGAACAACAAGCTGGAAGAATGCAAAAAGACAGTCACAATACCATATAAAAATGGTACATCAGAGGCAATTCAAAGGAATCACAAATATATCGGCATTCACACAACTTTTAAACCGACAAATCTAATCAAAAATAAAATAAATCAACTGGAAGATCCCATAAGAATGATGGATAAAAACAACTTGATTTACAAAATATCTTGTGCTGACTGTCCAACTCAATATGTGGGACAAACGTCCAGATCACCCAAAATAAGAGTGAATGAACATAAACGCCTAACCAAAGGTCAACCAACAGGAACACAAGTCTACAAGAATCTTGAAGAAACTTCATCGATGGATGCACATGCATGGGACGAAAACCACAATGTCGATTAGGACAATGTGTGTATTCTGAAAACTAATATGAACAAATGGAAAGAAAGACTTATAACAGAATCGATATTCATTAAAGTCACACCGGACACATGTAACAAGGGTGACTCAGTACAATTATCAACAACTTGGAATTTAATTCTGAATACAAAAACATGAATGAACAAAATTAATGAACTATATATATGAGTACAAATCATAAATGTGTGAATCAAACAATTCGAACAGTGGTGTGAACAAAGGCAGTAATTTTGCTCGAAATATTACCAATAACAAAACTTATCATTGTGTGTAAACTATTGAAATATAATTATACTTTATTTGATCCAATCGCCAATGCCTAAACGTTTTACTGATATTATATGACCGCGTCTGCTCAATGCATAAGCTGGGAACGTTTATCTCTGATTGATCTGGTTGCTTTAAATGCTACTATAATTGCAAGCTTATGAATAATTCCACACAGGGGTTCCCGCATGCCTTTTTATGTTGCAGTACTATCAACAAAATTAAATTCTTTATTATCAATGTTAATTACCATAAAACTGTAAGTATTCCTGTGGTTTTCGACTGAATTCTTATAGATAATAATTTCTTTTTTGTTTGATTATATTCAGTAATGAAGTAAAACTTCTGTGAATAGGCAATAAAATTTAGTTAAAAGAGAGGTTAGTCATAGAACCTGGATTCAATGAGTTTCATCGGATACATGAAACCCAAGATTGTGGAATATGTTTCCTGATACGGGGGGAATTTTAACGAAACACAATAGGGAGTGAAACTGCATAAACTAAGTTAGTAGGCTTGTAGGTACATTGATATTATCATTAGGAATTCCAGGGTTCTCGACATTCTATCCTATTAATAATGTTGGATCTTTGCGTGTTACATCAAATTAACTAATACAATGTAGAAAGTTGTACTGAATACTTGTAATTGTACAATGTGTATCCTATCTAGAGATAATTGCGTCTGAAAACGAACGATAAGCTATTCAGATTAAGTTTGAACACAGAAACTCACTTCACATGTGCACCGATGTAAAATCAGGGACTGTGGTTGCCACGAACAGCCCTTGTAGCCTGAAGGCTGCTGGTGGTGAGATTTTCGATATCTACAGCTGTATAGTCCCAAATAAGAATGGAAGGCATTTATCCAGTACTTCCTGTTTTTCGATGGTTTGTCCAAGTCAAGTCAGTTCGCGGTCTAACTTGAAGTTAATCAAATCTTTGAAAACGAATACTGGGACATATCCAAATTTATTTCGTACAAACTTACTCTTTGGTGAGCTTCAGTGTAACATGAACTACAAACTGATCAAGATAATTCGATATAAGTTTATATCATGGTAGGTTTTTACCGGGATACTATTTTAAACAGTTATAATATCACGGTATACACTATGCAGTTACTGAGCATGGAGATGAAAGCCAGCAATATTATGTAATGAAATTGGTCTTATAATCATTGAGTCAAGGTCCGAATCCAACGTCGATTATTATTATTATTGTTCCCTTGGGTTCCTAGTGAAACATAGGGCTTCAAATGCACGCCTCCACTGGCTTCTGTCTTCTGCTGTACTTTTCACTTACATCAATGTTACTCCATACTGTTTCAGTTCCTCATCACACGATCTCCCCCATGTCACACTTGGACGTCCCACTCGCCGCTTCCCTTTCGGTTTCCACTCGAGCAATGGCTTGACGCGCGATGTCACCTAGCGACCTCCTCAGCGAGTGTCCAATCCATCTCCACTTTCTCCTGCATATTTGTTGTGCGACTGGTTCTTGTTTTGTTTGTTCCCATAGCTTCTTGTTTGTGATTCTTTTCGGCCATCTAATCTTCAGTATAGAACGAAGACAGCTGTTGATAAACGTCTGCAACAGGCTGTTGGAAATATTCTTGGTGACCCGCTAAGTTTCTGATCTGTATGCATAGAAGAACTGACTTGACGTTTGTATTGAAAATCCGAACTTTGTTGTTGATGGTGAGTGACGAAGATTTCCAGATTGGTTTCAGGTTGATGAATGTGTTTCTCGCCTTCCCGATTTCCGATTTGACATCCTCGTCCGTTCCTCCTGTAGTTGAGACAATGCTCCCTAGATAAGTGAAAGAAGTACACTCTTTCAAACCCCTCCCGTTGATGGTGATTGGCGCTGGATGTTGCTGCTGTTGTTGTTGTTGGTTGGTTATTTTCATAACCTATATCTTGTCTATGTTCACCTGCAGTCCTGTGTTTGCTGCTTCTTCGACCAGTTTGTCGGTTTTCGATTGTAAGTCATCGATTTTGTGTGACATCAAACATAAATCATCTGCGAAAGTAAAACGTGGAGGTATGTTTGGATGGATGGAGGAAATTGTCTATTTACTAGATGAGATAAGGTTAGTCACGGTATGCACTATGCACTCACTGAGCACGGGCATGAAAGCCAGCAAGCAATATAATGTAATAATGTTGTTATTATGATGATTCCATCAAGGTTTGAATGCAGCGAAGGCGAGATTGTAATTCATCTAAATCGTTACATCAGCCCATTATCCGAATACCTGGTTGAATGATTACTTAAGAGACAATAAACTTTATCAGAGGATATGATGCTGTTTATGGTTAAAATTCCAATTTTGTTTAAAGAGAATTTCTCTCAATCCGCTTAAAATGATTGCTTTCTAAATGCGCAGAGGAGCTTTCAGTTTCACACGATTAGATGAAGTCGACATAAATTATCAGAATCGAAAGGGGAAATAATTAGGCAATTAAATACCATTTCATGCAGTTTTCTAATGTTAATAATCCTCTAAACGCACAAGAGATATCAGTAAGCCTTAAAGATACTCGATTTATTTGCAGATGTGATATATATTCACACCGTAGCACGATATACTTTTTGCATCGTGAAATTTGAAAAATGAATGAAAATGGACAGTTCACTCTCCATGATAAGGTGATAAACTTGTTTATAAATATTTCTCTTTTCGGCATGGAGCATATAATATACATTTGGATTTTTGTGTACAAGGAGTTGATTAGTTTCAGGTTAACCCGGGAAGTGATATCAGTTGGAGAACTATTAAAAACCAGGCAATCTTTTTGTCATTAGTATATGCAATCCACTATTTTAGGTTATATTTTGTATTGCAACTCTTATTGGACCTAGCTTTAACTTATCCTTGAATTTGGTGTATGTTAAGGTCATTTGAGGAGATGAAAGCTCTCTATCTAACTATTCTTCTTCTATCTTCTGTTCACGTGTCAGTGATGTTGTCACTGAGATTAAGATCAGCAATTCCAGTGCGTTACGATGAACATTTTGTTTTCGCAGGTTGCGGTCTACTGGAACATACTAACGACCATTTCAAACAAAGGCTAATGAAACCAAAAGAAGAGTTTTCTGTTCCAAATTCCCTAAGACACAAGTTGACTAGATTACACACATCGTTTTCTGAATTCTTAAGATCTTTTGAAGCACTTTTTGAAAGATTATCTTGAGATTTTCCGCTTGTTTTGCATTTAAAAATGTTTACAACCTAATGATGACAAACCTTAGAAATTTGCTTTCCTTAATTTTGACAGACTTGAATCTCAAATAAGATGTAAAATGTTCAAACATGGCAAATGTGTCTTAGTGTTAACTAATAACATGGACTTATCAACACATCGTAGAGATGAGTAATTCCCATTGGGGTTTTCTTTTGTTTTTCTGTAGAATTGACCAAATAATAAAACACAGCTACCTTACTAAATTAATTATGAACTTCTGTAGTGATGGTAATATGATGTTTACAAGAGAATGTTTACTAATAAATGACATTTGGATGTTTGCAGCTGCAAACCATTTTTTGTCTCAGTTGGTAAACATTTAATAACTTGACATACGGTGAATAATTATCGCTTCTTCACTGATGACAAGGATAGCTTGATTAAATTCTAATAAGCAATATAGACCATATATTCAAGTAGTAAATAAATTTGTTTTCGATAGTAAAAATATGTCAAAATTCCTTTATTTTTCGCTGTCAGTTGATTATCATCATCTACAAAATAGTGTTCTTCAGTGAAGTGAAATTGCTCAATTGCTTATGATTTATGTACACGTATTTGAAATAACAAATAATAATATACAAACACTGAGGGATGCTAGAATTTATACACAATATATTTCGTGAATTTAGTTGCTTATGCATTGTGGTATGAAGTGACTCTGTGATTCACTATCTTTGAGTTCTCATTTGAATAACTGCTTTCTTCGTACTGCCGTGGTACAGTGGGATTAAAGCCGTCGAATAAGTGGGAACGAATGAGTATTAGTTCATAGGAATTAAAATAAAGAATCGTCAGACAGTGAGAAACTTTAAGGCAGAGATACCCTGGACCGACTTGAAGAACCAAGAAGACCTGGATTTCGAGGATGATTTATGTTTGGTGTCACACAAAATCGAAGACTCACAAGCAAAAACGGACAAACTGGTCGAAGAAGCAGCAAAGACAGGACTCCAGGTGATTATATACAAGACGAAGGTTAGGAAAATAACCAACCAACAACAACAACAATGGCAGCATTATCCAGCGCCAATCACCATCGACGGGAAGGATTTGAAAGAGGTTACTTCATTCACTTATCTAGGGAGCATTGTCTCAACCACAGGAGGAACGGACGAGGATGTCAAATCGAGAATCGGGAAGGCGAGAAACACATTCATCAACCTGAAACCAATCTGGAAATCTACGTCACTCAGCATCAACAACAAAATTCAGATTTTCAATACAAACGTCAAGTCAATCAGCTTTGCTATACGGATCAGAAACTTGACGGATCACCAAGAATATTTCCAACAGCCTGTTGCAGACCTTTATCAACAACTGTCTTCGCTGGCTCTATACTGAAGATCAGATGCCGCCGGAAAGAATCACCAACAAGAAACTATGGGAACGAACAAAACAGGAACCAATCGCCCAACAAATATGCAGGAGGAAGTGGAGATGGATTGGACACTCGCTGAGGAGGCCGTTGAGTGACATCGCGCGTCAAGCCCTCGAGTGGAACCCGAAAGGGAAGCGGCGAGTGAACTGTGCAATGGTGACATGGAGGAGATCGTGTGAGGAGGAGATGAAACAGTATGGATTAACATGGATGCAGGTGAAAAGTACAGCAGAAGACAGAAGGAAGTGGAGACGTGCAGTTGAAGCCCTACGTTCCACCAGGAACCCAAGGGAACAATAATAATGAAATCGATGGAATACGAGGAAGCCTATGACTCGCAAGTTTCTTATTTAACTTTATTGCTCATTATTTATTCAACATAATACTTCTGGAAAGGGACAGCCAAACTGGCTCTAATGATACGTATCACTGATTGGCAAGAGTTGACATTCTTTGGTCGACTCGTCCAGTATATGTGGTTAAACGGTCAATAGTGACGTCCCTATCCTTGGGGGAGCAATAAGTGCATACTGTTGTGGAGTATGGAATGAAACAGCAATTGGAGCATGAAGCTTCCGCAACACACGGTTTTCTCTGAAGAAACGTTAAGTTGGCTAAACGATTGCTCTCGGAAAAACGCCCAAGTCATCGTTCCCCTTAAATGTTATGCTTCAGTTTGCCTAATGCATAACTACATTAAACATTCTACACAGAGTATAATACTCTACCTTTCTCTATTTCCTTCATCCTTTTTGTTGACCAGTCGATTCCTGGTTGATTTGTTACCTCATTTCCAAGTTTTAATCCCTTTAGGTCATCAAATCTTCATGTACAGCCACAAAAAATTGGGTGTCGATGAATGCCCACATAACCATGTAGGTATTATTTTTGTTGACGTGCTTGGTGGCACTCTGAAATATGTACGAGTACTGACTGAATATTATTACTGACAATCAGATGGTTGTTCTTTATGCCCAGTGCAGAAGATTTACAAACTGACTTTGGAATAATCAAAAATCTGTGTTGCTATTCTAATCCTTCGTGTGACATCCTTATCCGTGTTACTTATGATGTGAAAATAAACTAAAAGAGGTACTCCCTTCAAATTTCCTTCATCGATGGTGATTGGTGCTCGCTGTTGTTGATGAGGTAAACTCACCACCTCTGTCTTCCCTGTGTTCACTTGCTGTGCACTTCCTTTGATTCGCCTTCCACCTTCTTGGTCCTCTTCTGTCTGTTTTTGAGTTCGTGGGATATGAAAGACAAATGGTCCACGACATTCACATCTTCTGGATCCTTCTTGTTAAGCAGACATATGCGTTTCTTTGTGCATCCTGCGTTTTCCCGGCATTATTCAATTGACGACAACGAGGGATCTCACGAGTGATGTTGGTAAACCTTTCGTTTTTCATCTTTTCGATTCACAGATATCAGTGAATTTTCTGTTTTTGTATCTCGAAAATAAATTCGATAATTTCGGAAGTTAAATAATGGAAACAAGGAATTCGAAAGACACTTTTTCAGTGTAACGATTCTCCTTTCCTGTATTGGTGTTCTGTGGAATTTAGTGTTGAATACGTCATTTGAAGCACTAGAAGAAACAATAGTAGTGAAACAGGTTTTCTTATTAATTTGGAAAGTCTGTTTACAGGCACATCTGCCTGACGATTCTTAGGTAGGATGAAATGCATATCCTGGATTCCACAGGTATTCATTATCAACCATGTTTTTAACGGCGTAAATAAGACATCTTGGCTTATTCTTGATACTTTTTTAAAGAATGCGTTCAATTTATATCATGGTCACCTCGTGGTCATTTATGAAGAACCTAGGACAATCACCTATTTTTCTTTTTCACCATAGAAACAATTAGGTTCCCTCTTTTATCATACGGAATCATGTACAAGTAACATTCTATGAAACAATAAGTTCAGATTCCTTATTGGAATGATTATATTGAAATGTGAACAGTCTCTACCTAGTTATGTGTTGGGGTGCCTGGGAGAGGTGGGTAATTGTCCAAAAATCTGAAGTTATTCAGTATCTATATGAATTTTTCCGGACGCCTCATTGGAGTATTTCTTCAGGAAAAAAATAAATTATTTCAAGTTTCCCTGCATTTATTCATTTTAACAGGAAATTAATTATGTTTCTGTTCTACGTCAAGGCATTGTTAACACGCCATATGGTAATCATATGACATATATATGCATTCAGTTAGTGAATCACGTCAAATTTAATTTACTAATGAAATAAAACTATTATTTTAATATTCCTATTGCATGAGTAAGGAAAAATGAAACGAAAGTACATTAGTGTATTGACTTGACGAGTTATTCTTCGCTTCTTCATATGAAAGGTGAATTCAAGACTGATTACTGACAGATGACAATCAGAGAGCCACTGTAAACGGTCGGTCGGTCGGTCGGTTTTCGACATAGAACTATGCACATATGTGCGGCAGTTCAAGTCGCCACACTCCATGTAGCACACAAAGCAAGAGAAGAAAGTAGGACAAATGCATAGTATAGACAGTAAACAGAGGTGTGAGACAAAGGAATAGTAATAACGGAGAACAAAACAGTTTAATTGGAAAGCATAAGTCACAAGGAGTGGATGCATCTGCGCCACTGAAACAACTTTGAGCCATGTCACCAATTGTTTCCAACCATTGCTTTTTACCGTCCCGAGGACCCCAACCAGGAAGTCTACATCTTCCTAAGTGGCTTTGACTAACTGTTGTAGATTTCATTGACTGGTGCCATGTTTTCGTTTGATCGCCGCTAGCTCTTTTCCAGCCTGGCCCTATATCAGCTAACATTGCCCGTCGAGGAAGGCGATGACTAGGCATACGTAGCACATGTCCTAACCATCTCAGTCGAAGTAATTTCACAGTTACGTCGAATGATTTCCCCGCCTTACCTAGCAAGGCGGAGGTATTATGGATGTTTGTTTCTTTCCAATTTGAACGTCTTCAGTGATAAGCACCCTCAACTGCACTAAGGATTAAATCAAGGACCTACAGATAAAAGAGAAAGCTTATTGACTAATTAGTCACTGAGATAAAATCAAATAATGCATTTGGTTTAACTTCCGTTAAAACGACCACTGTTACATACCGTGAATGAGTCTCAGATAAAGAATAAATGTCCACACAATACTGCCTAGTCGGAAATTATTCTTAAACTGAAGTCTATTCGCGATCGACCTTCAAATCAATCAAATTCTTGAAAGAATACACTTAAAGAAGAAGTCAGTGCTCTCATTATGGATTCACAATGGCTAAGTGGCGCTAGTATCCTGAAATTGAAGAATATCCACGTTAATAATGGCTACATTATCCTACTTGGAGTTATAGATAGAAGTAATTATGAAAAAAGATGTATACAGTTGATGAGTATCCATGAAATAAAACGAGCTCGTATTATTCTGCAAACATTTTCCATCTTTTCGCTCTTCAAACTAATAGAGGGAACCGGTTGTGTGAAATCATGCAGTTGTGCTGCATACATATATCCCCCACCTTTCCTACTATTTATTGGGAGATATTAGTGAATGCATTTTGTTAATCTCTGTAATTGAAATTATAGCCAGTTGCAAATAATGATGTACGATTCAACCTAAACACTCACAGATACTATGAAAATATATTCCGAAGGCTGTTAATTTATGGCTTGCCGGAGACATTATCGTGTCAACAGTTAAGTAGCAGAATGCTCACCATCTACACGAAACATCCGGTTTCAATTCACAGGGGAAACACTAGCTCACAAGGTGACGGTAAGCCTAGAAACAAGGGAAGGTCTATCGGCCGAATAGAACAACCAGCACGTAGAAATAACAATACCACGGTTAATGGACTTTCAGACATTTCACACCAATGTTCCGTTCGAAACTCAAGAAAGGAAAACAACTTGAGACTGGACACCCGTTTTATTGAAGTCTGACGAATAATGCAAATATGTTTCCATTCAAGATAATTCAATAAAGTCAAGTTGACCAGGAGAATCTGTGGCACATGGGATTCTGTGAAAGTATTTGATGAAACTATGACAAATTTAAAAGAAATATTTAATATTGGACTAATTTTTAAACTAATTATTCTGCAATACCCATTATGAAATGAAAATAAAACCACAGACAAACAATAGCCACTACACTATCTAATCTCATGAAATATACTAGCCAAAAGTAAGCATGAAGGAGAAGGAAGGTTAAGCACAGCACTAGAAAACCCAACTTGTATCAGCATCAGCAACGCCTCTAAAACCTGGAAGAAGCACTGACGCATAATTTACAATGATTAAAATAACTTATATGAAGTCTCGATTAAGAACCTGCGTGTTATGCATTGACGTAAACATTATGCAATGAACACAGGCATCAATTAGTCCTCTGCTATAATATTTTCAAAATCGAATTATTCCAGGATCTTCTTTATAAGTAAAAATTTCGTATATTCAGTGATATTTTTAGTACCTCTTCATTGTTGCATTTTATAGGTTCCAATTCAACTGAACGGTTTTGAGAAGGAAGACAGTAATTTTAGGGAGAAAGATCTGTTTCAAATGCAAAAGTAGCATTATGTGGTCATTTGAATGTATTTTTAATGCTGTTTTCATACGAAGAAGCTTCAGATATGATTATTATGTCAGTCGGGTAACCGCGGTAACGATAGAAAGTCGCTAAAATTACTGAGAGGTGAAATTTTGAATTCATGAACGGTAAGTAGTCGGATGTCAGTTTTGTGGATCAAGCATCCACAGAATACTCTGAGTTAGACATGAAGACTTGACGAACAATATGAAAGATGGGGTGTTTACTGGAAATCTTTTCGTCTGTTTGTGATTAACAACATCAATGATAACTCTGTAATAGTTGGTACTCAGTCTAACCTAGAGTTTCAAACAAATACAGTTTATCCTGGTAACACTTTTATAAAATCTCATATCGTAAGTTAGTTTGTAGGCTGCAAAATTTTCTAGTTTCGCTATTTGTTACACAGCTGAACAGATTCATGCCGAAAAACTAAAAATCACGCCCCACCGTAACACATACTACTGATAACATAATAAGTAAAACAAACAATTTTGGAGATGTTAATATGGAGCTATAATAATCAGACGTTTTCGTTACTAATGTGTTAACCCTGCTGTTCAGATACAAGTGAAATTTAAAAATTGGTTTTAAATGCAGCAGCGTTAACATTTTAGGTTCAGTGAATATAGTGAATTCAATAAAGCATCAGTATAGCGAATGCTGTTCCTATCGTCTGAAGAATTTTTCAGAAGACGACATAAAAATAGTGAGGAGCAATTAATTTCTGTGGAATTAATGATGTGAGACTCATACGTTGGCCGATCAAATACCACCAATTGACCAATTGACATTTCACGACGAACGACGACATTTAAGGAATCACTGGAAACAAGTGCTTTAGTATTTTGACAGCTTAATTTGTCCTTGCAAAGGACTTTCGACTACTAGGGTTTGAGGGAAGCACAATGAGCTTTCCGTCACTGAAACGTAACGTGATAAAGCATGAATTCTAGCTTCGGCCAAATCGACACTGTCAAACACTGTCAACTACTCACGCAAACTCCTGAATTTCCACTCAGTGCTTATTTGTCAGTAAGCAATGCACTGTAATCTGAACTTCCTGAATTTAATTTTTTGATTAAGACATGCCTCTATACCACTGAAAAGGCTAAAAGAAGTCGTCCATTAGTTTCTAGTGATTCAATAATTCTCCATTCGCCCTATATTCCCCGTGAAATTTCGATTCAAATCTTCAGAAACCAGCACATTTTTTAAATTATATTGTTAACCGTTACTCAGAATAAATAAGAAGCTAGACAAGAAAGATAATAACACGAGTTGTGATATAAATCGTGAATGGATTAATAAGTATAATGGTTGTTAAATAACGCATGTTAGGATCACGCTTCATAGCACATTGTACCAGTGAACTAGGCGTTTGTACTTGACACCAACATTGTAACTGTTGATAATTTGGCCATTAAATATGTTTTCCAATGTTATTTATGTACTGCTGGGCAGTTGTTTCTTCTCATTTTAGGACTCATAAAAAGTACTCACTCGCCATGATTGGAACCTAGGACCTTCCGGTCATAAATAAATAAAGCAAATTATGAAGTCATATGGAAAATCTGAAATAATTGCGAACAACAATAAATTGTGTTAGTAACGACATTCTGTAATGAATACTGTATCACTGTATGTTATATAACATGAACTTGTCTAATAAGGAGTTGCATTCGACCAAAGTGCTTGAACTTATACCGTGACAGCGAATACAATATTTATTTCCAGTTCTCTTCGCTTCAGTTTGTACTTTTATCTGTTGAAAGATATTATCCCATGGAATATACTGAAAACATTATGAGAACCAAAGTTAAAACGTCTTTGAACATTTAATTTGCATGGTCAGGTGGTGCGTCTGTGTCACAGCGTCTGGATGCTCGTCAACCTTACTGGTGACTGGAGGTTCGACCTCTCGCCGATGCACTCCTGAACCTCACTGGAAATACCGTTACTCACCAAGGATTGCATTTACATCCGGCTGATAATTCCTGAGTGGGACGAAATGCGCTTCCTAAATTCCACCACTAGAGATAATCAACCACGTTTCTGTTGGCGTGAATAACACATCTTGGTTTTATTTTTTTTAATTTTAAAAGATGCATTAGATTTCTATTCCCGTGGCCTCATAGCCATTTATCGAAAGCCTAAGGCAATCAGCCATTTTCCGTTTGCACCATAGAAACAATTCGGTTCCTTCACTTATCATATGGAATCACGTATATGAAACGTTCTATAACACAATAAGTTAAGACTCCTTATTGAAATTTGGACAGTCTCTACTTACTATGAGGGAATATTTACCAAAATCTAGTGTAATTCAGCATCTTTGTGATTTGCTTCTTTCGCCTTATTGGAATCAATTCTACTGAAAAAAGAATAAATTATTTCAATTGTTCTTCCTTTTATTCCTTCCAACAGGAAATTACTTCTGTTTTACATATCAATGAATTCATCCATTGTTCACCGGCAGGGCATTGTCCTTCTTAAAACAATACTACTGACTACAGTGTTATGTTAACAAGCAATAGGGTAATCATAATTCATTATATATATGCATCCATTAACCAGCCTTCTTGTTTCAGTTAGTGAATGGCGTCAAATTTAATTTACTAATGGAATGAAACTATTATTATTTTAACATTCCAGTTGGATGAGTACGGAAAAATAAGCCGAAAATAAATTGGCCTTGAGTTGATGAGTTTTTCTTTCCTTCTGCAGATGAAGGATGAATTCAAAACTGATTACTGACTTAAAAAAATATATAATGGTCTATTATTGAGTAATAGGGGTGACATAATTGATATAATTACTCAGAAGCGGCTTTAGAAGTGAAAATTAGAAGTTAAGACCAAGGTAGAGAAGAGACTGGACAAGGAGGATATGTTCAAGTGATACAATCGTTGGGGAACTGGAGCGACTCAGACAAGTCCTCATAGAGAATGGATATCCTCCAAGATTTATCGAGAAAAACATGAAGCAAAGGGAAAAACCTGAAAGAATACAGACGGTTTCGAAGAAACTACTGTTTATGAGTGTTGAATTTAAAGGTGATACCGCAGCTGAGATCCTGAAGAATCGCTTATGCAGATCACTGAGGAAAGCCTTCTTTATGGCTGAGCTACGTATCAACTTCTACAGCCGACAAATGATCAACGGGTGTGTGAAGGATAAACTGCCGCTTTGGGCCACCTCAATGTGTGTTTATAAATTCACTTGCTCGTGTGGAGCTAGTTATATTGGCCGCACAAAGCGCACGCTTTCCAAACGCATCTCTGAGCATTATCCAGCATGGTTAGCAAAGGGACAATGCAAGACAATTACTAGCTCAATTCTCGAGCATTCAGTGAACTCAGGCCACGTAGCTCCACCAGAATCGTCTATCAAGATCATCTACAAAGTGAAGCCAAATGGTACAAAGGGCGTCAGGTTTTGGCTTTTGTGTATAACGGATGCTCTAGCAATTCATCAATACAACCCTGAAATCTGTATACAGAAAACGTTTGTCCAGTCTCTTATTCTACCTTGGTCTTAACCTCTTCACTAATCGTTCCTTGTAAATGAAATATTTTTTGATTTTTTCTTTTCATTCTACTTTCACTTTTAGTTAGCTTTTGCTTCAATAATTAATTCGCTATTATCACTCTCATATGCTCCTTTTGTATATTTTCACACCCTCTTCACACTTGTTAAATTGACACTCAAATACCTTTATTCTCACTTAATAGTAATTTTAACCTTATCAAATTTCTATCTTTTTGCCGTTGAGTATCACGTAATTTACAACTTTTAATTTTCACTTCTAAAGCCACTTCTGAGTAATTATATCAATTGTGTCACCCCCTATTACTCAATAATAGACCACTATATATTTTTGTAAGTATAAATACGATTGCACAGCCTCTGAAGATGATTTCGTCGATAAGGAAAATTTTCTTCGCTGAATCTGTCTTTTATTTTCTTCATGACTCAATGGGTATTTTCGGTGATTACTGACTGATGGATTTCAATCACAGAAACATTGTAAGCAAGGGAATATTGGATAGTCATTTCCTCCAAGTTTGAACGTTTTCATGAGTAGCCACCCTCAGTTGCACCAGGGGTCGAATCAATTCCTTCAGATAAAAGAGAAAGCTCATTGAATAATTAGTCACTGGGATGAAATCTAATAATGCATCAGCTTTAACTTCCGTTAATTCAACCAGAGGTACACACTGTGAAGCAGTCTCAGATGAAGAATAATAGTCTACGCAATATCGGCTGGTCGGAAATTATTCTCAAACTGAAGACTATTGGTGATCGGCTTTCAAATCAATCAAATTCTTGAAAGAACACACTTCAAGATGAAGTCAGTAATCTCATTAAGGATTCCTTATGACCACGTCGCACTAGTTTACCGAAATTCTTTAATATACACGTTATTAATGACTACATTATCCTACATAAATTTATGTTATATCTCTTGATATAAAAGAATATCGTATTTAATATTATTCCTGCTTCATCCTTTTCCTCCTAGGTTCGCTTTCAAGTGTACTTCAAGTAAGGACCTCACCGAGGATCGAATGTGGGACCTCCAGTTTACCAGTCAGTATGTCGGCCATGTGATCAGTGTGATGAGATCCAGTGTTTCATGAATTCCAACTTAAATAGATTTGTACGTAATAATGGAATGGTAATACAGTTCAGCTGGATACGTTGATGTAAGTGTGTTCTCCAACCTGTTTGGTTAATTATTACAACTATAATTATAATTCCTACTGGCTGACAAATAGAACATCTGACTTCAACAACATACTGCCATTTGCTCATGTTATATGATGCGACGATCAATTATAGCGCTTCCGACTGAACTAGTCCCAACTTTTGCAGTCATGCTCGCCAGTCTTAGATGAAATTATGTATAAAAATGTGATGGTAGAGCTGTCAAGACTGAAAACGTTGAAAAGATATCATTGCTTAGATTTCTCTCCTTTTTTCTCCAATATCTTGGTGATTGTTACCCAGGAGTATTCCGCTTCTGATCTTGATTACTGTAGTTGTCCACATGAAATGGCCGGTACGAAAATGTGCCATGTACTCTGACTGCCAGTTTATGCTCACAGATGTCGGGTTGAGGAGGGTGTTCAGTTTTGTTGAATTTTTTTTTCCACCGATGATACAATGTTGTCTGTGTCTGCAGCAAACTTTTTAGCTCTGCATAATATGCAGTGGTGTGTCTGAGTTGGTTTGTGAGTGACATTTATTCCGCAAAAGCTGTAAAATTCTAGCGATTACTCTAGACATGTTCTTCGTATACACGATATGATTGGAATTATATTCGACTAACTTCCTTAATATAATGTAGTATGATATGTCCTGATGTAATGGAGGAGATTTTTATTTGTGTGGATATCCGTTAAAATCACTGAGCTACCTTGATTTCTATCAAACACAACACACCTAATTTCCTTCTTTTTCTTATCATCTTAATCACTCATTTACACGGTAACATCAACCACAGTTTATATTGTCTTAAGAAATATTTATGTACATGTTTCAGCGGTTATATGGGCGAAAAATACTGTTAGATTGAGGAACACAGTGCTACACGATATTCTGTCAATTATTAGCTAAATTCAACATTAGTTAGTCATTAATGTAATTTTTCTAGTCTCTTGTATTGTGCAGACTGAATTTTGTCTGTCAGGTTCGTAGTGTAGCCACTAGTCCAGGTTGCTCGCCATCACGATGTCTTTTTTTTAATTTTTGGTATGAGGTGGTTGTAAGTAATCGGTAGGAAGCCTTGGACGTAGGTTTCGTGCCCGATGGTAATCATCAGCCGGCCATATCTGCAGCCTTGATGGAACTCATGGGTTTTCTGTTGCCTGCAGTCAGAGACGTTACTACTGATCAGTTCATGATTGTGACTGAACTTTTGTAGGACTGTTTTGGATACTTTGATTTAGCACTAATTAGTGACTGGTTATTTTACGGGAGAATCCAGTGTGAAGAATGAATATTTTGTGACAGAATATGCTGCGAATGTTTACAATATGTAAAAATTTTGTCCGGAATGAAGACTTATTATTATTATGTCCAAATAATCAACTTATTCACGGGTGTGCATAAGCATTCAACTCGCTTAAATTTAATCTCATTCTTAAGTGGCAGAGAAGGGTATCAACCACTTTTATTTTGGTTGATGTGATGATATCGTTTAAAAACAAAATGCACTAGAAAGCATAGAATAACTGTCAAGGGTTATCAACTGTTCTGTTAAAAATGAACAAAAGTTTACGCATATATGCTGGTGTAAATCCAATAATTAGGATGAGGCGTATGTCCGGTTTTTCAATTTAATTTCAATCAAACCATGAAATCCACTGATAAGTGCACATTGTTATGGTGCGGGGGGGAATCAAAATTCTGATGACTACTCAGAGGAATTCAGTAGAACCCTCTGATGAGTGCAAAATGACTTCAACTTCTCAATAAGTCGCTTAGATTAATGTCAACAAAGTAAAGATAATCTGTGTTGATAACATGGAAAGGATTGATGCTGTGTGTCCAGTCTTTTGTGTTGGTGCTGATTCAACTCTGGAAGTCACATCTGCTATGTGTTAACTATCCTAGGCGATTGGTCATTGAAATGAAAAAGTCGAGAGGATGTTGATGAATAATGAAAGTGATTATCGGTTAATTATGTTTTTACTTTTATAATTATTATTGTTATTATTAACCCCATTCCTATCAAGATGGAATAAAACACCTTAGAAGCATATTGCCATTTTGCTCAGTTTTCTGAAACTAAAGTCAACTGCCTCAACGATCACCACTCAAAGTTTCATTTTCTGTTTAAATGAACCGCTGGATTAATAACTCGTCGCCTGCCATCTCAAACCCATTCAGAGACCTGGCGTTTGGTGCTACCCTTAATGTTTCTTCAGGGTAAACTGAATCCACCTTCATTTTCAAGTGTGTACTTGTTGAGTCATCGATGCTCGGCTTTTGAGCTGCCTGGAAAGCTTCTTCGTCCTTCTTTCTTTCTGTCCATTCTTCTGACCTTCAGAATCAAGCAAAGAAAACTGTTGATGATGCTCAATGAATATGAGGCGCCCATGTGTAACTGTATGTATGAAACTTGAATCATCTCCGGAGTGCATGTATTTTAGGCTGCTTTGTCATTTTTAAGAAATGTCTCATTTCGGTGGAAACCACAATAAACATTGAGGCATGTTTGACTAAATTTATCTTATGAACACTCGTCACTAATAGGCATCTGTTATCTCAGAGGAACTGAGAACCTCAGAAGGGTTCTGACAAGTAACAATTTTTCAGAAATAGTTACTGACACTGGTAACAAGGGATTAGAGGACGTGATACTTCTAACCAGTTTCGACGATGCTGACTGAATTTCGTCAGTCACCTGGTGACGTGAATCACTCTCACGCTGCATGACTAATTGGTGTTAGGTGTCTTAAGACAGTCAACAGGGAAGCTCTAGACCTACGTTTCTACCTTATCTTTTGTTAAGGATGTCATATGAACACTTGTACTTCCTATAACCAGAAGTTTAACGGAATTTAAGTATAATGGTTAAGATCTGTAATGTTTGCATCAACTTTATGAAATATAAATTTCATTTAGGCATGCACAATATTCACTGAATTGTTTTAATTGCATAATTATTTTCACATTTCTGACAGCCGTAGTCTATCTGTTGTCGGCGATTATTTAGAATTCTACAACTTAACCCATCACCTTAACTACTTCACGCAAGGTTACTGCTTACTCAACAGAATATGTGGTTTTATGAATGTTTGACTTTTCTTCCATTCATTTGACACCTGAGAACTTTAAAAGTTTAACTGTTACTTTATTAATGTCTTGTCAGTTACGTATTTTCAGCATGAAACGTTACAGTCAATCATCCCGCTCACTGGACATTGAATAACTCAGTTTCATTTTGCATGTCTTAAGTGAAGGAATATTTTTCGATGAAGACTGATGCTTATTCAGCGTGTTTTCTAATATCATGATTTACGAAAATTGTAAAAATTCACATCAAGACAAAGCGTGAATTAAGTGATACTGATAACAAAAATTTATCCCAAACTATCTGTTTGATTCAGTGCAGAATTAGTAAAATTATTGCAAGGTTTCATTTTTAACTCAAACAAAGGACAGTGAAACCTCTCTACCGACAAATATTTCGAGCCACAATGCAGAAGATTAGAGTTCACTGTTAACTTCACCCCATCTAGGGACAATGGTAAACAACCTTCAACCAGTATTGCAGCATTTTTGAAAAATTGGAACCCTCTGCATCAAAGTTTATGCTGTACTGATATATTGATAACAAGTTAATCACATGACTTTTATCTCAGTTTGAATTATGAATGCAGCTAGTCTTTTTGTTCAGAAACAGTTTCCGTTAATGCCAACGATTAAGGATTCACTGACTAGTTTAACACAGATTACTACTTGTCAAGAAGATTCTGTATACAAAAATAGATAAAACCAAGCTGATACTTCTGTATCGCATTTAAAATCTGTTGTTCAGAATAAAGCTAGTACTTCCATATTAGTTTGTTTATTAGATGGATATATCACACAGTGAAACAGTATTATTTACTGGATGATGTGTCGAACAAAATGTATTGTTCAGAATCATACCAATTGTAATCACACGACTTTGAAACTTGAGTTTTGAAAACTTATATGGAATTACTCACTACCACAGTGCCTAAGTTTTACACATATAATAATAAAGTTATCACTATTTTTATTATGATGCCATCCAAAGTGTCCACCGTCAACAGTCGAACCAAAAATGGCATCTATTTTATCGTTTTGAGGTCTGCCAGCTGGGAATCAACGCTTTTTATCATTAAATACTGGTCTCGACACCTGTAAACGCCTAGTGCTTTTTATGTTAGACCTTCAATTGTAAATTCATCCTAGACAGTCTAGATTTCATATGCTCCCAGCATTTGTGCACACCTTGACTCTCTGCTTCCCTTTTTTTCACAACAACAATTTATATGAATATATATTTCATTGCGCGATACGTCATGTTTATGCCATATTTGCTAATTTACGACGTATTCCGAAGTATATCTGCCGGTAAAGTCTACGATTTTCACTTTCCGCCACGAGGTCTTATGGTTCATAAAATAAAAACTGATATATATAGCTTGATACAAGATCAAGAAAATTAGAAGTGGGGTACACGATTTGTAGATCAGTTGTATGATACTGAAAACTTCCTATTTACTATGATTTCCACAGGCTTCTCAATACGCCTCCAAAGCATTTTATGGATATGATTTAAGCACATTATCATCGACTTGCTTGGCCGTCTACAATTTTAATCATTCAAAAGATCTGGGGACTGAATCTGTTTTTTTTAACTTATTAAGAAATATGCTCTGCAACCCTCACTTGCAGAGATCGCAGAGTCTTTCTGGAGTATGAGTGACGAGATATTCATTTTAATTGGTCCATATATTGGGATATGATGTGATTTTTTATGTTTCCCAAGAGCTTAGATTTACCTGTTCACTAGGAGTTTTCATTCATCTTGGATCTTGTTTTAGAATAGAAACTGATCTTGTGTTATCCCACATTCCTTTCTTTACTGGCTTCAATTGTTATTTCCCCATTCCACATATATAACTTCTTGCTTCGACACTTATTCATTCTTTCACCCTTGGAGGCTTTTTTTATTTTCCCGAGTAAATGTATGTGGCAAGTATATACGTGATCTGATCGCTCGGAATATACTGTGGTAATAAATTATGCGATAGAGATAAATTACGTCTTTTTTTATTACTTCATAAATATAGATAATAATAATTCTCCCTTATGCTTAGAGTGACTGAACCTTGTCAGCTAGGTGGCAAAAATAACAGGAAGATGTTTAAATTGGATAAAAAATGTCACACGACACCAGGGTTTTTCCTTTGTTGGCTCACCTAGTTTGAGGGAAAGGTCTCCAGTAATATACTGGAAGTGAATTAATTCCAAGGTCTGAAACACATCAAGATATCACATTTTTGAC
Organism: Trichobilharzia szidati; assembly: GCA_944472155.2. NCBI lineage: Eukaryota > Metazoa > Platyhelminthes > Trematoda > Strigeidida > Schistosomatidae > Trichobilharzia > Trichobilharzia szidati. Next base: position 62,855,857 of record OX235277.1, on the reverse strand, counting down.
TTTTAATTTGGGTTATTTGGCAATACGTGGATTTCTGCGAGTTATCTGTGGAGTTTATGAAGTGATAGCAAACAAGTTCATTGGGTAAAATGCATTGTCAGATTACCATTTTACACATATAACGACGGGGAAGTCGTAGGAAATAAAGCACGGCATACATGATTAATTGTACAAATATTCAGTTGAATCAGTTAGCTATTTATCTTCAAAAAAAGTCAGTAGTATGTAAGTATTTAGAAAAAAATTCGGTTGACAGGAATTTTCATTGTACAGCCTATTTGTGTCGAACCATGGTGTGTTACTGGTGTTATTTAACTTCACTTATACAGTTCATTGTTACATTTTATATTAAGACGTCGCCATTATTTTAAGTATACTATCCAATTTTCACTCATGGGTATTTCTGAAAATGTATTGAAAATGTTACATTTTCTGGTGTTACATTAATTTCAATGTAGTTAATTTATTTGAGAGAAAAAAATAACCCATTTCACATCCACTACTGAATTGAAACTAGATTTTACATATTTTTCTTATTCCTTAACGTTCCCAGTGGAACATAAGGCTTCAAACTAGAGCTTCGCAGTTTCAGTAGCAGTGTGGATTTTCTAATTTTATGGAATGGGGTTGCTTATCTTATCAATCGTGTAACTGACTTGGCGAGGTTCAAGAGTGCGTCGACGGGGATTCGAACCTCGAACCGCAAACGTGTTTGGCGCGAACTCTCTGACTGTACCACTGACCCAGTGAGATAACATTACTATGAATAATCTCAAACCTGTCTATTTTTCATTACTATTAAACCTAGCAACGATTATATTTCAGATTTATTCTTGTTGAATATTTCTAGACTGGAAGGCTTTGCTCATGTTGGGATGTCACTTCGCAGTATGAGTGCCTCCGTGATGCCTAAGCGTTTACGCCTTTAAGCACGAAGGAATTGGTGCTGGATCCAAGTCTCAACTTGAAAACCATGAATTAATGGAATGCAAGTAAATATGGCTGACAATTTGCAGATCGGAGGAGGGGTGGACATGATTTCCTGTTCAAAGAATTGAAAACAGTCTGATAGAAGACAAAACCTTCATTACCATGAAAATGGAAATAGGTGAATATTTCTATCCAGAGCTTCATCAATGCGATGGAGACGGACGCTTGATACAGTTTCTGTACAGCCCGCTATATTTGTCATTTGACGCGTATCCTGTTCAGACAGGTTCAAGAACACTTTCCTGCATGATTGCAGATAAGCAGCAGTGACTGAGTGAGGAGTGTGACAATTATTAGTACTGGTCATCCTTTCCCTACAAATTCCTCCACCAAAATAATCTACAAAGTGAATGGTAACCTGTTGAAGATGATACACTACTGGAGCTCCAGTCATTCATATAGAGATACCTGCGCTATTTATAGGAAAGGAAATTATTCAAACACTTTTACAATCATGGCTACAAGCTGGTTGATTTCTACAGACCCACATTTTTTGTTTCCTTTTTCAACCCTTTATCACTCTCAGATTTCTTTTGAACTGTTACGTTATTCCACATTGTGCGTCATGATAAGAACTCATCAACTAAATTACGTTTCTTATTAACTTGTTCCAATACCTTCATTTAACTACATTTACGTAATAATTAATATTAACAGCTATGGTTGTGACAGCTCATCACGTTTGTCACTACGCTCTTCCACGAAGCGCCTTTGCTTAAGTGTCTGAATCACAGTCTACCTCAACTCCAGTAGCCCACCTACTTCAGATTACTTGTCTCCACACTGGAAACAACGAGTTATAGTAATGAAAAATGCCTACTTCCAAAGAATAGTAATTGCCCAATAACGAACCTGAGACGATAATATTTTATTTTAACTACATGAGGCATCTGGAGTTCATTGAATGTGGAAACACCACAGCCTGAATACACCCTAAACCACAATTATAAATACGTCTAGTTGGTATGGAATATTTTAGGTTGTATGAACAGTTTAGTATTATAGAAACTAAGCAAACTGGTTGCCTTAAAATCACTTTTCCTTTTCACCTATTCCCCTACCAGTTAAATAAACGTCTCTCTGAATCAGAACACTGGAGGAATAATGTAACAACAAATAGATAATGTGGAACAGTCAGTCATCCATATAGTGTCACATTAAAAGAGAATATTAAGATTGGCAGGACAACAAATAAACATGTATCCATTCGAGTTCTCTGTGGAATATAGTTTCTTTCGAGATGGGCTTCAAGAAGAAAGAACTTCCTTCTCCTATCCTCGTATCCTCGAAGATTTTATGTTTGGAAAACGTTTAAATCATACTGAAGAGAAGAATAAAATAGAAATCATAAAATGAAACTCAAGCAGTATTTTCCACATGTCTACCTTATTAATGAAAAGTTAGCATTTCCTGGCGTTTTGAGTGAAATGAAAGGTCTCGAACTTTTGAAGCGTTGTTTATACTAGTTGAGGTTCCTATATCCATGCACAACCCCATCTTCACTAATCCTGGCTTATTGAGGAATAGCAAACTAGACAAGGGTGAAGAATGAGGCGGTTGGAAATTGAACTTGGATCACATTCATGCCTCATGAGCATTTTAATAATAAAAACACTCGCGTAAAGTATAATGTACGCTAATAAATGTATGAACAATTCAAATCAATGAGCGCTCTAATACACATTTGAAGGTCAATCCTCTTAGGTTAAAAAACCACAACAATTGGCGTAACAGAAAAAGACGAATTGCAACATTATCTCAATGATTTGAAATACGCAAACCGTCAGTTTTGTTGAAATTATGTCTTTAGAACCACCTTCCTGTTTCTGCTTAATATACTTCAACAATCTAAATAAAGGTAAGTGTCTATGGGACAGGTAACAAGGAAGTTGCTGGGTATACCTTTTCTTCTTGGTTACCTTGTGAGAATATCACAGCATGAGAATATAATTCTAGCGCCTGTAATTAGTAATTTGATTGATTTGAATTCGGGTTCTACGACGAAGCCAAATCAGTTACAGAGTTGTTGAGCATCATCGAATAACATACAGTTTTCTCGTCCATCTCTAAGACTTTGCGGTAAAGACAATTAGTCCATTGTTGTTTGGTGACTTTATGAACACTGTTCATAATGGTCTAGGGATAAGTCTTAACTGGTGGATTCCAGCTTATTAGATATAAGAACACATACCTGCAGATGATATTGGGTAGGAACAACTATACACATATTTATTTATCCTGATTTCATATAAATAAGAACTCATGGATCCTTGAACAGCCTCGTCTCTAGTCCACACAGCTTTGAGATATGTCATCATCAATCTCAAGGCATTAGTTAAGTTTCAGCGACCCCAGCCAGGCAATTCACACGACTTTACGTGGCTTAGACTAACATTCAAAAACTTTATGGACAGAACACGTGTGACCATTTTTGAAAACATCCCCATATTATCTAAGACTGTACAATTCGTCTGTCAATCATCAATATCGGTGTAGCTTCAGAAGCTAATTGAGTGACTTGTCCCCACTGCTCAAAACTGTACGCCTGACCTCAAGGTCACACATCGTATTATATCACATAGCATGAGAGCGGATTTAAAAAAAAAACTAATCCGAGAATATTCACCGCAAGAATTCTTAATTTGTAGTTTCTCAACGACATTTATTTTTGGCAACCAATTCTATCCTATTTCCACATTTATTTAACATAAGGTTTTTTACTCGCCCGTATCCAAAACCGTATATGCTCGAAGTAGCGCATGTTTTCACTGCACGAATGAGTTCATACACATGACATCACTTGTATAGGACTGACATTGTCAGAAACCAACCATATTTATCTTCAAATGCATTATTTGGCTCTCAGGGGAATATAATACACTAAATGTAATTCTTCTGAGTCTGAGTAGGAAGCGAGTCTGTCACAGTGGGTACAGGTAATTCCAGCTGACAACTTCACGAGAGAAGGATATACGGCTTCTAATCCACATTTAAACAAGCTAGTTCAACTTGCTATCATATCAAAATATAGAGTTAATATTCGTTTAACAAATCCGTAGTGAAGTGATTCACTTTAATCCAGATATGTCAACAGCATAAAACAATAACCATTCTTATGTTGAACAGTGTCAACTGTTTAGCATTTGAAGTTCTGCAAATGACGCACAGGAAAATAATTCGCAAATTCTCTGTAGTCAATCACAATATGACAGCTTATTATCGGGGCTCCGAACCGGCCAGATAGACAGCATTGAACAGTCCTTCTCCATCATCTATCGAGTACCAAATAAATTGCCAAAAACATCCATGTACGCATATTACAAACAGCAGAGGTTTCCGTGATTCGAAAAAAACAACCGGTGCTTTGTGTACAAAGGAAGCAAATTCAGCCACTACTGCTACTCTGCCCTTCAGTGGAGAATATAAGTTCATGAATTTGTATTATTGTCTTTCCCAAGGTCTCTGATATTCAGTGCGTAGTGTTTTGTTGATGCTATTAAACTCTTGTCTATTTATACTATTCAATTGACGTTATTTAAACCATATTTATGTTGTTAGTAACACTAATTCATTCGTTCACTATAATGTATATGTATAAATGTAGAAGCTGATGAAGTTATCGAAAAGAATATTCCTTGTTCAATAGCCATCCTTCTGAAAAAACTTTTCAAATATTCTAGAACATTCGATACGAATTTCTAGTCAACTTAAGGTATTAAAAGAAAGGAATTCCTAATTAGATTGACCCAATTAAACAAAATAATTTAATTTACCAAAAAGTATCACAGAAATAAAGTTATTTGATAAATAAAACAGGATCAGTGATACAGCGTTCTTCACTGATGACATTTTGAGTACAATTCATCCACTGCTTGTAATCAAATCAAAACACTAAAGTGTTAACAACACAAAATGAATAAGGAAACATCTAAGGGAACGATAAAATCTGCGGAATACCCTTCAGTGACTGTGAGGTCAAATAAATACATCAACCAAACGAGTAGATTAGGGTTAGTCAGATTATTGTAACGTGATAATCTAGCTAAGTGTAGAATCACTGACCCCGCGTAAATAAGTGATTTTGAAAAAACCTAGCAGTTACAGTATTTATATATCAACACGCAATCATACAGTATGGTGGGGGCAATTCTAAAAAGTAATAGAGATAGATATGAAGGGACAGGTTTATTACTTAATCTTTGTTCATTCGTACTGAAGCTAATATGTACAACTTAATGACACAACTTCAGTACCAGAGCTATCGATAATACTGATACCAGTAAAATCAAAAGGTACGAAATACTAGGATTATACAAACGAATTTGCTTTGGAAGTGAGCACAGCTTTGGAAAAATTGATATGAATACAAGATAGCTAATAATCTAACCATCAAAGTAGATCTGCACATAACGCGACGGAGAGTTCGAGATATAAGTTTACGACTGAGACTAAACGGTAGGTGAAAGTAAAATTACTTTGTAAACAAATAATCAAACAAGTTAGATGAACAATAATGAGTTCAACTCAGTGAGTTGTTATCAAAAAAACTGCACTCTCTTTCATGAAATACCCCGTCACTTAGTGCAAAAATGCATTGTGGTTGTTAGAATATCAACTGTCTTGGATTTATATCAGCTGTGTCAAAAATATGCCTCTTTGATTTGAAATAATCTTTGAAGTATGTTAAATTTTAATGCATTTTTAGTAACTAATGTCAATTTCTAGGCTGTTGGCAAATGAAGAAAAGCTGTGAAATAAAATGAAGACATGAGCTTTTTTCTACCCTGAGATTACGTTCGTTCTCACTTTGTTCAGATTGTATTACTTGTAATTTTGGTTTCAGAAAAGGTGTCAGTTTGATAAGCAATTCATAAGTGTGTTGAGACTCTCTATTTAAAGACTTACATGTTTATATTCTGTCTTATATTTAGGTTAATCTTAAGTGACACTTCATAGACAGGAAAAGGCGTGTTTGTGGTAGATAGATGGGCTAAGACAATTTAGCTATTAATATGGTTCGAATAAGATTTTGAAACAATTTCAGAACAACGACTGCACTAGTGAAATGTCCATGTGAATAGGCGAAGCGATTTTAAGTAAATCAGTGTGATGCAAGGCTGTCTAGGATCACAGATTAAATTCCTGATTGTGAATGAAGCAAAATCATCAGCCTTCGCAAAAGATTTACATGTATCTTCAGGAGCATCTACATTGGAAGAACAGAAAGACAGGCATTTCTCCGATTTTCTGAACATATACCAGGTGGCTCAAGGTGTCAAACGTGAAATGCTTTAAACAGTGCCGTAAACAGGAATCTCCTTGACATCAGTCATGACGTCGACGTAGCAAGATCGTTCAAAGTTTTAAATATGCAAAAGAGTTCAATTCTACTTAGGTTTGCAGAAGCAGTCTTCATCAAGTGCCTGAAACAAGATTCACGCATGGGGAAAGAATCGGTTATCAGTCTTTTCTTGCTGTGCTGACCGGATAATTTCACCTTTTCTTTCATTTAATTACGTAGTGCCGGATAGTTCCATTGGGTATGATCATTATCGTTAGAGAAAAAAGGTCTATTATTACATATATATTACTATTAAATGCATAGATTGGTTGATTTCTTGCTTAGTATACTGTTTCTCTAGATCTACTTAACAATGTCACTAAGAAGTTAGCGGCTGATGAGAAACCAACCAAATAAATGACGGTGACAATCTAATCTGCAAAACCTGTTGTTCTTGCTTTATTCAAATTCTTACATTTGAATAAATGTATGAAAATACTTTTTGTGTTTGTCCACAACATACAACAAACCTTGCAGAGCAAGAAGACAAGAATACGCTGGATCGACAAAAGTACTCCAGAAAATTCGGGCTAAACGAATGACTTATGTCTATTGTCACACGAAATGATAGATCTGCGGATGAAAACTAGCAAGTTGTCAGAAGAGGTGGACGGCAAAGAAAAGTCTTCAGGTTGACATAGAGAAGACAGGGATGGCAAGGATCGCCAATCAACAACAAAAAACACCAGTGAGTATCAGCGGGAGAAATTTGAAAGTGGTCACTTCTTTCACTTATCTAAGCATAATCAATTCAACCACAGTCACTCAGCACAGATGTGGTTGCCAAGATTAGAATCGGGAAGGTCAGGCACACCTTCATCATTCTGAAATCAATTTGGGAATCAGTTCGCTTCACTCAGCAACAAGAACAGGATTCAAATTTTCAACAACATTGTTAAATCAGAGGCTCGGAGACAAGCTCACATTAGACGTTTAGCACAAGCAGCAGGCGTTTATCAACGGCTATCTTCGCTTCACACTGGAGATCAGATGGCCAGTCAAAAACGATTAGGGGAATAGATCTCTAGCAACAAATCAACGAAGAGTGTATTGCTCTAGAAATACGCGGTAGGAAGTAGAAATAGACTGAAGGCACGCTTAGGGGACCACCGAGTGACATTGCGTGGGTAAAGGACAGAGTGAAGGCCATGTGTTTCACTTCAACCTGAAGAAAATAAAAGTTGTATCATTAATAATGATTCATAATATGAAATTATTCTGGTAGAATAGAAAATCAATTTTTGGGTAAATCATTGCTGTCTTACGCCTTTTTCAATTAATGTGCTTCAATGAAACATTCATTGATAGACGATCAGTACATTTACTCTCAGAATATGTTTCCACTTATTCTTTTTGATTTTTGGGTCGAATTTCAATAGAAGCTGTAAATAATTCTCCGAAGAGTCACTTAATTATAAGTGGCAGTGAAATTCACTAGGGTTTACTATCATCCTTAGAGGAATTGATATATCTCCGTTGATTCCAACTCACGTCAATTGCCATTGCAAGAAGAAACGTAAATAATACGGTTTTGCGGAGTCAGGACTGATCTGTTGTAGATCATAAACGGATACTTTGATCGGTCATTTGGTAGTAACTAACTTCATACTACTGACCCCTAATGTTAGTCCTAACGAAGTTATAATCATCAGTCAATGTAACTCAATATTCAGTACTGCATACTGGTAAATGGCCTACTGTGCAGCACGATTATAGTATTCAATGCTTCCTGTGAACATCTGCTTTAAGCTTTATTTACATAAATAGTCTATCTGTCCATTGTCATTCAATGATTTCACATCTTTCACGATTAACAAATAATCTGTTAAATCTTTTAAAGCAGATATTAGAAGAGATAAATATATAAATAAAAATGTAAACAGAAAAGCAGTGTTCATCTTTATTTACTTAGAACTCAATATGTCAAGATTTGATAACAATTTCCAAATCCATATTGCTCCTAATCTTTTTAATTCGGACACTTAAAATGGCTTCTCTCTCGATCAACAGACTTTAGGTAATGGTTCTTTGCTTTTATAAGCCCTACTTTAGGTATGATTGCAAGTTCACAGTTAGGGGATTTATAAAACACAAACGATTGCCTAAATAGGGTAGAAAAAAGAACCGTGTATAGATAACCCATCAATTAACAAGATAAATCAGTAGTCATTTGTGTGAAGACGTAAATTGTGTATATTTCCTCTAATTATTCTTCTTATTTTGTAAGCATTCCCAGTTAACGAGCCAATCTCAATTGTGGAAAGACAATGGGCGTTGGGCTGTCTTGTGGAACCTGAATATATGTCCAAAGGTGGCAGTATACTTGATCGTGTGGAGAGGTGATAAGAAATTATGGTCAGTTTGGGAGCCAGCTGATAACGAAAACAGAGAGCAGGGTGAAGTACGTGCAATTTCAGTTGCGTATTTGCTGTCTCACAGACCCTTTGTCGTCAAAATTTCGTATAATAAGAGCGTTGTTCACCGACTGCTGAAGATTGTAGAAAACCCTAATGCTTTCATTTCTACACCGAATTAAATTTAATTGCACTTAAAATCTCCATAGATTGAGGCTTTTGGCACAAAATATTTTACAAATCTTTGATTACCTGTTGTATGTCAGGTATACTTATATTCATGCACGGTTGAGAAACTAATATGTAGTGAATACAAGGTTTCATTTATTCTTCCACTCAAGTATGCAGATATTTTTTAACATAAATGCATAGAATTACAACCAAATGCCTGAGTCCTCAACGACTACAATTCATTACGTAAAGGCCATCAATCCAATCTCCTATACAGTTGTGTATGCTCACTAGTAAGTTGTTTCAAAACAGAATGAAACATCTACCGGTGTACCTTGGTTTATAATAATTCACGTAATTCACTCAGAGCTGAAATTGAGTAGAAGTCCTACGGAACCCAAAAATTGAATGAATATGTTTCATGAGTGAATAATTCCCAGGAAGGCAATACCAAAATGCAAATAAATTGGCTGCGCACATAATTGAGTTTCTTGAGTCAAAAGGCAGACCCTGGAAACTCTAAAGATGAATATAATTTTTAAGTAATATTCACACGCTACATACAATGAATGCAATGCTTGCATGAATAAAATGATAATGAGTTTTCGTGAGGAAGGTTAATTAAATTTTATACAAGCAGGGTGGGGAAAAGATCACTACACGTGGTGGGATTTTCCTCAATTGGAAAAAAAAAACTATGTGAAGCACTCGTGTTAGGTAGAGAATCTAGGACATTCTTGGCTAAACAGAATAATCAAATTATTATTCTCTTAGTATCCAAATAGAATAGTGGACTTCAGCAGCGAATCTCGATTTCCTTGTTTCTCTACATTTATTTTTAGCTGGCTTTCTGTTCCGCCACAGCTCTTCATCTCTTTTTCACAAGATCCGCATCATGTTATCCCCCAATCTAGGCACAACTCGTCTTGTCCCGCTCAGGTTTTTTTCAAGGGACCTGGCGGTGTTCCCAGTGTATATCCAAACCATCTCCATTTAAACAAATACATATTGGCATGATAGTGAGATTTGTGTGACAAAAGAATTTGAACTAGGTGTGAAATGTGGAGGCCAAGAGTTAAGAGCTTGATGACAGCCATCCTATTTTATGTGCACCCATACATAAATATGTGAATGCAATGCTGTTCTTTTTTATTTCTTTTATTTCTCTTTTTTCTTTTTGTTGTTGTTGCTTTATATTTTTAAATCCTTATAAAATTTATGAGGTAATTAGATGCAATATTGTAATGAACGCTGAAAATTCCATACCTGTACCACAAATACTGTTTGGAATAAAGCCATTATTATTATTAATATAAACAAGTTCATGTTTTTGGTTATATTTCCTATGGAATCATTCACTAAATTTCTGTTTGTCCTAAATTTCTTACCATACAAAATTCTCATTCCGTCCTGTTTTCACATTGTATCACTAGAAGAGTAACCTATATCAGAAGAAATTTCTGAAGTCATTATGCAAGGACTATAAAGACATGCTCCTACCAATTATAAAACCGACAGTTTGAACATGTTCAATAAACGACATACTCAAATGAATTAGAAGAGACTACTTCGTAATTTCTGGCATCTTAATCAGCACTTGGACTCATGTGAAAAATGGGCCAAATCCATTTTATTTAACTCACACCACCCTCTTCACTCACAACTCTCCCCTTGCATCTCATCAGGTACAACCAGAAGCCTATATAGAAAACTATATGCTCGCACCAGCAAGTACAAAAACTCAACCATACCCTACTTAGCTCGTGTTCTGTGTGCTAAAGAAACCATTAGTCGTGACACCTATAATTCATTAAATAGTCAGTAGTACAACTGGATCTCGTCTTTCCAACTCACTTCATCAATAGGTACAACATTTTCTTTCTTTCTTTTCCTTTTCTCTCTCTTCTTTTTCCGTTATGTGCTGCTTTGTCTCTTTCTCTCGCCTACGCCAGTTAGTAAGACAGCTCCCACTTTTCTAACACCTTCAAACACTATTTCAGCTTTATCTTTGCTACCGACATGCCAATGTGTAGTTGTAATAATGAACTGATATTTCCTTAATCTATGTAGAATTCGATTTATTGATAATGTACTAACTGGATGCAATACTGTAGTAAAAATGCTGAGAATTCCATTCTGTATCACAAGTACTGTTTTGGAATAAAGCAAATTATTATTATTAATGCCATCAAACTGCTAGGAGAGGGAGAATGAGCGTTTGAAAATCCTTTCTCTGGATTTCAGTAAAATTAACAAGTATCGGAAGGCTGAGAACACATGTATTCAGGATGTTAACCTATACATACATAATACTGCAATACAACAGGAAAAACCTAGAAGTATACGGAAGAATCTATGCACAAAAATTATTCAATAGAAGCTAGAATACATCTCAGTACTTCTGTCTTCAGAAGTGGTCCATACAGAAAAGAATGTTTTCAAAATCACTGCTAAGATATCTTCACACATTTTGGAATGTTTGCCACTCGCTAACCAACACTGATCGCTTACTCCAAAGTATGTAAGCCGAAATAACCAACAAAGGAAGGAGACGAAATCAACGTCGAATTAGTGTGTCGTACTGATAAGATTTATTGAGTAGTATATTGATGTTTTATGTTTTCTATAAAGATGTTGAATAACAGAACTACGGAATGGCTTCAGAAGACCGAGAACCATGGTCACATGTGGAACAACACAGAAAACAGAAGAGGAGGACGATTGAAGCACAGAAAGAGAACAATAAATGCATAGGTGGGTTTCAATGTAAGGTTTTTACCTTTCATCACCTAAACAATGCACATTCAAATTTACTTTTGTAGGGATTTGATTGATTTCAAGCCTGATCAAAGATGGGCATCACTTATAAAAGAACTGACAACTGGAATATAGTGCTAAGCAATATACACCTGGGCCGTCACCGGTAATCGAACTTGAGAACTTCCGGATATGTTGTGAGCACTCACTAACTAGTCAACAACTGGGAAGTGATCCAGCGGAGCAAACGTCCTCCCATTTATCAGTCCATGATGTTTTGTTGCTGACACCAGCTAATTTATTTGGCGAGGATCCGTCGAAACGCCCGGCCTTAAAAATCAAATTAGTCCTAAATTTTAATTAGCTCAACTCGTAACAGTAAAGTTGTAGTGTCTTTCCGATTGTGGGTCACTGATGTTGACTTAATTTTTTAGTTGGGTGCCTCTACATACGAAAGATAACTTGGTACATTCAATGAGCCATAGCGTTTGCAGGATTTGTGGCTTTGACATTAAGGAAGAGGAGCTTGACCCTCTGGAAGGAATTTCTATCGAAAATGACTATCCAGAGCATTTCATCATGAAATCAAAGAAACTTCGACCACTTAAACCACCCACAACTTCTGCTCTAAAGAGCATCTCCGCTTGAGGCTACAGTTTATCTGAGACACATCAGCGAGAACACAGAGACACCATCTGTCCAACAAGATGAAAAAAATTCTCTGCGCTGGAACTTTGAATAACTTTCTCTACGAAATCAATGTTTTGCATGAACGCGAAGGACACACTACTGCCGTTGATCAAACCAGTGTGCATCTACAATGTCACCTGCTCACGTGAAACATGGTATGTTTGCCGTACCCATCGTTCTCTATCCAAAAATATCATCGAACACTTAACCTCATGGTTTTCACAAAGTCGAATAAAGCTTCTCCTACCTGTATTTCTATCTTGCAAAACCTGTTTCGTTTTAGTTATCAAGGAAACCCACATGGGAAATTCATAGTCATCAACAGAATACATAGGAATCCCTCTAAAAGTGCAGAAATCAAACTCCTTCAAACTGCAGAAGCGGTGACGATTCATGTGTCAAATCGTTAAATTTGCATGCAAAAGAAATTTGTTTAGTTAATAAGTCCAAAATGAACCTGATCTATCTTAACATCAGTTAAGTGACTTGTGTTTTCCTTTTCTTAATTGTATTGTAAATTTCAGTTGAATTTCACTCAGTGCCGTCAAATATATTATGTCCATCAACTTTAGTATTTAATTTTATTTCAGTTTCAACCCGAATAACTCTTTCTATGTTATGCAATTTGTTATCTACAGTTTACTCATCTACACATGCCACACCTTTGCAAATATTCCTTTTGTCTCTAAGAATAAATACTATGCGTATTATATATAACACTCAACAGCTCGAGATTGATTACACCGAAAAGAGTAACTCTTTGCTGAAGGCCTTTCCTTTTAGGTAACCTAAAGGGGATTTTCTTGTTGAAGTGTCAGTGATCATTTAGACGATATCAATCTGTGATCAAACTTGAATGTATGCTATTACTACTACGAAAGTAAATCCAAAGTAAGTCATAGTTGAATATCGACAGTGAATCTTATACAGAATATGATGATGGGGAATTTTAGCCTTAAAGCGGAAGAATTAAGTGAATATGTGCAGTGAATAGTACTGAAATAATGGTGTACACAGATAAACAAGTAAATTCTCAGTGGTGACAATTAGTCAAGATGAGTGAGGGAGATAAGAATAGTAGGAATGATGATGCAATTGACAATGGAAACAAAAGCAGAACTGTCTACCACAGTAGTGTGAGATGAATCAACATTATGCTTCTGTCTTTATGTTCATTTAGATGTTTAGAAGGGGAACCAGTATAAAGTTTTCAATGATAATTATCTGATATATTTCATTCTTTGTTTATTACAATATATTAATTCGTATGAAATAGGAGTATAATTATGCAATGACCAGTTAACTAAAAATAGATCAACTCTAATGGATGTGATATGCATCAACTATAGACAGAAAGTCCATTGACTAATGAATGCAGTTCCAGGGAAAATAAAAACAATGAGAGTTTGTTTATGTGTGTGTTGAATAGGTAACTTATTAGCTTCACAGTTGTGTTTTACTCAGCAACGTAATAGAAAGAATAAGATAGACAAGCTGAGAATGGATTATGTATGCTGACAATGAAACATCCAAATAGAAAGAGATTGTAGGCTGCATAAATTCAAGCGTTTATTTATTCTCCTTCATCCTCAGAGACCTGAGTTTCCAACGCTGAGTTCACCGGTTCAATACCTTGTAGGGAATTCATTGCTCACTGATCAAGAATCTTAAACTAGAAGAAAACATCCGTTAGTGTTTCACACCTTACGGCTGTGTAATTGAATCAACACAGAAGTTAAACGCAGTTCTTCTGAAACGTCGAATTCTGAATAAGTATGTGCGATGAATGGATATTATCCATTGAAATAATACCAGAATGGGGAGGAAAGAAATGAACATATAAATCAACTAGATAACTGAAAACACCACACTGTGATTTCCGGACAAAATAAGAGTAAAATGTGCGCTTAATTTTTGCACGCCATATATTATGAATCTAATGCTTATATTACTATAATGTTAATGAGCTTACATTAAGTAGGATAACGTTATTAGATACAAGTGAAATAGAAAATGAATTTCCAAAGTTGGTGGGTAATTACTGAAGTGGACGAAAACGTATGAACTGTTGTGCACTCTTTATTACCAAGACTATCGAGGATAGCCTAAGATTAGCAGATTATTATGACTTTTATTATTATTACTGTTTCCTCGGATTCCATGCTTAATATCGGGCTATGTCAGTACAACTCTATTTCACCATGCTCTTTGCAGCCTTCATTTGGTACCTCCGCAACTGTCAATACATTTCCTTTTATCCCCACACGGTCATCTTCACATCAACCTCGGACGCTTAACTCGTCGTTTCTCATTCGCGCTCTTCTAGAGTATCTGCTTAATTTGTGATGTAAGCCAGCTGTGTCCTAATGTTGGGTTCAATTCGTCCTTATTTATGCATAGTACCAGTAGTATTACGGATGATGATTTACGGTCAAAAAGTGAAATTCGCTTCATAACAGTATGTCAACTGGTCTACTAACGGGGAGGCCGCATGCATAAAATCTGATGACAGCCATATTTTCATTTCACATAATTTACCATTTTCATACAACACAGAATATTCAGGTATCACCTGGAAATTAGATTTGTGTAGTCATGTTTTCATGTTGTAGTCAGTGTTGATTTTGAGGTTTGAAATGTTGAAGCCACCCTATTTTATGCATAGTCATGTACCAAACTCAGTCATTAACATGTTCGTGCTTGTTTGTGAGTTTAATTCAATATCTTTCTGTTTGTCCTGTATTTAGCAGCAATCCAGGTGCTGAATCATATTCTGATTTTAGACCATATCGATATAGGTGGTTCTTTTTGACAAATCATTTTCCACAGATGTACAATCGTACTTGTATATTTAACAACTAGTAGCTGGTAACGATGTCCCGAAATGTATTGTTACTCAGTGTAACATGTAATGTCGAACAGAGGGGCTAAGTGTAGAAAACGGGAGTTATAATTGTGTAATAATTGCACAAGGTTAACTAATCACTGTAGGTGACAGAAATGAAGAAAATAGGAGAAATATTGTATAAAATCGATGTGAGAAGCACCATATATATTTTTTGCGTTTGTCCATTCACATTGATCAGATCATTTTTCAGATTTATAATCTAATTGCCATTTCCTCATTGTACTCTCCACCTAATTAAGAAACGGTCACGACAAATCGTATTGCGATAAATGATTGTTATCTTTTGTCGAATTGAACTGTGCATGAAATTCCTTCAAATTGAAGACACAATACAATTTTTTAATGTAGCTGAGAGTTATTAACCGTCTTTGTGTTGATCACGTTTTTTAGTGGACGGACTCTTTTCATATTTCAAAAACTCTGATAAGATCCCAAAATAGTTAATGTTATTAGTCACACCGATTCCAACTGAAACATGAGACTTCATGGGCATTACTTCAAGTATGGTTCCATTACTGCCCGTACATTTTATGTCTTAGGACGACATCCTTCTTGTCACCCTCCTACTTAAAACCAAATTAAAGTCTTCCATTCTAGCGCCTTATTCCTGATATCATTCAACGGACTCCTCAACGTGTTTTCAACCTATTTCCATCTCCCGCGGCTTATCTGTTTTGGTGATTTGTTGGTGGTAATTAGCCCTCAAAGTTCCCTGTGGCTTATTTTGTCTAGAGACCTGATCTTCAGAATCCATTGTTGGAAGATTATGTTAAGCAGAAATCACAAATGTGAGATTAAATTAAATCACGAAGTTCAAGTACAATATGGCAAAACAACAAGTCATTGGATCGATGTACTAAACTATGAAGTGTACATTTGAGACAGTAAGTGCAAAAAACCAGATTTAACCAATCGAACTTTCAGAACAAGAAGTGTTCGAGTGAACAACTATTTAAAATAAATCCTTCCTCAGGCTCTACAGTGATAAAACCATTGATTTAAGCTTACAATAGCCAGTGAAATGTAGTGAGAATCCTAACAGAAATCTAGTAAGCATCCCATAGCTATAAGCTGAATGGAAACGCTACCGGGCGAGAAATCGTTAAAGCGATTAGCTGTTAATCAAAATGAATCCGTCCAAACATATATGGGAACTGGAGAGAAATGTTTCTAAAGGACTGTGTGCAGCTTATGAAAGTCCTCAGAACTTGAATGATTCATTTATTGAGTACGTTGATGAAGTTATGCAGACTAGAGAAAACAATAAATTGATATTGTTAACCAAATGACTGGATACAGAAACGCCTGGAACTAATCTTCCAGTTGACTACAACTGCAATATCTTCAATTTTTCCTCTGTATGCTAAGATAAGACACAACTTTAATGCTCATCAGGTCAGTCATTTAGAGACTGGTGTTAAATTTGAATACCGATTCGCCTAGACAGACGACCTAATTCCTTTTTCTTCCGAGTTCTGGCTAGAGAGATTTAAAACTACCTAGTCATTTTTTGCTTCCGGTTTAAGAACAATAAATATACTGTCAACAGTCTACTCACAAAGAAGCACCAAGAACCATTGTGTGAGCTCTAGGAGAATGCGAATCTGATAATAACTAGACCTGACTTAGGATCTGCTACAGCTATCATAAAAAATGGTGTTTATACAGACAAAGTGAATCTCATAGTTGTATGCATACAACGGAAGCAACTGAACTACAAACACCTGGGATATTAAAATCAATATCTGAAAGTAATCCGACTCCAAAGTGTGCACTCGGCGAATTGAAATCCTCAGGTGCATAGTCGCCAGAGCTTTATGGTTCACTGAAAGTTCAGAAGCCTGGATAAACTTTACATCCCAACCAGTACTCATACGACGAATCAAGGATAAATTACCACAGATGGCCTCATCAGTGTGTATTTATGAATTTAACTGCTAATGTGAAGCTAGTTACACTGGCAGTACTCAGACGGATTTACCTATGCGCGTACGTGAACGAGTAATTGCATAGTTGGGTAAACGGGTAATCAAATCGGTAAATTGCACAAACTTAGCCCACTTGGTAGATACTGGAAACTCAATAAAACCTAACCAGGAGTTCTCAGTTTCTTACGACGTTCCTGGTAATTTATCAATATACAGTAGCACATTAAACTCCTGTCGCTATTTGTTACTTTTCTTCCTCTTTGCCTCTGTTTCATTCACAAACGTTCATTTTTGACCTTGTACAACTTCATGACCTGTCTAATGATTTCTATTACCTTAGATTTAAGTAGCGCTTTTCTAACTTGTTGTCATGTTTACAAAATCCTGTTCATTTCCCTTCACTAAATTCATTACTATTATTATTTGATAATCGTGAACCAGTTATACTTCTAAGTTTACACCACGTCATTGTTATTATTTCACAATCACAATTATTGTCGCTATATTCACCCTTAAACACACCTCTGTTATATTTTCTTCAGTATTCATATTGCCTTACACACCACTGATAACACTCACCATCGAATCCTGTACTTTTCTTGATTATCTATGTACATCAATAAATTATTTCATCCCATTTAATCTCAATTTCTCACTGACCATGTACGCGGTGATGTCCACACCAAGTGTCGAAAATAGGAACGTCAGATAACGAGGCAAGCTTTACTTCATCATTCAGTGGCTTATAGATTATGACTTCTGTCAGTTAAGAATTCTCACGAGCTTTCTTCATGACACGAAGTTCATAGTTTAGATTCCCTATGAGTGGTGGCATGGGTGCCACCTGCTGAATAGTTCAAATAAAAAGGGAAACTGCTGCTCATCACTCCCTTGTTTCCAATGGTTCTCCAACTAGTACCAATCACTTGAAAAACATAAATGAAAACAATGTACTTCCGAATACTGCCGTATTCTGCTATCTTAACGGAGCTAAATGAATGAATATAAAGTAGGCACTAGTCTAACGAACAAAGTTGATTTATGCATAAAGTGACGACAGGTTTGAAAGTTAGAAGTAGTGGAAGGCAGTTCTACTACCTGATAAATGAATATAACATAATTACGTAATTAAAGTTAGTTAGACGAGCTGAAAATAGTAACGAGTAAATTCAAAATAAACATAATTACGTCACAAACAGTGAAAACAAAAACACAGCTAGTTTCCGTGGTAATGAGAATTGAATCACATGGTCTTGTTGCTGATTTTACTCAGATTAAACTATAAATGATGGTGGCTATTCATAAGAGTAAGATTTCTGACTTCTGATTATGCTCATTTAGACATTTTGAATCAAAATAATTACAGTGTTTTCTAGATAACTGGCTCATACATTTCATCTTCTGTTGACAATTTATTACGCATTGCGTCATACGCGAAATATTCTTATGAAATGACACGTTAATTATTCATAGAACATCTAAAATAGACGTGATATGCATCAACTGTTATCAGAAAGTCATTTTTATAAGTGACGATAAGGGGAATAACAACAACGTCAATATTAATGAGAGTTTCTTTGTCAATGTAGACGTTAGATGGTCAGTTTTTATATATCCATAAATAACTGACAGCTTTCACAGTCACAGTGATCTGTTCATATACAAAACATATGTACTATTCCATTTGTCGCTACAGCTGAGCATACGAGAGAGAATATGGAGACAAGTTGAGTATGAATTATTTGTCAAACTGACAAAGGAAGGTCATATCAGTAGAAGAAGACGTGATAATCGATTCTCTTTTTATGTCTTTTGGGATAGAGCAAGTCATTTATCACTGAAGTGTAGTTTTTGCTTTTTCAAAGTATATTTCAATAATTTATATTATTGTATGGAACCCTATACTACTGACTGATGGAATTGAGTAGTTACATATAACTCACATCAATCAGTAGTAATTCCTAGACAGACCGAAGTTATCTAAACCCTGGAGGGTAGTAGTAGTAGTAGTATGGCATGTTCTACTTAAAAGATTTATCACTGGTTTATAAGGAGTGGAATCGAAAATTGCCAACTACACCTACCAACCCAATTTATAGTGGCGTTTTCGCCGATAGTGGAACTCATCACCCGTTATTTCAAACACCACAGTTTCATCTGTCAAGCCACTGAAAACGGTGGTGCAGCCAGATAAAAAGTACCAAGTAGGATGAAATATGAGTCTTGGATACTACTCCTAACTTCTGACTAGCAGGTAATGCCACAAAATAATAAAATCTTCCATACTAGGAGCTTACATCTCAAAAGGAACTGAGAATTCTGAAATTGACAACAAGTCTGGCAAATAGAAAAATATATTTTAAAACCTTGTTGATGTTACTTAGTTTCATTTTCATAAAGAAAATTTAGTACAGGATTTCACAATTGGCTGGAATCGATTAGAGAACGATTGGAAAACCTGGAAGTGCTGTACAGCTGTTTCGTCGTAGTTTTAGACTTTTTCTCAGTGCGCATTCACCACAGGGGTTTGAACCCAGGACCTTCTGGGTACAAGGTGAGCTCGTAGACCATTGGGACACTGTGGCTTGATCCAATGGCCCATCAATTTTAACTTCTGCAAATTCATGACATAACACGACCACTGATGGATGTCATCGCTGGCGTGTCTTTGTCCTCAAGCCATTCCTGCTGTACACTACTGGACCCGACATTCCACTAGAACCATAGGCAACTACCTACCTGAATAGGGTCAGTCACTGTTAAAAATCTCATTGATATTCAAGTATTGGTTTGTAGGGATATGAAGGATTCCATCAAGACCTGACATCCTCTAACCAATGAATCAAATTTTTGCAAACCAAAACTTGAAAAATGCAGTACGTTATTGTGTTAATTAACCATTTTCAATGCTTATTTCCTGTATCCGTGTATTTTGAAGTTGAAAATTAGTTCCAGATTCATCCCGTGCATGTCCGATAAGCTTGAGGTCTCCAAGGGAAAAAGTTTTATATTGCCAAAATTCATACTGAACATGGCTGTCCAAGCCACATTAATTTTAAGCCATTTTCTTTGTGCAAGATATTCACGTAATTAAAATCAGCAACATATTCCCCCTCTTGTTCATAATTACCTTCCTTATTTATCACTTTTTTTCTTGCTGACTGCAACAATGAAATAAGCTCCTAATTGTTTGATTAGTGTTTCTGTATACTGTGTTCTTCCTGAGAATTAAATTATTGAAAATCAAACCACATGATCCAGCCAAGAAATTCCTTTCAACGAATTTATCATCAAGCTGTTCAATCGTATATATACACATGGTTTTTAATAAGTTATATCCGGTGAGGGAATTAGATCAAAGGTGCAAATACATGAAATAATAATAATAAGCGCGATCACTGAACGTCTGTTCGATAATGACCACCCTATCTGTATAGCCTCCGCCTTCAAAGTCATCTACAAGGCAAGGAGTAATATACCCAAATCCCTACATACCTGACTCATCTGTGTTGCTGAAGCTTTGTCTATGGAAACAGAATAGCTAGGTCTCTGTATACAGAAAAAGTTCGTTCAACCCCTCCAACTTTCATGGTCTTAATCCCTCTATGCTAAAGTATGGTATTCTTCATTCGTATTTTGTCTCTACCAATTTCTTATTTTGTCTATTCAATTTGTATTATTTTCCTTTATAACGTCAATTGTTACTATTACTACTCTCACTTTGAAACGTCCTCGATATTATTTCACTTGTATCACTTGTAATTCTCAATTAATTCTTTTTTACAACGTTAAATTCTTTGGTATCGAATTTCACACAATATTACGTAACGTTTCTATTTTTTTTGATGTGTCTACTGGTCGTATAATTGCACACTCTTTTTCAAGTTCCATCCATCCTATGAATTATTCAATTGATATTATTAATTGTTTTGCCACTTAACATTTAACTACGATTATAATCACAAACATTTTAGTTTTAATTGCATTTCATACTTTTATTACTTTTTTATGCATTCACACCAATGATTTAATTCCCTCACCGGCTATAACTTCTTGAAAACCATGTGTATACGTTCTATTGTACAGCTTGATGATAAATCCATTGAATAGAGTCTCTTCGCTGAATCACCACTTGTTTTGATTTTCTATATGTTACATAGGGAATTTTCCATGAATTAAATTATTGTTATGTGAAACTGAATAAAAAGATTTCAACCACATGTTTGAAAGCATTACAAATGTGTACAAGATATTAGATAAGATTTATATATATATATATACGTAGTTGTGTATATGTACTGCCGTGTTCATGTAATTTTCTGATGCGAATTCTTAAGAAATAAAACAAGGATGCCTCCTGGCTTGTTAAATAAATTTCATCAGATAAATGAGCATTTTAGACAGTGTGAGAGGAGAAGGTTGACATATCACTGTGGGTTTCTAAAAATTTCACATGCTGTGTAGAACTGGGTAAATCCAACGTGTTATGTATACAACTGTCGTGCTCCCTCATGAACACATCTCCTACTGGTCATCAATTGTATTAAGGGAATGAATCGCTATTTCAGATAGAATAATACCGTTTTTAACTGAAGTAATTGATAGCGGTTAAGCAACTAGTTTGAAATGAAGTTGAAGCATTTATCATCTTCCTTAATATGATACGGTTTTATATTTTACAAAGATGAACTGACATTTAATTTACGTAAATGTTTGATTTCCTGGTTATTTCTGCATTCTAAAATCCCAACTATATTATTCTTCATTAATTTCAGTGTAAGTCTGATCACAAGCTCACATTAATTACAGAATCATTAGTCGCTGACATCGAATTGAATTTGTTTCAAGTTCTAGTGATAGATTGTGATAAATAAAGTTTACTGAGTTGAATGTAAGGTCAGACATGACAGCATCGGCTGGACGAGATGCCTAATCTAACATTGACAGAGGTAAAAATTAGTGTGTCCTAGGGTTCAAATCCACTTTCTGTGGTTAAACTCTCTTGGTGAAGTTAAGGGTAGAGAGTTTTAGAATACGAAGGAAACAGCTCTCTGGCGCTTTATGAATTTCAATGACTTTATTAGTTTGTAATGAAAGTTTAACTGAAATTAACATTTGTAGTAGTAAGAGTTTCTGTTTTGACTTAATCTTACAACAGATAAGACATAATGTGAGTATTTCCCCCTGAAAAAATTCTGCGTGGTAGATAAACTAGTTAGAAAAAGAGAAAGGTTCATTTTTGATCACCTTCATTTCAGGGTTTTTACTACTAAATGAGCATACCACATTGTAATGAAAATTTATTCCCTAAGGGATATCAAATTATCAGTCTATTACTCAAACATTTAAGATAGATCTTTAGATTGGCCATTAAATATCATGGGCGAACTGTTAGTGGCAAACAGCAAATATCCACAACCATTTCCATAGCAAAATTCATTTCAAAACTCTAGCCATCCTTAATTACCTGTATTTTTGCAAATGGAGAACACATTAGATATCATTACTGTAATTAGGAACTATATAAATCAGACAGATATTTGTGTTTACTTCGCACAAAATGAAACTGAAGTATCTTACAGTACAGAGGCATAACTCATTTTCCCATGGTGTTCAATATGGGGAGAAAGGAGCAGCCGATGAAAGTTTGCATCAGCCTTCTTCAAAGGCCTTTAATGACACACACACATTAAGTAGTTGAACAGCATAAGAAAAATGCTCTGACATCATCAATGCAGATACGAATCTTCTTCCTCGAGCTGAATACTCTAGATCTCCGCATTGGTTTCTTCTATTGATAGTGATAGGATCTAATTGTTGTGGGTTAAGTATCTTCACCACCTCTGTTTGCCATGGTGTTCACTCGAAGACCTTTCGTCAATGGTTCTCCTGGAAACTTCGTGATTTTCGCCTGTAGAGCTTCGAGTTTGTGTGACAGTCAGTGTAAATCGTCCACGATATCCATATATTCTATTGAGTTTCCGTTGGTCTTATGAATTCTTGTGTTCTCGTTCCCCAGACTTTACCACATGCCTCACAATCAAGGGTGTCACCAGTTAAAAGTATCATTTATCGACTTCAGTCAGAGAGTGACAGTCACACATGTTCGAATAAGTAACTCAATCATATTTAAAATATCATGATGATTGCTGAGTTTCCGGATGCAAACCTTGCCCCTGGGAAAGTAAGTATAAAACAAAACAGTCTGGTGAATCATAGATGGAAATGTAACTGTTTATTTGCTGATAAATTACTAAGCACAATTTATTGTTCTGAAATCAAATCAAAGCAATGTCCAAATGACTTTCAGAATCAGTTCTTGTGGTTCTATCATATGTAATAAATTTCAATCAAATTCCTTCTATATTTTACCCAGTGTGGTCAAAAATACACTAGTCAATTGTAGCTGCAATTGTGATAACTGCTGTGCTGTTTGAATATCTCCCGTTTGGCAGTTTTGTTCTTTTTCATTTTTTCCTTTGACTAATGATGACTAGCTGAGGAATTCAGGGATAACAATTTATTCATATTTCGACTACGGAGCTATATTTGCCTGCATCTGTAGTGAGTGCTGCAGTTCTCACTAAGACTGGAAACCGTTCACACATCGTCTCTAATGTCAAAGTGCTAACTAATGAGCCATGGGAGCTACATCTTGTGCGTCAAATATAAATCTGTCGTGGGACAAGATGCTGCACTCCTAGTACGTCGATATTTGAAGAATAATACGATATCATTTGGTCAATGATCCCTAACAGTGGAACTGTTTATGCCAGTTTCATTCTGTTTAACACTCATGGACTCGATATGCTCGCATTTCTGATAAGCGATTGTTTTCTCTTAAATATTAATAAATAAATGCCTTTCTTTTGAAGAGAAATTTAAAGGCAGTTCAAATAGTATAAATTATGTAGAAATAATGGTGCTTTAGATGTAATTCTTCTTTCTGAAGACGGATATGATCTAGAAGTGGTCGCATAAATCAACAACACTAGTGAATACTCTTTGTAAGTAAGATTATTTGGCATAACATTCATGTTTCACAGACTATCATTTGTAATAAAAAAGGTTGCGTCAGCTGTAACAAAAGGCAGAACCATCTGATAGATAAAAAAGAATCCACTGTTTGACTTCCTAGGTACCTTATTCAATGGAAAGTGAGATTTTGTTGCAGTTAATTCACATCTGCAAAATAAACGACTGATAACTAAACTCAACAAGAAATAAGGACAATGTTTGGATGATAATGCAAGTTGTAAACAAAAGACCATCTCCCTTATGATTCACATTTACATCTTCAAACTTTCGTGTCGGGCGGAAAATCAGTAACCGGATTTAATATCCCTTCGTCAATATGTTGAATTAAATGAAAAGTGTAACTAATGTGAACTTGTGTCAAATAATGCAAACATATAAAGCATTTTAAGATAAATTCGACGAAAGTCCATAATAGCACAGCTTCGTTTTCTTTTCCTTCTAGAGTACTCTTAGCAAAAGATGGATCTTTTCCTTCAGAACTCTGTTATACAAACACGCACATTATATGGCTAAATTGAAATTACAGATTAATCTAAGTCTTATTTGATGTATGCAAAAGTGTTATAACAATGCCTGTTACCACTAAAACAAACTCATTGAAGTGTGACGTCAGGGAAACAACCTCTTCGATCCAGAATTTTCCTAAGAGACTCACCTACTGAATGCGCTACAAAGGCAGTAGAAAGACTGACATTCATCTGTATATCTGTGGTTATATTCAACAATGATGACATTTAAATCTCGGATCTGCGTCAGATGTGCGATAGGTTGTATTTATCCGTTTGCGCTTCGAGAAGAATGTAGGGCTTGAAGCTAGAGGCCTTAAAATTGAATACCAGTGATGCTTTTTTTAAGGAATGTGATTGCCGGCGTCATGCCTGACCAAATTTCCCTCTTTACCAGCCTTATTACTGGCTTAAAGAAGTAAAGGAGTGAGTCAACCGGTGATTAAACTCTGGACCACATGAGTGGTTTGCGAGCATTCTGCCGCTGTGCCACCGGCGCACTAAGTGCATAGCAAAGACTTCGGGACAAAATCAGGTTACCGAAATTCAAAAGTGAGCGGTAACTTAGGAACAAGTGGGATATTTCCAACAAATGGGAATCAAAAACTCTGTCCGCATGAATCTTACTCCAAGAATTCTCACAGGCAGTCCATGGTCAGCATTACTCTCATTCAGTTAAATAAAATCACACCTTAGTAAACATATTATCGATATCCTTAGACAGTCAAATGAAGAGGCATTGGAATTAGAGACCAATGATATGGGCCAAGTCAGCATATGATTTATGAATGTCAGACATATGAGATACAATCTACTGGAAAAAAGCCAGTAGTTACACAACTGTTTGAAACATCGAAACAACAAAAAATATTGTAACTAGATCGTTGAGGTGGTGTTTTGTCAACAACTTTTCTGTTACAGTGCCTGTTTGGCATAAAATAGCCATTCGAATCCATGACAGGACTGGAGTACTTAAATTATGGCAACTTCTCTTCTCGTTTTATTCCATCAAGAAGAGTGTCAAGAAATGTAAACATTCCTAACAGTCTCCACGATAAGATTTACTTGCTGTAGATGAACACACAGTTTTACAGGCAACAATAAAGCTGCAAAATAATAACAATATTTTGCCTGATGGAATTCAAGTGGGCTTTTGAAAATGCACGATCGTAATAAAGCTCTAGTGGAGTAAAAAATCACAAGAAAACACGTATTATTACCATGAAACTTATATCCGTTAATCCTGGATAGTTTATTTCGTTTCTTTTTTGCGTGTCTAACATACCATGGATATGCGTAAATAATCAAAACATTTTTTAAAAATATTTCAAAAGGAAATAGAAAACGAAGCACTTAGTTTAATTCTTAAAAGAAACGTTGTTTTTCATAGAATGATTTTCAGGCCTTACACAAATGTCTGCAGACTGTCTATGAATGTTGCTCAGTCACACAGAGTCAGTGAGAGATTCAAATTAAGCAGTAACTATTAAACAGCAACAGCAGCATATCAGTCAGTTGAAGCAGACACGAAATGGATGAAGCAAGAAAAAAACCAAAACAAACTAACTAGCATGGTAATATAGCCATTTTATTAATGGAATTAAGTCAAAAACTGTAAAATATAATGTTACGTATTTTCTTGTTTTAAATCAAAGGGAAACCAAAGTCCACGCAGACAGATGAATGAACAAACCAGCGAACGAAATAAAGGAGATGGATAATTCACCAGCCTTAGATCTAATTTAGACACACAACAATTCAGGATTAATGATAGATTGTAACCGAAATGAGACCTTGATCTAAAATTCTAGATAAATGGGACTTGACAGAGAACAGATATATTTATTTGACTGTACGGTGGCTGCTGAGATATTTTGGCTCAAAAATACACATAAATTTCAGGAGTAGCGTCTCTGAATGAATTCCTGAGTGAAACAGGTTGGAATCTCAGGGGAATATCAGTTCTTTCGATGTAACAGATGTTTTCTGTTGTCGAGATTCAATAAGCATTGAACCTCGGTCAAAGGCTTGCTCTTAACTGCCTCCAATCACTTAGCACCACCCATCTTCTATTGATTACCTTAGTTACAGCAAGAAGAACATGATTTTACGTCCTTCCAAATTGCACCACGTTGAAGACGGTGACCACATTGCGAGACTGCCTGATACAACACAAACAGTATTATACATACGCCGCTGGCTAATTCACACTGAACAGTCAGCATAGAACACAATCGAATCTAAGCCATCCACCTGAGCTGCAAATTTTCTATATGATAGAACTCTTTTGTTTTATATATGTAGTCCTTGAGTATCTATAACGTCGGTAGACCATTTTATTAATATCACTGGCGACTAGTGATGTGTATATTGCACTGTCTAACACTTCTTTGTATACCTGTTTTTTCGTTATAACAAAAGTGGGTTACTAAGTCAACGTTCGAGGAGTAAAGAAAGTTATAACGAAAGTGGCAGCATGGTAGTTTCTACATCATCCTGTTGCGCCTCCATTCAATCAATATGTCGGAAAAACTAATTTTTGTAAAATTTTTTTTCTTTCCTTCACGTTCCCAGTGGAACATAGGGCTTCAAGTTAGTGGCTTGAAGTTTTTGTAACAGTGGTTAATTTTACAGGATGAGGTTGCTAGCCACATGCCCAACCTTTCCTCTATACCAGCATTATTTCTAGCTTAGCGAGGTAAAGGAGTGCGTCGGCTGGGGATCGAACCCCGGACCATGTGCATGGTCGGCGAGCGTCCTAACCGCTGTGCCACCGACGCACCGACGGAAAAAACTGATAACTGACTTTTATTTTGTTTCAAACGCATTTCGTGCATCTAATCAACAAGTGGCTTTGAGATTGATAAGAACAATATTTGGATCAGATTATCAGAGCAGGTGCTTTGCGCAGACTCAGAAGTACAAATGGGCAGAATATCTTTTTCAGTGGATTTTCAAACAAAACAAATGAAACGTACTTGATGAACATTAAAGTTGACGCTTTTTACGTCACTGGTAAACATAATTGCTCTCACTCAAGAGAAATCGTTCAAATGGAGTATGACAGATATAGTTACTTTGTAGGGACTCATTTCGTTCCAGGTTTGGTCACGAACGGAATCAGCCGAAGAATCATTAAAAACCGGAAGAACATAATAGAAATCCCTTTCTTCTTAGTTCAGGAATCTTCCACAGTTATCACCCGCAACCCAACCACGGATTGAACTTCGAAAATTCCAGTTACGAAGACCAGTTCATCGACCATTCAGCCACTCATATCTGTCAATTCTAACTTCTCTCAATTCACTTTTCAATTATTCCGGTTTCTAACAGCTGCTTGACAGATATCAATTCGTGAACAAACTTCAGTTAATGAATAGGTCAGTGGCCGTGACTTTTCAAGCAACGCAATCGCTACATGGCATCACGTGTGATAGATTTTTGTTGAAACTCAAAATGCATTTGTCATAAATAAATCTAGTTGATTTTAGAAAGAAACCGTTTTCAAAATTCTCAAGTAATACAACAAAATATGGTATATACGAGAAGAATATTGCAATAAGGCTTCAATAGTTTTGTCAAAATTTGGTAAGTTGTGACATGACTGGCACTAATTACAGTGCTGAGAAAAGGGGCCCGATATAAGAAGATTACACCATCACTCACTTTCTGACATCTTCCGCTGGAAACTCACTACCCAAGAAATGTCTTCCTGAGGGTAATTCACTACGGAATATCCAAAGAGGACATCACGCACCAGGTCCTAAATCGAGAGCCGAACGGGAAACGTCGAGTTGCTTCAGGTGAAGGTGGTAGGTGCATAAAAAAAGAAATGTTGAGGCAGTTGTTGAGTTGGCGAAAATGATCTCAGAGAAGTGAGTGGAGTAAAAATGTACCACTTAGAGCGTAGAGAACGAATAACATTTATCATGATTAACTCTGCCTCAACTATATTGTATAGGGTCCTGACAAAATACCTCACCAACCTAACTGTGCAATATCTGGCAAGATGCGTTAAATTTTCTAGATCCTTCATTGTTTCTACTTTCTAGTTGTCTTCTTGAATCACAACATGTACTCCAGGATGTTTTGAACTAGTTTTCAGACTACTACTGGAGGGAAAATATTTTACGAATGGGATCCTGTATCACAGCAGACAATATATGGCATCACGAAATCCTCTGTCGATTGCTAGTTGAGTCGTACACCGTATTCGAGTGTTGAATATTTTGTATTAAATGTGCTAAGGTTGTCCTGTTATGTGTGAAAATGAATAGTCCTGAATTAGGAAGTTACTACCATTATTATTAATTGTATCCACTATGCACATACACTTTTGGAAGTTCATAGCCAGTGAACCTATTGAGAAGGATAATTATATGAAATAGCCAACACAAAAACAGCACGTTGACTTTTTATTCCGTATTTGCACTGCTTGTCGTTTCTTCCTGATTGCAATGAGATGTCATACGTGAATGTGCGAACAGTCATAAACAGTTTATCAGAGAGGAAAGAGAACAACGTTTTGATACAATTTTGATGAATACATACTTATGGGCAAAGTCTCTTTCCATATGTTTCTAACTGTTTTTAGACATCTGGGCATATTTTCAATACTGATATAGAGTTGGAAATGAGAAATGCCAACCAAACAGATGTATGTATCAAGGGAAATGTGATTAACACTAGACAATTTTCCTATTATTTCAGTTTGCTTACATAGAAATTTGTTACAAAATGATTAAATGTGTTCTTTCTGTCTTCCTTCGAATCCACTTTTTATTTATTTGCTTCTATGGAATTAGATGGTTCATAACAAAATAGTATGAGGCAGTATTAGAGTCATGTAAGGCACTCACGTCTCGTTGAAGTGCTCATAAAGTGACACTGACGGAAATGTGACTGGACAAAGGTACTAGGTTCGATAGCTGAGTAATTCTTATGAAAGATGCTCCTCCATAAAGTTATCAAGTAGGATGCTTAGTCAATAAATACCGCTCCTTCTTACTTGGAATATTAACTCTTATCTCACCTTGTGTATACAGAACTCAAAAAAGTGGGAAATATCTTCAAATGTGGTCGGCAATACTCAGCTCAGGCAGACAGTGCAAGGTAGTGAAAAGGAGTCATTACATGTGATTGTGAAGCTACATCGATTGATATGGTCAAGGCGCGTGTCAAGCATGCTTAACAACGTTAACTGAAGTAGGATTAGGTTGGAAAAGAATCAGTTTGGTAACACGAAAGCGTGACATAACTGCATAAAGACTGTGACACTTGGTTTGATGGAACGCCCGGAATCTACGGGTGATGTGTTTCACAACTGTTCTCACTGGCTTAATTTCATTCATTGTCTGTATTTTCATGCATTCAACAAACCCAACAGTTTAATCCTTGTTTCTATTCATTCTTCTGTAGATTTCTGCTCCGAAATGCTCTTTTAGATTTTTATTCTTCATCTCTAAACAGACTGAAGCAACTTGAACTGCCAAACTTCTGTTTAGATTTCTGTGTTGTTAACTGATTGATTCATTCAATCAGTAAGTTGGTCATATATATTCTAAAATTAATAGATAAAGATTGTCTAGCTCATGAAAGGCTTTTTTTCCAATTTGAGTATGTATTTCATGTGACAGGAATAGGAACAGGAGCGAACACATGAGGAATTTGCGGGAAATTTTATTTTGGGGCCACACTTACGAAGTGTTTTAACCTGAAAGTTACTGTGATATTACAGTAAATCCATTTGAGTGCAATGTTTGCGCCAGCTTTGTATTATATCACCTCTGGGTCGTTTAGTCCAGAGATAACAAGAACTTCAATAAGTGATTTCATGGAATACTCTAGCTTGTATTTTTTTTCAATTAAATATCACATTATCGCATTAGCACAAAGTAATCTTAATGCCTCTAACGGTGTTTATGGTTGATTGAATGTTTATAATAGAAAAGCTTTTAACTGAAACAGGAAATATGTACATGATTTCTGCTGGCATATATATGCACACATAAATGTATGCACTGCCACGTATATCAATAGTACTCTGTGCAAATCGGTATTAATTTCAATGGAGCATTTGAGATTGCTCATGCAGAATAAGAAATTAGAAAATCCGCTTCCAGCAAATATATTTATGGTTATGCCCCTCTTCTCAAAGTGATTTCTATCTACCAGAGGGCATATAAATATTAAGAAAATATTTTTCACAGAAACATTGTGCGTTTGTTTATGTACCTGAGTTAATGTCTCAGATATGAATAAAAGGATACATATTCATGGCCGTTGAAAAGAAAACTGTATTCTGCCCCAGAAATAATTGGAAATTCAATGATATCTCACTGGGTCATCCCACTTTATCTGTATTTGCTATATTTATTTCCCTTGATGAAATTGAGCAGTGCATAAATAACAAATTAACTAGGTAAATATTATATTCATGGAAAATTCCCATTGGGACATTTAGAACATCGAAAAAAGTGATTGAATGAAGAGACTCGTTTCAAGGCATTTATAACCAGACTGTTCGATCGTATAAGTATTCTCAAGTTTTGGTGTGCAGCAGTTTGATGGCTTCGTGTTGGATCATGGGTTGACATCCATTAGACGACCACTGGAGAACCTGGGACTACCGGAGAGCTGTTGTGTTCTAGTTTTGGACTCTTCCCAGTACATACCTGCTGAAGTTTGAACGCAGGATCTTCGGGCTGAGAGGAGAGCTTTTATACCATTGAGTCCTTAAGACGTTACTCAATGCTCCATTAATTCTCAATTCATGATATATAAATATATACATGCTTAAGAAGGCTCTTTTAGATTTTCTTTTTTAACTTTCTTCTCCACCTTCGTATGTTACACGGATCGGAATGACTTGAACTGCTGAACTTGTGTGTAGAGTTTCATGTTGTGAACTGATTCATTTATTCAATCAGTGACTCAGACGGATTCATTCTTAACTTCATGGAAAGAGATTATCCAGCTATAATTATTACTTTGCTCAAGATCAGCAAAGAATATATCACATATGACAGCAATTAGAACGGCAGCAAAGCTACTTAATTTTCACTTATTCTCACAAACCCTTCAGGATGTTGCCTGAAATTTTATATTCAAGGCCTATCTTGAGAAGTATTTCAGCCCGAAAATTACTTTAATAGCACAGGAGATTCATTTGATTGTAATTTTTACGCCAGCTTCGTGTTCAGTTACCCCCAGGTTGTTTAGTCCAGAGTTAACAAAACGTTTATTATTTGATTTCATAGAATGCTTCATCTCGCAAATTTTACAATGAAATATTATATTGAAGCATTATATTGAAGTAATCTGAATGCATCTAACAGTCTTTCTGGTTGATTAAATGTTGATAACAGAAAAGCTTTTAACTAAAATGGAATTTGTTTGAATACAGGAAATATGTATACGATTTCTGCAGGCATATACATGCACAAATAAATGTATGCACTGAATATTGCTTTGTGGAAATGAGTATTAGTTTCAATGGAACATTTTAGATTGCTCATGCAGAATAAGAAATTGGATAATTCGCTTCCGGCAAATGCACTCATGGTTATGCCCCTCTTCTGAAACTGATTTCTATCTACCAGAGGGCATTTACACACTATAAAATGATTTCCCATAGAAACATTGTGGGTTAATCTATTTATCTGCGTTAAAGGAGTAGATATCAATACTGGAATAAATACTGAAGGTGTTTGAAAAGGGTGAATGGTAATCTTACCAAGAAATTATAGGAATACAAGGATATCTCACTGTGTCATCCCATTTTATTTATATTTGATATATTTATTTCCCTTGATGAAATTGAGCAGTGCATAAATAACAAATTAACTAGGTAAATGTGATATTCATGGAAAATTCCTTTTGAGTAATTTAGA
Organism: Trichobilharzia szidati; assembly: GCA_944472155.2. NCBI lineage: Eukaryota > Metazoa > Platyhelminthes > Trematoda > Strigeidida > Schistosomatidae > Trichobilharzia > Trichobilharzia szidati. Next base: position 62,823,282 of record OX235277.1, on the reverse strand, counting down.
AAATCGAAATAAGTGATTCATTGAAGAGACTCATTCCAAGGCATTTATAATCAAACTGATAAATCGTATATATATTCTTAAATGTTGGTGTACAGGAGTTTGATGGCTACGTGTTGGATCATGAGTTGACATCAGTTAGACGACCACTGGAGAATCTAGGAGTACGGGAGAGCTCTTTCGGTCTAGTTTAGGACTCTTCACAGTACATACCTGCTGAAGTTTGAACCCAGGACCTTACGGTCGCGAGGAGAGCTCGCGGACCATTCAGTCAGTGAAACCCTGATCAGTGCCTCATGAATTTCCAATTCCTGATATAAACATATAGTCAACTAGTGTCACAGGTGATTAGCTTATCTCTTTCTGACTTCAAGGACTCCGCTGATTACGATTTCTGGTTTTAGGTGGATTTTAAGAAACATTATCCTGTGAGGAAATTGAAACGAAGTTGCGAATATGTAAAAAATAACGAAAGTGTGAAATGCAATCAAAACGTTTATTATTATGATAATATTTAAAACCAAGTAGCAACACAAACAATGTCTTCTGTAGAATAGCGTATAGGATGTATAGATGTTGGAAGTGGAGTCAACATTGTAAGATTAGTGGACAAATAAAACGTCGAACAACCCGGTGTCAAATTCGAAAACATGGAACTGAACACTGAGAAAAATGACTAAGCTAGAACAGGTGGAACAAGTGAAATAACATCCGGAACAGCTCAAAGTGAGAGCAGTGATTAAAAGAATCAACGTAATAAAGAAAGAAGGGGGTATACAAAGTGAATAGACAAAACGAAAATTAAGTAAGGCTAAAGTATGAGTGGTGATTGTCATAAGGAAGCATAAAAGCTTCAGGGCTATATGAGTTAGAGGGTTTAAATATGTTTTTTCTCTATACCTCGATCTTGCCTTTTTATTTTGATTGCCATAGCTTCGGCAACACAGATGGGTTGGATGCGTAACGATTTGGGCAAGTTACCTTCGCTTGTGAATAACATTAAAAGAAGCGGCTGTAGTGATAAGGTCATCAGTTTACACCAATAAATCAATGACTGCGCTTGTTATATTCCCACTTCCTTCTTTTTGCAAGCGTGCAGAACAATATTCTTGTGGCAGTGAATGTCGGTTTGATCGACTGTGAGATCCTTTTTCTAAGGATATCGGTTGACAAGTTGACTTTGAATTCCAGGTTTATGTACAGCACATGTTACATCACAGATGTTGAGTTACATTTCATATCTTTGACTGCATGTTCTTGACTGTAAAACATTGAGAAAATCTATTTTCGACTGGGTTTTTTCTAGACGATTTTGATTATCTTTTCACTGAATCAAGACTGCATATGCGACGAAAGGTAGTGGCCAGTGATCAAATCAGGTTTCGTTTCCTTCCAATGAGTAGCTAAATGAATAAAGTGACCAGTCGACCATTCAATGATAACTTTCTTTAAACTGATTAATTCTCAGTTCTTCATTTCAAATATGAATTTTATGTCTCGCCAGTAACCGTCAAATGCATTTTATATGTATTATTCAAATCATTATTATCATACACTATGAAGATGTCATTTGCACATCTTTTGTACAGTTGAATACTTGTCATCCTTCTTCCTCTTCTTGCCACCTGTATATACCATAAAACTGTTTTAATACCAATAGATATTTAGGAGGCGAAAATGATTTGGCGAAGAATTATTTACTTTGCAATTGGTTGCCTTTTATCTGACCCTTTTATTCTTCAACTTCCATGCGAATCATTCGTTTCGCAGAGAAGGTTAGTCTAAGTTCAGACACGAAGAAGGTTTTCTTCACTGAGCGAAACAGACGGTTTGTCAGTATTTCCAATGAAGAATCTCCGTTGAATTGTGCATTCAAGGACAGACGATGTTCGAAAGCAGAAAGTGTGGTCAGTTTTGGTGGTTTAGGTTTCATAGAATTAGAAAGGAAATGAATTGAGCGAAGAATTATTATTTTTTACTTTTCAATTAGATCGTTATCTATGACTATACTCTAATAAATGCATCCAAAGCACTTTTAATACAATACAAATAATATTTATCAATCTAGTGGTATTGATAGCTTTGTTAACAATAACTAGTCGGTATCAGCATGTTCAGGGAATGATATTTCACAAGAACAAATTAATACAAACGATCACAGGGTAGAAATGATTCCAGCGAGTGCATTTTATAATGCGTAATTTTGGAAACATGAGAGAAGTAATCAAGGAATAAGCGAGTATTCAAGTTGATTATGTGATGGGCAATTAAAGATGCAATCAGAAGAAAACAAAATAATAAAGTGGAGAGAAACTAGGATAATTGCGATGCTATCCCACCCAAGTTGGTAGACAGCTCCTCTTAATTACCCTTTGTGTTATGTTGCCTTTGTATATAAATATGCATAGCCAGTACGTATATGATCAGAAAATGCAAATATGTTGAACAAAAATGCAACACACGTTCCACATAACCCTTTTTTTTATTATTTCTCGGAAATATGAGGAACAATCAGCTGTATTTCACAAAATAATTTGCCAGTCTCTGTGTTCGAAGTCGCCACTAGTGTTTGACTTCATATAGCGAATAAAATAATGATAAAATGCATACGTTCATATTAGTGTGAACGATCACCTTCCAACTTTGAGAACTAAACTCAGTGATATGAATAATATGACACATGCTACTGAGAAGAATCTATAGGTAGTATATTGCATGCGTCTGTCATTCAGAGGTAGAACGCTCACCAACCACTTATGTATAACTAGGTCTGATCCCTGGTAGACGCACTGCTAGACCTTCTAAAGCAAGAAGTGAAGCCAGTAAAGAGGGAAGGTTTTGGGGTTAGGTTACCAACTCTCTACCATAAAAGTAAAGTCACTGGTACAGCAACTTTAAAGCTGAAGGTTTAAGCCCCGTGTTTCAGTCTGCAGCTAAATGAACAAACAAAACATTGGTTGTGATTTTTTCATCAAGAATGATGGAAAGAGAAGTGATGAATTAGGTTACGAGGAGAAGAAGCCACTGATTCTTGGGACAACAACAAAGAGAGCATGAGAGGAGGTCAAAATAAGTAATTTGACAGAATAATTTATGCAAACAGAAATTTCTGTTTTAGGTTTCTGTATTTTTCCAGTGCAGTAATCCCAATGGTTTATTGTTTCCGTTAAGTTACAAATAATTTCACAGTTTTGACGTCAAGTTGTCAGTTAAAACACATCGAGACTTTGCATACCTCTTAATTTATGATCGATTAATTTACGCAACACATGAAAATTACGGCACTCATCAAATTTACCTTCTTTTAAATGAAGCAGTTAAAGATATAATGGACGTAGCAGATAGTCTCTTCATTAGATAAATGACGTCATTCTTTAGTAGCAGACAACGAAATATTTTATTTATAAACCAACAGTCAGTTGAAACATAGCTGTATAGCAATGTGCCACATACTGATGTATAATATCAGTAGTCGGGAACCACCTCTATCATCAACTGGAAGTGACTGCTAACCACAATGAAGTGATAAAGTCACTCAGAGGATTGTTTCGCCTCTGTGAACCACAGCAAAACTATGAATGCGTTTCTGAGTAATTTCAGTTTGTGAAAGACATTTTAAATAGAATTTCACCAATTACGCTCACTGTATGTGTTGAACAAACATGAAAGATTACCGAGTTATTGGTTATTCGTTTCGAGGAACTTTTCTTTTCAGCTCATAGGGGAGGATATGTGTTAGAAAAACTTAGAATCTGAGATATTCAGGGGACAAGGTCAGCTTATTGATTGTTCATTCAACTAGACTGGAATTTTTTCATCCTTATATCTTAAATTCCCACAAAACTCGTAGTTTCCGAAGTTTGCATTCATCGCTGGATACCGGATAGAAGGATCAAATTCCCACATGTAAATCCAGGAACCTATACACTGATGATTGGTGGAGATGAATATCTTCATACTTACTACACTAATCAGTAGTAGTGGCTAGACCCATCTAATTGATTTAAACACTGGATAGTCTGTTTCCTCATCTTTTGGCACAGCTGGTCAGAGATGAACCGAGTTTGACTCAGCTCAGATTGACAAATCAGTTCGAACTTTCCGGCTTTGAATTTGATCTTACACATTACCAGTTCACACAAACAGATACTAAGAAAACTCATGGTGTTCAATGGATTTGCCTCTTTGAGATGAATAAAAACGAGGAAACCTCCGGTGAGCTCGACTGAAGCGAGCGAAATGGCAGTCCAGTGTTGAAATCTGGTCAGGAAACATTGCTGGTTGAAGTGTATGATACCAGATTAGTCATCTCATTCAGTCAGTCCTGTATAGTGTCAAGCGATAATGCTTGCCTTTCTGAATACTATTTCTAATCCAATTGGCATAATGCTTGATGGGCTTGACTTGCAACCTGATGTTGTTGGGTTCGATATATCATATCGTTGGTATGCGATGCTCACACTACAATGGAACAGGTATTAAGCATCGTATATTCATTAGAAATTGGTGCATTCAAGTAGGCTGTGATTTAGTGGGTATCGTTCTTCTTTGGCTCACATGAAAGTCACTCTGTTGACAGCCATAGTATACAACTGTGAATTCAAGTTATTGGATATCCTAAACATATATCGACTTTTGTTCACACTCATTTGAATTTTTCATACTGTAATCTACATTCAAGATTTCCAACCAAGTGCTTTGTATTAGAAAAAATTGTTTGAAAACTCCATCCCAAAGACCTTATTAGAATATTTTTATCTATTTGGATGTTTCAGGTTAGTTCGTAATTGTTACGCATTAAATCCACGATTGTGTACCAGTCTACTCACATTCGCGTATGATTTGTTGTTTTCATCTGTATTATTCGCCTTTATCAGTGCTTAATTTCTATTTTTATTGCTTCTATTTGTGGTAGTTGCGACAGCGTGTTGTCTGACAATGTGATTTTGTTTGAGGTTATGAAGGCGATTCTGACCTCGAATTATCCGTGTATATTGTTGATGTGTGATTCTCACGGAAAGCGTCATTCATTCAACGTTTTTGACAATATTCACCTTTATTCTCTGAACTTCTTACAGTTGAATTTTGGTAAAAACGAATATTGTTCTCCAGTACTTGTTTTTATCTTGTCTTTAGAGCTGCCAGCTATGTAGTAAGTCCCAGAGATCGGTTTGCAACGTTCAGAATGGAGCGGGTCGGCTTTGATTGTATCATGGTTTCCATCATCCAATATCAATGATAACTCCTTTATCCCTATATAAATTCATAAGATTAAACATCTTTATCGCTAATAATATTCCAGATGGCTAATTTTAGCACTCAGACAGCTTACGTCATCTACAGCGTAATGTTTTCAGCATAGTAATAAAATGTCGTCAGTAGTCTTTTATTAATTTCGCTTGACGTTGAATAAACAGCGCAAGTAAATCCATCCTGTGACAGAAAGATTACAATAAAGATTTTCGGAAAACTCTTTTAACACTGATGTTATTATTAGAAATCGAGGTATGTTGAGAGTTTCTTCTTCGCTTCTCCTTGAATGAATTTAATTTAATTAGTATCATTCATTTCTACTTTCCTGCTAATTAAGCTAATTGCAGTTAGTTAGTCTAAATATACATTCCAGACAAAGTCTGTTATTTTTGAAACAACTTTTTCATAATAAATTACCTTATCAACAAAAGGTTATATCGAAATCTGTTTATTAGAATTGTTAATTTGAGCTAACAAATTATGTAATAGATACATAATATGTTTTTGAATGGAATCACACTTTCCTGTTGTTGATTAGACTGAAATGTTCAACATCTGCTGATATATTCGCGCCTGGTGTGAATGTTCAACGACTTTCGATGGTTACCTTGAGTTAATTTGATGGATTGTGACTAACAGTGAAATCCAGTGTGCCCATCAGCTAGATAAAGCTGCATTCTGTTCTCCTTTGATTGATGGTGCTTCGAGTGGGGCTTGAACCCAGCTCTCGTCATTTCAGACTCCAAACCCTGAATCACTAGACTACTTGGGCCACGAGAACCACTTCTGGTGTTAAAAGGATTCACTTATTATTTGATTTGACTTGATCGTAATATCCTGCATCTGCTGGGATATTCGTTCTCAGTATGAATGCTTAGACATTTGGTGTCTGAAAAAGTGGTTACTTAGTTCTTACCTAAATAGCGACACCATCACTCACTGGGGACCACGGATATGTCTAGTGACGAGTCACAAGCAGGACGAAATATGTATGCTGAATTCCACTGCTAGTCACCATTCACAGAATGTCTTCAAAGTATATAATGCTTTACACAAAATATACAAGTCTAATTACACATCGCCGAAAATAATCTTTTTGTTGCTAGGAAAACTCTGTCCACAAAAATCCTACTCAAAAATTCCCCACGTCAAAATAACCCTGACTCACTAAAACACAATAACATCTGAAAACATGATATTATCAATATATCGCTCAACTGCAACAAAATATCACTGAAATTAGAGATTAAACAAGGGCAAGGAGAAATAATAAAGATCAAGACAACATATGCTATGCAAATGTCAGTCAAATGGGATAAAGTTAAGAAGAAAAACGGCTAAAAGTTATAAGTAAATTTAGTTGAAACATCCAAATAAGTGTGAATATTGTGATTAGGTTGCTTGTCGTGTATTTCCCAAACAATTTTTCTGCCACACGCAGGGACTCTAAGTTACATCTTTCAGAATTTCCTCTGCCTGTTATATATAAATGAGTCTGAACAACTCGTTACTGAGTTAAGTCTACAATTCTCTGCATATCGCAAATAATTAAGTAATTTGTCAGTCTGTATATTCTGGTTCGACTTCGTCTATTTTCGTCCATTGGTAGCCCATGTAATCTAAAATCAATAGAAACATTTTACAGAAACAATTATTCCACAGCATGTTTCTAAACTGACGTATGATGACATAAAGTCAGAGTTTTACGCCTTCATAACATTTGCCATATCAGTATTTGTTGCAAGCGTGAAGTTTTAGTCTTATATAACTCACATAGACTTAATTGATTTAGATATCTGGAAAGAGTACATGAAACGGCAAATTAGGTTTGTCAACCACATAGAAGTGTTCACATCACTACCGTCTCCGTTTTGCTGATGAACATACCTTTGGTTGACTTGAAATGACCGATATTCAAAAATCTATAAACTTCTTTAAAACATTAGCTAGCTGAGGCGCTTTACACAGCAAACTGACAGAGGTTACAATTCAAATGATATTTGAGTCCGTCTCTAAGGCGGGTTCGGCGGGAAACAATTGCCCCGTAACTTGTTGATCCGGAGTGTATTCCGTGGTACATCCATATTTGCATACCGTTGAATCGTCTCGAATTAGGACGAAATGCTTTCCAGTACTTCCTGGTTTTCAGCGTTCTGTCACTTGAAATCATACTATCCAAATTATGACTCCTGATCTAATCAGAAAAAACAGTCCACGGTTTTCTGCCCATAACTTTCACGATGTTTGTAATCAGTTTTGCTTCATCTTCCAAATGTCGCTTGAAGATACATTAATGGAGCAAATATTATTATTATGAGGTGCTTGACAGTAATGAATCCGATAGTGTCATTTATAATCAAAATAAAAATAATCTATTTTATTCCAAAACAGTACTTATAATACAGAATGGAATTCTCAGCATTTGTCACAATATTGCATCTGATTGACTTAAAATATAAATAAAATTAGACCAAATTAACTGGAGGAATTTGTCCACATTTACGATATAAAGTCAAAAATATTCGAAGTACAAAATGAGAATAATAAATATTATAATAATATTAACAACAGTGACTTTGTTTCAAACAGTATTGTTGATTCAGTTTGAAAATTTTAGCATCTAAAGGATTATCGAATCTAATGCTCTGTAGATACAGTATAATGAAAGGAAAGACAAAATTAACAATTGTAACACAGCTTAAATGATATTCACACATATGAAAAAACAAACAAATAAAAACTAAAAAAGTTTAGAGGATTATGAATTTAAGAAGTACAATAACAATATAGGTTGTTGTTGTAAGGTTGGAGGAAATGGTTTATTTAGTAGTGCAAAGATGGTTAGTTAGTTTCTTGTTGCCCAACACTATTTTCATCTCATAAAGTAAGTGCCAAATATCGTATAGTGGAATTTTTATACTTGAACGTACTTGCGTAAACTCTTCTGAAAAGACTTCTTTTTTTTACCTGAGGAGACACAACGTTGAAGCTGCGGCTAAAATGGATGCTCACAATCTGACGAAATTCCTTTAGCAAAATGTTTTCCATGACATCAAGTACCTATGAATAGCAGTGTCAACGATGTGGCCCAATGAGATAGCACTCGCCATACTGACAGTCTTCAGAGTTCTACGAAGTATGACATAGTCTTTTTTAAGCATCACAGGGAAGAATAAGAGTGAAGAGTAAAGAAGAATAGGTAAGATGCACGAGTTGACAAACTGAAAGAGGAGTGGTTGAGTTATGCCTGAGTGCGTTAACTTCTTAATATAAAGAGTTGGACGGAATATAGTTTTAGAAATCGTTAGGAGATGGGAAGACCAGCATAGGTCAGAAGAGAGAATTAATCCAAGAAGCTTTACTTCACTCTTGATTTCTACATCACTATCATGAATTTTGCCACGGTCATAGGAACCAATAACTTCATTTAACTTTCTTTTGCATCGAAAACTGAAATTAGCAATCTGAAATTTGGAAGGATTTAGTTTAAGACCATTGGACGAGGACCATTTAGAAACTCCTAATAGAAAGCGATTCATCTTAGTAAAGTCTACCTGGGAGTTAACTGACATTGAAATAGTTAGATCATCGGCATACTTACCAAAGTTCATTTCATCAGATTGAAGCAAGTCATTTGAGAAGAAAGAAAACAAAAAAGGTGAAAGGATAGTGCCTTGAGCGACACTAGCCTCAATAAGCAATGAAGTGGACGACTTCTGATGACACATAATATACTGCTTTCTTCCTGAGAAGTAAGAATGCAGCCATTTGACAGCCCAACAGTCAGTTTGAGTTTCAGCAAGCTTGTTTAAAAAAGTGTCCCTAGGTATTGAGTCTAAAGATGTGTAATCTAGGAAGGTGCAGCGAACAAATTTAGCCCCCTTGTCTAAGCTGGAGACAATGTTACGATACAAGACTGAAGCTGCATCTAAAGTACTTCTACTATGCTTATAGGCGAATTGTTTGAGACCGTAAAATGCTTTAAGTGAAGGCTGAAGATTAAGTAAGAGTAACCTTTTCGTAGTTTTTAGAAAAGGAGAGGTAATAGCAATATGTCTTAATTTGAAACATGCTCCAGTAGATGACTTAAGTATAGGTGAAATTCTAATTTCCTTCCAACTGCCTGGCACGGCATTTCTGGAAAAAAATTCATTAAATGCGTCCACGAGAGGATAACACAGGATATTCGCACATTATTTCAACAATAAGACTAGGCAAACCATCTGGACTTAGACTACAAAAAGGTTTCAGAGACTGGAAACATTTAAGAACGTCATTCGCATTGAAACTAGAGAAACAGGTTTCATTAACACTTGTGACACTAGAAAGTTTGGTTTTTGTGGGAGAATGTATGAAAGACTTGTTAAGTGTACACACATCAAAAGGAATGAGTGATACTATTCATCTGCTTACCACCAGTTATTTCTTTGAAAAGTTTCCATGTATTAGACACATTTTTACAGGATATAAACTTCTGGTTATAAATTGAATTCAATCTGTGCATTTCAAATTTGGTTAGAATGTTATTTCTTTTCAAACCAGTGTTGTCCTTCATTTTACATAACTTTTGTTGTTGTCTGCGAAGCTTTTTAAGTTGAAATTAGGCGAAACAGTCAAATCTGATGAACAGCGTTTCTCTAGGATAACATGTGTCAAGACAAAATTTGAGAATACTTGTAATATTAGAGATTTTTTCATCAAAAGGGTCTTCATTGAACAAGTCTAATCTTGTGTCTTTGAGCATGCTCCTAAGATTGTAAACATTCTCCTTAGAGTAACATCCACGTAGAATTTTCTTGAAAAGGTGTCGAAAGGTTCTCTTGTGTAACCTTCCATAAATTTTGGGAAGAACCCGTACAATACGATCATCTGAGTAAAACAGTGGGGCTCTCCTACGAGCTTCGTATATTCCACAATCATTTATAAATACAAGATCAAGAGAAGTACTCAGTCAGGTGGGAAATTTGATGACATTTTCATGACCTAGCACTTTGAGAAAGCTGCAGTCAAAAGAAATAAAATCACCTGTCACTATCGACAGTGAGTTTCCGAAAGAGGCGGCAGAGAAAATAGTGGATTCATCAGCGTAGATAGATAGTTCTGAAGTGCTACAACAAAGTGTGACATAAATATTCGTGATATAAATGAATTTGAACTTAGACAAGTGTTTAGGGTCGACATTTAGTAGTTATACAGTGAATATTATCATTTGAGAATTTAAAGCAGACGTTGTTGGCAGCAGATCACTGAGAATTGATAAAAGTAGCGGCTCTACTAACTCTTTTCTTCCTTGAACTGCTTTGGTCTTGTCTACACAAAGTGACACTAATAAGGGAGAATTAATTAGCATCATATGAATTGTGGAGCTAGGTTTCTTGAAGCGTTATTTTACCTGCAATACGATAAATATTTGGACATAATGGAGCATCCAAGTAATTAATCTTATTCGATATTGAACTGCAGTTTGTGCTCAAAGTCACAGGAAAAGTCGTCTGATGCATTGGAGTACACTTTAAGGATCGTTGGCACCCAACTTTGATGCTTTTTCTTAAGGTTATTATAAACTAGTAAATCATCAAATTGAAAACATTTTAAATAATCGCTAGAGTAAGTTATACAATTCGAACACCTAATTCATTAATCAAAACAAAATAAATCAAAGTAATCAGATGCAATATAAGTGTAACACTCATAGTCTGAAGTTGTTTCTCCCAGCATTAGCAGTAGCGCATTAGATGAACAACACGGTCTGCAGTAATGTGTTTGATTTAACTTCTGCTGCAGGTAAGTCTAGCGCAATATCAAGCAACCAACATATTCGTAATTTGCATTGGCGCTTGCAGCAGAACATTGGCGTTGATTTTTGCTGACACAACAATAAAAATATCAATAAAAAAATTAAAAAAGTCCTTACTTTCGATTATTTTCTGTTACCCTCTGACACAGACGCATTTTGTATCAACCTACTCTGACACGCCTGCGTTATGAACTAGATAACTTCAAAGAATAATAATTTGATAAATTCTGTAGTTTTCAATAATAGGAGTTAACTGGACAACCATTGCGAATGGTCGTATTCAAATGTTAACAGACAGGATGTTTTTAGATTTTCAAAAATTTGTCTAAGATTATAAGAACTGAAATGTATCACGAGACTGTCGTTTTGCATGTGATCTATTCCTATGAGAATTTTTCCAATGTCATGTTGCTTTATTCTGTTATTAATAATTATTAATAAACTTTCAGATCAAAACCATAAATAGTTGAAAAAACCAATTTCTATCTGTCTAGTATATCAATGTGAAAGAGTAACAACATGAAAAGAAATCAAGGGTGCATTGAAAAGAGAGTATTTCCTGTAATCGGATGGATTCTGTATCAGAAAACGAAATGCCCAATAATTCAGTGACAAGTGGATAAGTATCTCGCTAATGTCACTTCCAGCTACTTTTCGAATTTACCCGAACTAGTGGTAGCAAATGTATGGGAAAGACTGAGAGGAGTGTCTCTGCTGGCATATCGTGAAATTCTTTATATGACAGTTAATAAAGTGTTCTTAAATAAACTTAATAGACGTCTTATTGATAACGGACATATAGTTCAAATTATCAACTATGTAAAACACAAAATATACAGACGGAACATCAGTAGCCAGAGCTCTCAAAAGATTTCAACCTGACACCTGTATACAGAAAGCTTAAATGACAAATTCCTGAATACCCTGTTAATTGTACTTGTTTTTTTCGTATCGTTTCAATGTTTAATTCTGTTTTATAATCCTCCACCTCATTTTGATTTTCACTTGATGAATTGGAAACTCACCAGTAGGTTTACAAATTTATTTAACTGTTTGTCTATATCATAATTTCATTTCTCCCTCCTAATCTCTGGAGCTTTACATCCAATTGTATATTTATTAATTCCGTTGTCCTGTTTCAAGGAAGTGGAGACGTAGCCAGACCGCTGGATAGAAAGTCGAGAAGGCAGCAGACGTGGGACCAGACCATTATCTAGTTCAAGGAACCTTCAAGATGAAACCAAAATCGTTCAGAACAACTGGAAACAGGGCGCTGTAATTCAAGCCCAATATTCAGAATCTGAAAGACAAAACTACAACGGATGCTTTCACTACAGATATCAAAGCAAAGTCTTATGCACTGCGTGGCATAAATAAAGAGCCAGCGTGTAAGAACATTGCAGCTCTCTGAAAGCGATATTCAAGAAAAACGTGTACATTTGTTCTAGGGAGAAAGAAGAGACATAGCAAGGAATGGCTCTAAGTGGACACTTACATGAATGAGAGGAGGATGGTGAAAGAGATTACTTAATGTAAAGACGGACAACATGTACAAATGTGACAACAACAGCTTGATTTGACTAGCTTAACGTGTTCCAATGACTGTCGCAATCGACATTCTTTCGTAAGATATCAAATGGGTTTACAGTCAATGTGTTGCTAAAATGACAATAAGTGACTGAGTTGAATTCGCTAAAATAAGTAGTATCCTCTTGTTAAACAATATTGATGGATACAAAAATGTCAATTCTAGATAAACTGTATACTCACTGTTTAAGAAACATTCCAAATTAACTGATCACAAACCAACTTCTCAAGTTCATTCATTCAGTAAAGTGAAGGTAAATAGGTCTTCTGTTCTTCTGAAGTTCTCATGACATACAACAGAACTATGAAAATGACAAGCAATTAAACGCAGTGGTATCCACTTACGTGTTTCCAAAATCTAAAAAGAAATATGGATTTTTATCATGATAATTCGTCAACAGAATATCAGAATGTATTGCTTTTTGAATAACCGACGTTGTGATGCACTCATGTATGCCGATGTCAAACAATACCGTATCTCTTCAAATAACATTCCCACTTGAACAATCTTACTGAGTTCACCAATTCAGAAAAATACTTTTGTCCTTGTCCACACATGAAGAAAAACCATTTGTGGTATAATGGTGATGACAATTTAATTCTACAAAAACCATTCACACAATATGCAGAACTACTCACGTAGTTTATTTCAGAATATTTTCTCTTCACATCTACAATCTCCAATATGTTGTCTTATGTTTTCGTCAAGAAATGCAGAGAAGTATTTTCTAAGCCAGTTAAAAATGTGAATAGGTACATTTGTCGACCACAAACAAAACCTATTTCTTGAGACAAAGAAGAGAAAGAGAAAACCATAATCATTATGCTGAATGTTCACATTGTATTTCTGGGTTACTCTCCAGTTGTTGACACCCTAGTGTATAAATAAGAGTGATGTATTAGGAACGCTTTTCTTTTTCTACAGGGCAGAAGTTTGTCGATAAGATCACAAACTGCGGAAACAGGATTAATGAAATGTCATGGCATAATAATTAAAATTAACGCAAAAAGAAACTAGTTATTCATCATTAATATGGTTGGAAAAATATGCATCATGGGTTTGAAAAAGATTCGCGAAGTATAGTGAACAGCTTAGCCTGCAGTGCACATTATTCTGCGGGGTGCTCAGTACTATACATGATAGAACTTTGCAGTGGCTTGAAATCAATTCGATAAGATCACTGAGCTGTTAAAATAGTGACAGTGACAAAATAGCATATGTAATAGTGTGATAAATGGGATACTTCTTATCAAGTCAGACTGATACTAGGCACACCATCTCTCTCCTTTATTTTTCAAGTCCATTTGCGATGAAATCGACAACTACTTATGTTAGGGTTATAGTGTCTATGTTCCCATCCATGTTTATGTCACAACCAACAGACTTGTGAAAAGGGTATTCTTTACTATACTATGAGGTATCACTCTCATCCATGTTTTGTTAAATCAATTATTGTTTTCAAGTGTTGGTTTGTAGGGATTTGATTGGTTACAGCTCATGATGAAAATCCTGTAATTAATTATTGTTTCTTCGGTAGCTGAAAACCTTGACTGGTCACTGAAAGCATCCACATGATAACGCATATTGTTTTCTTGATGATAATCTGCCAATGAAACAATTTATTGTCACACTGTTTCAATTATTCAATCTACATTACAGTGGTGAATGTCGTGGTCATAATGTCACATCTGCACAAATAACATTGCCATTTTAAATATTCTAGTGAATTACTAATTAGGATTAATACGTATTTCAAACATTTTAGAGGATTGCCACAGAAACATCAAAGCGCCGATACTGATTTTATTTCAAAGACGTTTCGAAACAGCTGTGCGATCTGAACTAAAATATGCTCTTTCCTTATTACAATGGTAGTTGAAACCGAAGAATATTAATGTGAATGGAATTCAGTTGAATCATGAAAATGTTATTCTGTCAATTTATCAATTGCAATCACGAATCCTCTTGGATGCGTACAAATTTCAGTAAGAATATCGTCTTTATATCTGAAGTGCTTTGTAAACTATGCCTACAATTAGATGAATATCTACAATTTCCTTCAGAAACAATCAGCTAAGCTCTCTTGTCAAAAGTATCCCACAATTCTCCCTTTAAAACGATCGTAATATCTGTCCTTATTCTATGAGAAGAGACAAAAGACAAATTATTATGTTTACTTAAGTGACATCATCTGTATGTCTTACAACAATAAAGCCAGTTTTCTACTCTTAGAACCATGAAAATGAGGGATCATGAATTAGACTAAACAATCTGTCTTATAAGACAAATATCTGAACTGGTATGGTTACGGTAGCCTGCGTATTACAGGATGAATTCATTGAGGACATGAAAAATGCTCTATAGAAATTATTGAAGTCTGTAATTACTTTTCATAAAATTATGCTCTTAAATGTAGAGAAGAAAAGTATATTACGGCTTGGAAATAATATAAATAGAAAGAAAAAGCATGTGATTGAAGTGGGAAGTTATTAGTTAATGAGTTTCTGGAAAAATCAAGAGTACACTTTAGATGATATGGACAGTCTGAATTGAGTTAAACCCTTAATGTCGTGTAGTATTTCTACAAGGGTGCGGTCTACTTAAATTATTAGAGTGCTTAATTTTTCGTAAAGCAATATGCGTCAATTTTACTCAATATCATTTCCAATTATTCAGCCGACTCACTTTCCGAGATACAATCTGTACTCACATGCTTCATCGAATATAAACACTATTGATAATGTCAGCTTTTGTCTGAAAATTAAGCTTTAAAATAATAGAGAATTCTTAGCGTCATTTATCGCAAAATATTCATCCGGAGTTAATTGAGCTAACGTCAATCAATCTAAAATGCAGCTCACTCCTGTTCGACATATTTACATCATTTTCTTGTCGGAATGCGTAGCAGGAGGTGGTATCAAAGTCTGCCACTACGTGGGGTTGTCGAGAGAATACCACTTCACCTTCAGGACAGAAAAAAATTATTAGAACAAGGTAGTAACAGCGCATGGCGCAAGGTGAAAGGGACTCATCATTACATTCACTGGTATCGTATCAAATGCATACAGCCTGAAGTATAAAGTTTATCACTTCTACTACAGTTTCAACGTACTTTAGTTCATCAGAGGTTAAATGTGGAAACACAATCAGGAATGAACGTGGTGTGCATATACGAATCGGATTTTCGAGTTGTTAAAATAGTGAAATAATAATATATATATGAAATGTGACGGTATTTTCTTGAATAACGTATAACAACAAGACAGTGAGGTATATAAATTACTAGACGACGTATTTTATTAGAAAACAGTTGGTGCATAAATGAGATATGAGAACAAATATTATGAGCTGAGCTTATTTGTTTAGGCGTTGAACATATGAAGCATGACGCTTTTGGAATAATTAGATGAGTAAGATAGACCGAAACAAAATCAACATTCGCATTTAAAAAAGACGATAAAATCAACTAAGGTTAAAAACCAGCTGTCAGAGTTATGAAAGACTTACCACATACTCCTTTCGAAAACACAAGTCAGGTGACGTAGTTATTTGTGTCTTCAATTTGGTGAGTGAGTGAGGCGAAACGTCATTGATGTCAACCTTCACAGTTTTGTCCACTAACAATCGCCGTCAACAACAAAAAAAATGATACTCACTTTGCATATTCATAGCAAGAAACAGTTCAGTAGCTGATTGTTTCCCATAAAAAGATGTCTTTAATAAAAATGAAATAGAAACAGAATAATACGAGGTGAATGTTTAGTTAAAATGAGTGACTGCAGGGTCTGTTTTCTCTCTCACACCCTTCACCCAATCTTTTTCATTTCACCGTTGTACGACCAACTCATCGTCGACTATTCACATCCATATTCATCTTAATTAATAGCTGTTATTTCTCAAGATTTCACGAAAATCTCATTCCACTTATCTCGCCATCTCTATGCTTGTTTATGATTATCAGACGAGTGTGCCTAAGACATTTTATGCATTGGTATGTTTTCAACAGAAGAAATACGCGATGAAGTCGAGATAATCATCAGTGAAAGACCAAATGCTGAATTGTTAAAAACAACTAGAATAGGATTCTGGATCTAATCTCTCACACTCACTGTCAAGTCGTATGAACAGCGACTGAGTACCACATTACATCCTAGAGATTAAGAACCTACTCACCTATTGTCAAGTGTGACTTCGAAGAAGAATTGTGATGAATATTCCCCTACCTTGACGAATATATTGCGGATATAACCAGTGTGATCTATTCACCGATTAGTAACTACTCGCTGAAAAACCGTTTAACACCTCACTATCGTTATTCCCTTAGGTGCTGAGTAGGACATTGGGCTTCAACAGCACCTCTTTATTTCATTTTTTTCAGTGCAGTCATCTTTAGCTGACTGCAGGATTTCCCATAAGCTCTCTTCCCTCCTAACACCATCATCTCCACATCACATTCCGATGTCTAACTTACCGTTTCCCGTTCAAATTTGAATATAATGAAGTGTCCATGATGACTCAGTTTATTTGCTGGTGAAGATTCAATAGCTTCACGCCTAACATTCCCGTTTCTCTGACCTTAGGACGGAATAGTAAACCAAGTGAGGTTTTGTTACTGCATCGTCTGAGAATATTTCAGTCATTTAAAAAAAGTATTGTGATAATTTATAGTAAAACACTTTGAAAACAACAGATTCCAATTCAGGAACTTTACCGGCTCCAGAGTATCACACCAGAATACAGTATCTGAATAAAGTATGTCAGTTCTATCATCTACTCAACATTCTATCTTACCTGTAATACGTTATTAGCCACGCGATAATCGTCACTCTTCCAGGTTAAATTTCATCTTGCTCTTATCAAAAACAGTTTTTCCGTTTATAATCAAATTTCAGTAACTAATCTTATTTTGAAGTGCGAATTGTGAATCACAATCAGTGTCCACACGTGGAAGCTTAATTTTCAAAGCAAGCAAGTCAGGAGACAGTTGCACAAGCCATATATATCGATGTACACAGTTTTATTTAAAGGATACCTCTTAGTCCTACATGAGTGTGTATCCCCCGTCAGTTGATAATTATATTGGACCGAAATATTCAGTTTCCCTTGAAATGTCACCCCGTATTACTGACTGGAAATGCCAGAAATCAAGAAACACGGTGAACATTTCTTCTTATTTTGAAAATCTTTTGATAAATGTAACTTCACCTCACTGGGTGATGTTTCAGGAAGAACTCAAAGTTTCATTATCAGTTAGACTACTGGATCACAAGTGAAATGCGTAACACTGGTTATTTATTCAAATGAATTCTCATTCAAAATAATCGGGGCAGTCAGTCTTTGTGAGTATGTAAGAGGAACTGTGAACACTTCTATGAGTAGAGAGGAAATCCAGCTGTTGCTTCATAGCTAATAGAAAATTGCTCTTATTAGAAGTTATAAAATAAGCATTAAAACTTATGCAAATATAATACAGTATTATAATGACAAGCATAAAGATAACAGTATATGTGTGCAAAGGAAGTTCACGTTTGATTCTTTGAAAAATTTAGTTATTGGGTTTGTGAAACTGACTATCATTAAATTCGTTCTATGCTCCTGATAATGGAGAACAAAACGAAAATGTTGTGAATTTCGCCGTTTAATGCTACCAATGGCTGTATCAAAGTATTATTAAACCAGAGTTTACAAAACCTCAGCTTCTATATTACAACTTAATCATCATTCATCAGCATGGGATAAGGTTATTGTTGTCCTCTTATATTGTCCACAGAGTGAAATTACTCCAGTAGCTCTACGAGTAAAGTATCCTGAATATTCTCACAAATCCGTACTTGTTGCGATTCATTCCGCAAGGATATTTTTCTCAAGCAAACACCAGACGATATCATAAGAGTATTCAGTGAGATAAACATCACAGTGTTCTTCAAAACACCACATACACTAAAAAGCAACTTTGTCCATGCAAAACACCGGATCCCTAAGAATTATCAGTCCAGTTGTGCCCGCAAAATAAAATGCTTGGAATATGATGCGATATACATCCAACAAACAGCGCGAGAAATCCAAGTCATAAAAAATGAACACTGTAGAGCATCTCTTCGACCACTGAGTAATCTAGTTGAACTAGGAAAGCTCGAATAATCATCAATGATTGGTCTACATTCTATAGAATCGAGTCACAAATTTGAATTAGATAATACTGAAATCATCGCAAAATATTTTTGAAATCACAGAGAACCCCTAATATCATCTGAAGCACTTCATATCAAATGTAATTCAATTTTTTTGAAAACGAATGACGGGCTTGAACATAATTTGACCTAGTTTCTGCACCCTCGTCTCCAATGAAGTGATAAAATCAACACAAATTTCGTTGTGTGAATGCATGCTGCATTTATAATTTTATAGACTTATCAGATGCAATAAGCACCTACACATGGTTTTTTTATCCGTACCGATTCAACAGCTTGACAACGTAAGAATTACCTCATGGCGATGAATGATGATTAAGTCACTGTACATAAGTTGGGTTCTTGTAAATAATAATAATATTATTATTAATAATGATACGTAACAATACTTCCATGGAGCTGTTAGCGCCAAATGTCGAAAAGTCAGTAAAAACCGCAACATTATTTTGTTTTTTATTCTTTGGGAAAACTACTTTAATGATGATAAGGAAAATGGTGCAAAGAAAGGTAATGATTTTGCTTGTCCTTCGCAGAAAATTTTATCTTGGCTAGAAGTGAGAGGGGTTGACTGAAGAATCGTTTCCTGATGATATACATTGGGTTGAAAAAATTGGTGCGTTGGTGGCACAGCAGTTAGGACTCTTGCTGACCATGCACATGGTCCGAGGTTCACTCCCCTGCCAATGCACATCTGATATCAGTGGTTGGCCTGCAAAATTTGCGCTACCGATATCGCATGCTGAAAATTACACACTTTTACCAAAAATACTGTGTGGAGCCAAGCTGTAATGAAAAAAGATTAAGAAAAGGAGCAACTGTCTCACCTATATTTATTAATAGAAGTCTTTCAACTATCATGATAATTGAATTATCACTTTGTGAAGAATAGTGATAGTTAATTTTCTGTTATATCAGTTCCGTGTCGCATGCCCAACAGATAGACAAATGCGGTACTCCTGAGGGAGTTTTCTGCCAATCCTGTTATGTGTTACTAGGTTGCTTGAATCGGTCATTTAACACCCCGCAATGCTCGTTTTCAGAACAAATTCATGAAAGTTACGCAGTGAAATACTTAACACCTCTTAGTAATGCGAAAAGTGTTAAATGCAGTCAGATTTCTAATAGCACTAGTTAGGTAGTATAATCACGCAATATAATCTTCATTCCATACAAATATATATATATATATAAATATAAGAATGAATTAAAATCCCTTATAAAAACTAATACATTCAACTAATAAGTTTTTGCAGCCTTTCAACATCGTTTTTTTACTCAAATCATGAAAACAAGATCTGCATTGCAAAACAAAAGTAGGCAGTATATGTCGCCCTATTTTCGGTGGATCACGTTTTGCATACAGCACATTAATTACATAATGGGTAAATTTTGTTTTGATAAAGTCTCACAGTGTTATACAGTAATGTTTACTGATGACGTATCGAGCACAATTTATTGCTCATAATCATATGAAGGTAATCACACGACTTCCTAAATTCATTTATATAGTTCCATTGTTTTTTTCACTATGAGACTTTGTCAAAACAAAATTTACCCATAATGGAATTACACTCTGCCATAGTGCACAAGTTTTATTCTTACAGCACATTAATTACTTAAGTCAGGCTTAGTAAGCCGATTTGATAATCCATGAACATAAAGATACATCTTCAAGTATTTATCATCTGCAGATTTTACATCAGTTCTTTTCTTGGATCAGAGCATTTCGAATTTATTAACATCAACACACTTAAATATGCGATTCCACTTGCCCATGTAAAGTTGAGTACATTGGCTGTTCCTTGTGTTAGCTTTTAAAACTCTGTCGAAAACATTGTCAAGTCTTGTTAGCAGACACAGAACATAGGTGCGTCTTCTATAACTCAGTGAGTGAATATCTGATGACCTCAGGATTGTCAGCTCCGAATGAAAAACTCTTCAAAGTTCTACACAAAATTTGACTAGTACAATAGGCCTTTCAGAAAACAATTATATAAAATATGATATTTTTATTTTTATTTGTTTTGATTTATAGCTTGATTCCACACCGTATTTTCAGTACAAGTATGGAAGTTTCAGCATGGATATCGGTAGCCCGAATTCAGGCCGACCATAGATATCGGATGTGCGCCGGCATGGGATCGAACCCCGGACCATGTGCATGGTCCGCTAGAGTCCTAACCATTGTGCCACCGACGTTTATTAAATGTATCACACAGTGAAGAAGTATTATTTACTGAATGACACAGTATATCACTGTGATTTTATCTCAGAGAGCCGAGAAGCGAAGTGAGTTGGTGATACAGCGGAAGAAAGCTCACTGATCACTCATGTTTTCCGGGGTTCGATCCCCGGTCGACGCACTCCTTCACCTTACTTAGCCAGTAATAAGACTGGTTAAGAGGAGGGAAGGTTGGGCATGAGGCTGGCTAGCAACTTCATCTCGTAAAAATAAGCACCGCTGCTGCTGAACCTTCAAGCCTCTAGCTTGAAGCCTTATGTTCCACTGGGAACGTAAAGAGAATTAAAAAATATTGTTGACATTCATATCAGTCAAGATTAAAAAACTCCGAAACTTCGATTCTGTATTTGTTTTATTTTTTACTACTCGTCGTAATAATTAATAATAGTGGTAGTAATAGTGACAATAATTATAATCTTAACAATAATGAAAGTATTAATATTAATGACGACAACCATTACAGATATCCACAGAATATTGACAGCACCGATAATAAGGAATTCAAATCATCAATATTACCTCCTCACAAAGAAAGCCACTTGGTAACATTACGTAGAACCCTTTACATAGCATGAACAAAAGTTGCATTCCAACACACAAATGTTATTAGAAACAAGCTTTGTTGGTTGCAATATCTCATCGAGCCAACTAAACAAAATAACGTAGTTCATTTAGGAACACTACAATCACTGTCAGGTCAGATACATATGTCGAAGTAGTAGACGACCGTCAGTCAGAAAAAGCTACGTGAGATCTAGATTTTGTGAACCTAATAAAATAAGAAATCTGGTGAATTGTTCAGCTATAGTACTATATGCATTTATACACAACTACATAACTAGATGAGATAAGACAAAAGTACTAAAATCGAATATAGTAGGATGGCGGAACAGACTGACAACTGTAGCTTTGTTTATCTCATCAGCTGAAAATATTTGACATGTTTCAGTATCAATCTCAGACATCTGGAGAACTCTGCTGCAGCTGATACAAACAAAAAAGAACGAATAAAACTATGAAACAGGAGCTTTGCAGTTGTTTAGTTATGACTGAAATGACTATGAACAATAAATTGTGTTTAAAATGTTGTCCAGTAAATAAAACTGTTTCACTGTGTTATATATATTCAATAAATAAATAAAAATGGATATTTCAGTCTTGGTTTTGTAGGAATTTGATCGGTTACAGGATTTCATCATGAGCTGACACTGGTTAGAGAACCATTGGAATACCTGGGAGTATTGGACAGCTGTTTCGTCAGCCTAGTTTGGGACTCTTCAGCAGTATGCACCCACTGGGATTCGAACTCAGGACCTTTTGATTACAAGGAGAGCTCGTATACCATTAAGACACTGGGACATGATCCAATGGAACATGAATTCTAACTTCTGCCGATTCACGATATAGCGCGACTCCTATGAGGACAAATACTCGCCGAAGACATTGCCTAGGGGTCGCGATATGTCGTGAAATGGCAGAAGTTAGAATTCACGGGTCATTGGATCGAGCCCCAGTGGCTTAATGGTCTACGAGCTCACCTTGTAACCATAAGGTGCTGAGTTCGAACACCAATAGGGTGGGTGCGTACTGATGAGTTCCAAACTAGGACGAAACAACTGTCCAGTACTCCCAGGTTTTCAATGGTGCTACAACCAATGTCAGCTAATGATGGAATCCTGTAACCAAATAAAAATGGAATTACATATTACCACGGTGCCCATGTTTTGCATGTATATTAGATATGATATCAATTTATTTGTGTAAATAGCCTTTTTGATAATATTTTACAGGAATAATTTCCTATTTGAAATTATTACTTATACTGTTGATGTTGATCGAAAGAAACATCTGAATACGTCATTTAGAAATGCGTCATTCAAGCTGCCCGTAAAAGCAGTGATTGGACAACTAGATGAAGAATGTTGAACAGTGCTTTTTTCCCTAATAAATCGTATATTAGAAATAACGCTTTCTGCGACAGATTAGACAGCCTTGACCACCTCAAAATGCGAAGCGTTTTGAAGTGAAAAAAGAAGATATACTGCCTGCAATTACAGTTGATAGGCTTTAATGTGGTGGGACCCGATTATGCAACAGACTGTGGAAAGCAACAAGACTTGTATACTTTCACTGCAAAAGGAGACTGCATAAGATCTGGACTTCTCGGAAGATTTATGTTTAATTTCGCATAAACTTGAAGATTTACAGGCGAATTTCCAACGGGTTGGAGTGAGGATGGAACTTCAAGTGACTAGACAGGGAACAGAGTTGAGGATGACAAGTAACCAACAACAGAAAGCATCAAGCAACACCAGTGGAATAAATGTAAAGGAAGTCACGTCTTCCATTTACAGATAGAGTTGGCAAAGACGAGGATATTGATGACAGGACAAGAAAAAATAAGACAATCGTCATAATTCTGAAATCCGTTGGGATATCTGCTACTATCATCACAAAGTAACAGGATTCAGATTATCAAAACAAAAGTGCAGTCAGTGTTTCTATATGCTACGAAGATTTGGCTTCACAATGTCATCAAAATCACTACCCACACCTGGCAGGAGATTTTCGTCAACAGCTCCGTTGCTGAAGACCAGATCGCTGGCCAGAAAAGAAAAATAACAAGGAACTCTAGAAACTAAACTATCAAGAATACATCACTCGAAAAATATGCAAGTGAAAACAGAGATTCATTGCATTCACAAATTGAGTCGTGTTGTTCACATCACGCTACAGATTCACTGGAGAAAACTGAGTTAGAAACAACGAGTTATGCATTGGTTTAAACAGTGACATCAAAGCGACCGTGTAATTTGCAGATAGAAGCTCATGGCTAATCGTGCTGCAAGCTGGAAGAAAAAATGTAAAGAAGAGTGGGAAATGATGACGTGGTACTGAAGCTTTATGTTGCACTCGGAACCCAGGAGAATGCTAATAATTTTAAAAACGAAAGCAGTGATCTGATAATGCTTCTTCCACAAAGTTCAGATTTCAACAATTTCTGTACAAATTCTGAAACGAATAAGAAATCCACTAGAATTTACTGATTGAGAAATGTACTGACGATTGATAAACAACCGCATATTTACTCTGTAGGGCTTATGAGCGTCAGACCGCATATATATTTGTTCATCTTACAGTCGTACAATGAAGGATCTATCGGCAGTGAAACACAAACAGTCTAATGTAAAACCAAAGAAAGCATGATTGGAATATTTGGGGTGACCTGATACTAATCACTTTCAATTTCCTATGGAGGAAATATTGTCCTGAAGAGCTTCATCAATGAATTGGGAAAGTGCCTACATTGATCATCCTACCAAGACGACAAACTAGAGCAGATGGGGAATGATAGCACGAAGCCTCTAAGTGAGGTAAAAGGTGAATCAACATAACTCTAAGACATAAATTTAAGCGTGCAGAAGAATCTACAATTTCAGTGTTTAATCATTTATGTTCAGTTAAATTTTATATGTTCCATAAATGTTTCACTCTACTAATATGACCTATATATGTAGAAGACGAGTGAGAAATATGGTTATATATTTAAATTACAAAGTTTAGATGTCAGTTTTACAAGTATTAGAATTTACATTTTCAGAAAGTTTGAAAAGATTAAAGATTGAGCGAAGAAATATTTACTTTTCAATTAGATCCTCATATCTGGCTCTACTCTAATATATATAGCATTTTTTCACAATACACAACAGTTTACCAAACAAGTGGTGATATGTTTGTTGACAATAATTAAACAGTGTCAAAATGTCAATGGTTTGATAATTAATGAAGAAATTCAGTACAAATTTAAAAGTTAGAAAAGGATAGAATAAATTAATTCACAAGGATAACCCGTAATTAAAGATGAAGTGATCAAAATAAAAATAAAAGAATTTGGACAATTATAATTTAATAGGGGGAGGAGGGCGAAGTAGTCCTGTCTTGTAACGATGGCCACGGTAAGCAAAGTGACTGTACAAATTTCTTTTGAACACATAAGCTTGGTTTCTTCTGGTGGATTCCAATTGCTTCAGCTGTCTGTAGAAGACGAACGCGTAGAGCAAAATTAAGATTAGTCGGAATGCGACAAATAATTTTCACACTGAGACCCGAATTAGCCACCCATTCTTCCAATTGCCGATGACCTATCCAATGAGCCACAGTTATCTGTCGTTATTTCTTGAATACAGCTTTGTGTTTTCCCTTGACCGATTGTGTTGCATTTAAATTTATGATGGTTTTTTTTCAAACTCAAGCAGTGTGATCTGGTCGACGTCATATAAGCTATGATATGGAGATAACATGGAGGCTAACACTTGTGTAACGGATATTAATCAGAGGTAATTAGTCGAGGAGAAGATTCTGGGAGATTCCGACTGCGTGGAATATTTATGTTTATTGTCACAAAATCTCGAAGATATAAGTGCGAAATTCAACATGTTTGCAGAAGGAGTAGAGAAGATGGGTAATCAAGTGAACGTAAAATAGACAGAGGTGACAGAGATACTTATGACTATCACCTGAATAAATCTGAAAGAGGCCACTTTTTCACTTGTTGCAACTACAGTTAGCGCGGATGAAGATTCCAGAGACAGGATCGAAGAGCATGATAGATTTTCATCCAATGAAACCAGTGTGGAAATCTATCGCACTCAGTATAGAGAAAAATATATGGATTTCCCACATTAACGTCACTAATGTCGGTTAGCACTTCTACATTTTTCTGAGACTTGACAGACGTATCACCAAAGACACTTTGAACAGCTGGCTCCAGAATTTTATCGACATCTGCCTTCATTTATTGATGGATCTCTTATATTCCCGTAATAGATATTAGTGAAACGCAGTTAACATGGCAAACCCTCACTGTGTCGTAATTAGGGCAAATTGGAGTGAAATATGTTTTTGTTATTGCGACTTCCATATCTGGCCAAACCTCGAACTGACAAGAAATTATGAATTTGTAAATGCCCTGATCGGACTCATATGCAGTTTTTGATGGCGAGTAGATCAGAGAGATAGTAGGACAGCTCAGCATGCATCTTCAAATAACCCCCAAGTCGGAAAAATATTAATGGATAGGAGATTTCGGGACGACTGGGGACCTATTTTGTTTAGTGTTTCTCACATGATCTCTATATCAGATATGGAAATATAACTGCATGGAAGCTGACGACATTAGATTGTTATTGGTACATGCTAAGCAGTTAAAGCCATAATTATCTTTAATCTAAAGTAGTAATCATACTGTAAATATAAAATAACTATTTCATTTTAACTGTTCTATTTTAGACACATTGCCCATTGAGTTAGTGACTTGTATTTTTTCTCATTGTGTGGGATTAGTGTCCATTTAATCATCAGTTGTATGTTGTAACTTTGAGGTACAGTAAGATAAAGTATATGGGATTACCAAAAATAGTACACGTTAGGGTTTCAGTGTGCTTTTTAGAGTTTCATTTTAAACTTATTAAGAAAGACAACATTTTCAGTTTCATATAATAATAATAATTCACTGTTCAAGGTGAATTTTTAGATATTATTTGTTGAGATATTACGCTTAAATTTGATAAGATTAGATACTTTCTGAAAATATAGAAAATATCCCAATTTAGACATTTGGAAAGCAGAAAGATTGAGTGAAGAAATATTTACTTTTCAATTAGATCCTCATATCTGGCTCTACTCTAATATATATATATATATATATATATTTATATATATATAGCATTTTTTACAATACACAACAATTCACCAAATAAATGGTAATATGTTTGTTAACAATAATTAGTCAGTGTCAAAAAGTAAAAATATCTGAATACGTCATTTACAACTGTGTCATTCCAACTGCCTGTAAAAGCAGTGATTGAACAACCAGACAAAGAATGTTGAACAGTGCGTTTTTCCGCAATAAATCGTGTATTTGAGATAACGCATTGTGCGACATTGCAGATAGCCTCGACCACCTCAAAATGCGAAGCGTTTTGAAGTGAAAAAAGAAGATATACTGCCTGCAATTACAGTGGATAGGCTTGAATGTGGTGGACCGGATTATGCAACAGACTGCGGAAAGCAATAAGAAGCTAGAAGATCTGGACTTCTCTGAAGGTTTATGTTTGATTTCGCATAAACTTGAAGATCTACAGGCAAAATTCCAAAAGGTTGGAGTGAGGATGGAACTTCATGTGCCTAGAGAGGAAACAGAGTTGAGGATGACAAGTAACCAACAGCAGCAAACATCAACCAACAACAATGGAATAAATCTAAAGTAGGTCACGCCTTTCACTTACAGATACAGGTAGCAAAGACGAGGATATTGATAACAGGTTAAGAAAAAACTAGACAACCGTCATAATTCTAAAATCCGTTGGGATATCTGCTACTATCATCACAAAGTAACAGGATTCAGATTATCAAAACAAAAGTCCAAAACAAAACAAACAAAAGTTTCTATATGCATCAAAGATTTGGCTTCACCATGTCACCAAAATCACTTCCCACATCTGGCAGGAGATTTTCGTCAACAGCTCCCTTCAATCCTTGTTGAAGATCAGATGGCCGGCCATGAAAAAGACATAACAAGCAACTCTAGAAACTAAACAATCAAGAATACATGACTCGAAAATTATGCAAGAGAAACTAGAGATTGACTGCATATGCAAATTGAGGAGTGTTGCGCTACAGATTCACAGGAGAAACCTGAGTGAGAAACAACGAGTTATGCATTGATTAAACAGTGACGTTAAAGTGATCGAGTAAGTTGGAGATAAAAGCTCATGGCTAATCGTGCTGCAAGCTGGAAGAAAAAACCTAAAGAAGAGGCTGAAATGATGACGTGGTAGTGAAGCTATATGTTGCACTTGGAACCCAGGGGGATACTAATAATTTTAAAAACGAAAGCAGTTTTCTGATAATGCTTCTTGTACAAAGTTAAGATTTTAACGTTTTCTGTACAAATTTCAAAACGAATAAGAAATCCACTAGAATTTATGATTGAGAAATGTACGAAAATAATCATACTGACGATTGATAAACAACAGCATTTTTTTCTGTAGAGCTTATGAGCGTCAGACCGCATATATTTGTTCATCTTACAGCCATACAATGAAGGATCTATCGGTATTGATACACGAACAGTCCAATGTAAAACCAAAGAAAGCATGATTAGAATACTTGAGGTGACCTGATACTGATCATTTTCAATTTGTTATGAAGGAAACATTGTCTGGAAAGCTTCATCAATGAATTGGGAAAGTGCCTACAATGATCATCGTACCAAGACGACAAACCACAGAAGATGAGGAATGATAGCACGAAGCCTCTAAGTGAGGTAAAAGGTGAATTCACATAACTCTAAGACATAAATTTAAGCGTGCTGAAGAATCTACAGTTTCAGTGTTTATTCGTTTATGTTCGATTCAATGTTCAATGTTCGATAACTGGTTTACTACACTTATATGACCCATATATGTAGGAGACGAGTGAGGAATACGGTTATATATTTAAATTACAAAGTTTAGATGTTACTTTTACAAGTATTAGAACATAAATTTTCATGAAGCGTCTAATCTTATCCAATTTATGTCTTATATCTCAACAAGTAATATCTAAAAATTCACCTTGAACAGTGAATTATTATTATTATATGAAACTGAAAATGTTGTCTTTCTTAATAAGTTTAAAATGAAACTCTAAAAAGCACACTGAAACCCTAACGTGTACTATTTTTGGTAATCCCATATACTTTATCTTACTGTACCTCAAAGTTACAACATACAACTGATGATTAAATGGACACTAATCCCACACAATGAGAAAAAATACAAGTCACTAACTCAATGGGCAATGTGTCTAAAATAGAACAGTTAAAATGAAATAGTTATTTTATATTTACAGTATGATTACTACTTTAGATTAAAGATAATTATGGCTTTAACTGCTTAGCATGTACCAATAACAATCTAATGTCGTCAGCTTCCATGCAGTTATATTTCCATATCTGATATAGAGATCATGTGAGAAACACTAAACAAAATAGGTCCCCAGTCGTCCCGAAATCTCCTATCCATTAATATTTTTCCGACTTGGGGGTTATTTGAAGATGCATGCTGAGCTGTCCTACTATCTCTCTGATCTACTCGCCATCAAAAACTGCATATGAGTCCGATCAGGGCATTTACAAATTCATAATTTCTTGTCAGTTCGAGGTTTGGCCAGATATGGAAGTCGCAATAACAAAAACATATTTCACTCCAATTTGCCCTAATTACGACACAGTGAGGGTTTGCCATGTTAACTGCGTTTCACTAATATCTATTACGGGAATATAAGAGATCCATCAATAAATGAAGGCAGATGTCGATAAAATTCTGGAGCCAGCTGTTCAAAGTGTCTTTGGTGATACGTCTGTCAAGTCTCAGAAAAATGTAGAAGTGCTAACCGACATTAGTGACGTTAATGTGGGAAATCCATATATTTTTCTCTATACTGAGTGCGATAGATTTCCACACTGGTTTCATTGGATGAAAATCTATCATGCTCTTCGATCCTGTCTCTGGAATCTTCATCCGCGCTAACTGTAGTTGCAACAAGTGAAAAAGTGGCCTCTTTCAGATTTATTCAGGTGATAGTCATAAGTATCTCTGTCACCTCTGTCTATTTTACGTTCACTTGATTACCCATCTTCTCTACTCCTTCTGCAAACATGTTGAATTTCGCACTTATATCTTCGAGATTTTGTGACAATAAACATAAATATTCCACGCAGTCGGAATCTCCCAGAATCTTCTCCTCGACTAATTACCTCTGATTAATATCCGTTACACAAGTGTTAGCCTCCATGTTATCTCCATATCATAGCTTATATGACGTCGACCAGATCACACTGCTTGAGTTTGAAAAAAAACCATCATAAATTTAAATGCAACACAATCGGTCAAGGGAAAACACAAAGCTGTATTCAAGAAATAACGACAGATAACTGTGGCTCATTGGATAGGTCGTCGGTGATTAAAAGAATAGATGCCTAATTCGGATCTCAGTATAAATGTCGTCACTCACTTGGGATGCGGTATATCTAGCGGAAAGAGCAAAAAAAATGAAGCAAATGTTTTATATTATGCAATATCAAAAGATAGCATGCCATTTTTGACTTTAGTATACATTTTACCTTTTTGTTCTACTTAGATTGCTAATCTCAAGTATGTATACATTTAGATGACATGACCGTTTTGTTACAAAAATGTCAAATAACCGCTGTTTACATTACTGAAATATTCTAAAAACATCCTGTTTCATTATTCTTGGTAAAACAAACTGCGGCGATTCAACATTTATTTATCTTAAAAAACATCGCAAATCCCAAGCGTGGGTTGCATATAAACTATCCAAGTGTGGATATTACGAATGACTTAGAAGCAAAATGAAGTCTTACAGTCATGTGATACACTCAGATTATTATTAGGCATTTGAAACATGAAAATTAAATTCACATTTCTTTATCCATAACGTGAGTTAGTGGCCCAGTGGTTAGCACTCGTGCCGACCATGCACATGATCCAGGGTTCGATCTCCTGCCAACGAACAACCGATTTCAATGGTCAGCCTACAAAATTTACACTACCGATATCACATGATGAAAATTCTATATCTGTACCAAAAAGAACTGTGTGTAATGAAGATATAATCAAAAATTCAAAAAATATTATCATTGTAACGGGTTATAGGTCGAATAAAAGGCTTCTGCAACACACTTCCAATTCACCCTGTTCCCCAGTCTATATTCCAGTTAGCTCCACAATGAACCCTAAGCTTGCATTTCTCCCTGTTTCACATGATCATCACTATATCACTTTTGGACCAAGCTGCAATGCTCATCACTTTCCATTTGGTTCCTTCTGGAGCTCTAATACAGTGCTGTATGTCATTCAATGATCACTTCAGCGAATGTCTAGTCGATCCTCAATTCTTCCTGCATATTTCGTCGTCTGTCAGTATTATGGCAGGCAACAATATTTTTCACTCTTATTCTGAGCAATTTCCGGTAAACGTTTAGCACATTCTTGTGAATTTTACAAATTAAGGAATTATTTACTGGCTGAAATGAAAATTCTGTCTTCAGCATTATTATTACTAACATTTGCTAACTGTAATCTGACTAGAACACACTCAACCACACAACCACATTGATTCCGCTTAGACCTCTGCTATCACTTTCGAATGGCTATGTGAATGTCCACAAACATCCATTCCCTAACCTTTCACCTACAAGTGGAGTTTCAGTTTGCAGCCTCTTCAGTATATGATTAGTCCTTCTCATTCGTTCTCCAACTATTTCTTTTCTTGAAGGTTTTTAACTCGTTTGGTACCTACCAGAATTTCCTGCTTATTATGGACTCTGATAGGCCGTCTAATTTTCAAGGCTGGGAGATATGTAGTCTTCAGCAGAGTGAATGACGTGATTTTTTATTTCTTCAGCGTTTGTTTAAGTTATTTTAATACTGATAATCAGCTTCTCGGCCGTGAGATGCTTGCGGCTTTCTTAAGACTGATTTGAATCTAGTGTTTAGTCACTCCTTCGTGCTAGTTAGCAGAGGCGCTTTTGAAAGTTTTGGTCTTTTTATTATTTTTTTCCAATGGCAATACCTACCTAATTGGTTTCTAGTACACATCAAATACAGTAAGGCTGGCAAAATTTCACATTATAACCACACCTGCTTACCGCTACAAACAGTTTAAGATAAGAAAGTTGTAAAGCCTAAATACCTCACACCATACAGGTTAAAATGAGTAGAACAAAGCAGTTAACCAGGTTTAAAAGTTCCTCATCAGTTCATACACAGTTTCGCAACGATTGTGTTACCACTGAGTTCAGAAATCTGTACACATCATTTTGAATGTCAAACCGTTATCCACTAAGCGATTATTGTCACATTTAACCTCCAGTTGCCTGACTCTTATCAAATTTCAGTTGATTTTAAGACTAAATGTGATGAACCTAAATGGCGATTGTGAACCACAGGTTGGTTTGACATATCAATGAATTAAGAAAGGTCAACATTAGGTAGAAATAGATGACAGGAAGATGAATTACATTCAGAAAAGTGAAAAATTGAATTTGTCAGATTCAAATGCAAAAGGATGGAAAAATAAGATAAGTGAATTGTAGTCATTAAAATAAAATACATACAGTTTAGGAATGTTTACATTAAAATGCCTTTGTGGCCCATTGATTAAGTCCCTGGCACTTGAAATGTAGTGCTCAGGGTTTCATTTTCGGTTAGAGTGACTCATCAGGAAATGCAGGAGGAAGTGCACATCCATGCTTTGACTGATTTTTACTGTCCGACAATGCAAACTCTTATTTATTGCTGTTGTCAGTACTTTCTGAGGAAAACCTCACTTATAGTTTAGCAAGAATCCCTTACGAAGTCTTTAGAAATTGATAAAAGTTTGAAAAACACTAATCACATTTGAGAAAACGCAGAAAGAATATCTTGGACATATTAGGCTATCTGACTTTAGTATCGTGTCCACGGCAAACTCATAAAAATTATCATTCGTCTCGTTACATATTAGGGTGAATGTTTCCAGAATAATAACACTATGGCGATTGAACAACAATAACAAGCTTGGCTTTACTCTGAGCCACATGTTTCTAAACGTTATAGAAGTTTCGACTTGCTTTTATATTATTCCTATACGAAATCGTCACGTAAAACGGAGATCTACAGTATATAACTTGACAGAATTTCGGTTCAATATGCGATATGGTGTAAAACTGAACATATCCTTGATGTTTGCAGCAGAGCAAGCGGTACGTTCTGAAATCCACTCAGAAATGACAAGGAACTGTTCTTTAAAGACGTTAACTGATGGTTGAAACAAAGTTTAAATGAGGGATTGCAGTTCATTTTGCTCTCTAGAAATTTAGACTAGAAATATCTTAAGGAACTCGACGGATAGTGAAAGCAAGGCTGTTGCAATTCATAATGAAATATTTGCGAAATATGATCTAATTTGTTCTAGTATTATTATTATTATTTAGATGTCTATTGAGACTAACGAAATCTCCACAACCCGACAGAACTACTGCTTATTAGTGACTAACTAAATGGCGTACCTCATGCATCTGTAATGCAATTTCATGATCACTGACTTCATTATGTTCAGTATAAGGACAGATAATTACTGATGGTGAAAACAGCAAACCACACTAAGTGAGAGAATTAAATTACAGGTCAATGGATTCCAACCTTCTGGTTTAATAGTGAGCACAGCCACTTGAAAACCTGAATATCCTGGAATCGCGCTGCTGAAGATTTCTGGACTAAACTCAGATTACTGTCCACTACACTTTGACTTTTCAACAGTCTGATTGTAGGGATTTCATTGATTTCTACTTTGTCCACCGATTTGTATTAGTCAGAAAATCACAGGACCTACTGACACTGGATACTGGACTGGTCAATAATATTCGCCTTTTGATGCTAGAAGGCAGGACCTTCTAGTTACAAGTCATGGTCGTAGACCACTCAACTACTGGAACCCAAATAAATGACTCACGAATGACAACTCCTACAATATCGTGATTTCAATGCGCTCAGCAGCCAATATATTTGGTGAGTATCTGACCTTACACCCGACCTAGTGAAACCCACCAGAACTCCAAAAGACTTCATTCTGTAGCCAGTAGATAGGCAGCATCAGATTATTTCTCAAAAGTTTAAATGTCTATTCTAGTTATATCGGTCGCTGACAGAATTTCGCTTTGGGAAAATATACTGACAAAGCGTGAAAATAAAATGAATATGGTTTCATAAGCCACAGTTAAGTAGCTCAGAAAGTATTCTTTATTTTCTTTTTCTTTTATCCTTCTCGTTCCCCAGTGGAACATAGGGCTTCAAGCCAGTGGCTTGAAGATTCTGTAGCAGTGTTTATTTTACAGGATGGGGTTGCTAGCCTCATGCCCAGCCTCTCCTCTTCACCAGCATTATTTCTGGATGAGCGAGGTAAAGGAGTGCGTCGGTGGCCGGGGATCGAACCCCGGACCATGTGCATGGTCGGCGAGCGTCCTAACCGCTATGCCACCGACGCCAGAATGTATTAGAGAAGCAAAAGTTATTCTGAAACTTCCTGATACACACCTTTGAGTTACACCTAGAGTTTTCACTTAAACATAGGCGGGAATGAAGATTCTTCACAGAAGGACTCATTGTGCACTTGGCTATGTTGTTGGTATCATTGATCTTTGAACACTGGTTTGACAGGACAAGTTAACCCATAGTGAATTACATTTCCTATTAGATTTCAAAATACTTTTTTCGTTTGTGTTAATCAGTTTACAGTAGAAATGCCTATGTATGTGCATATATTGCACTCGAACCATTGTAAGTTCACTAGTCTAATATTTTCTTGCTGGTCATAACTGAAAAACAAGTGGAAAGAGTAGGCGGTGGTCCAAAATCTCTACTCCCGGAAATCAATCTAATCACAACAGAACCTAATCACTGACTTCAGTTTTGCAAATTTATTGTATGTTTCATAGTATTCACATATTTGTGGAAAGTGGATAAACTGTTGTAATATATCCAATGATGAGTATCTCTAATTAAATGGGATGTGAAATAAAGTACTTAGGCTGCTGAGTGGAAGTTCGAAGTATTTATTACCAATAGGGGCATTCTATTACATAAAAATAGTAATTTTTGCAGTTAATTGAAGCTCTGACTAAATGTTTCCCAATATAATTCAGGAACCTACAGCTGATGTTTATGAAATTTCAATTATGTTCAGTGTTATTCACTTTCTGCCATTGTGAATGGCTTTATTTATGTTGATGAATATTCGTTTTCAGGTGAATTTTGAACCGCTAACGTAGTACGTTGATGATTCAGAGGTGAAATCCTCGTCGATCATGCAAATATGTTGTCTAGAATCCCATTCCTGTCTGATGTGGTTATGAGCATCTCCCGGCTTACTAATCACTACTGATCCAAGCGGAATGAGGAGTTCGGAGTATGGCCCACAACTTCACCTCATGAAGACAATATCACCT
The DNA here is from genome assembly GCA_944472155.2 of Trichobilharzia szidati. Classification (NCBI taxonomy): domain Eukaryota; kingdom Metazoa; phylum Platyhelminthes; class Trematoda; order Strigeidida; family Schistosomatidae; genus Trichobilharzia; species Trichobilharzia szidati. The sequence goes on along the minus strand of OX235277.1, from coordinate 62,788,161 downwards.
ACACTGAAAATTCAAGGCTTCAGAACTGCTGCCCTGTACTTCTCTCGGAACTCAAGGAGAAAAAACAGTTCAACTGAAGTCTTTCGTTAACGTGTATTCTATTGAAAATTAGCAAATTTCTCGTTTTAAAAAAGGTAAAGTTTTATGTACAAGAGCTAATGAGCACATATTTGCACTTTCACAAATTCGAGAGTTCTTGAATGAGAGTTAGCAAGAAGAAGGAGGGATTATTATAGGCGAGAACATGAAATGCATTGGTGTGGAGAAAACGTGTCATTATTTAGGTATACTACTGATTTGGAAATGTGACTAATGTTCTGCAGCTTAAAAGGAAAACGAACCGCGTTTTAAGCATCTGACAGAAATGAAAGAATGTATCAGTTAAATATGCATAATATTCCTGCAACTTTAAAGTGAAAGCAATGTTTCTTCATAGCTCTTGGCACAAGCGTCATAGGCTACTGCACACATTCGTCAGCAGTTTCCGTCTCTCCATACTGAAAATATGATGGCCAGCCAGCGAGGGTAAACCAAAAGGAACTCTGATATCGAGCGAAGAAACAACCGATCGCCTAACAGAAATGCAGAGGAAAATGAAGATTAAGTCAGGATACACTGAGCACACAATGATATCAGACGAGTGGAATTTCAGCGAGAAACGAAGACTTTGGAAAGGTATCCTTCTTTGACATTGAAAAAAGGATCTACATTAGTGGAGATTCGTGGAGACAGCTGTAAAATTCTTCAGGTAAGAGACTGAAACAGTGATGTGTTTAAAGATTTGCATTTCACTCAGAAGTCAACAGAATAATAATAATAATTATATGTTACAGGTTTCACTAATGTTAAATATCATGACGCAACAGGAAATGGGTGTCCGACCACTCATGTGACCTCCTGTTGCATACGAAATTCAATCACGTGAACTAACAAACAGTTTGAGAATATACCAGATTTAAAAATGGTTTGTGCGTGGGCTTTACATTTGTGTCTGAAAACACAATTACATGATGACGCTGTTGTAAGCGAATAATACTACAGACTTTCGACATGCATCAGATGACTGAAAGTGTTATCACTCGTGAAAATCACAACTGCTGTAAAATCACATCAGCGTGAAAGCAAGAGTCATACGTCATTTTTTCAAGTTGAGTAGAACTCAGATAAAAGTGAGTTAACAATAAATGTACATATGAATACACAAGTTGAATTATTTGGAAACATTGAACGGTAAAAAGACCCATTGTTGGCTGGATGTTCCAATTCCTTAATTCTTTTAGATGCTAAACGTTTTCAAATCGTGGAAAATACTCATCAGGACTTGAGGGAGAGAAGAACAAGAAGTTCAGCAAAGATATCTGTCTTTTCCACGGTTTCATTTTCAAAAGTAGCCGTACAGTCGCAAAAATACATTTATACTACTTTACGTAGATACAGTAATCACATTATTCCGCATAAAGACAAAGAGTATAGGTGACAATTAAATTCAGATTATTATGAAAATTTGAAAGTGAGAAAATAGATAACAATGGCTTTAGAAACAATAATACACAGGGTTAGAACATAGATGCCTACTGTATAAAATTGTCTTTCTAACGAAGGCAGATTTAAACGGGATGGGCATGGAAACAGATTGAACTGGATGTCTGTTTTCTATAACTGAATGTGAAAGAATGAAAGGGACAATTATATGGAAAATGAAAATTAGTGGGATAAACTGAACTAGATCCACGCAACATGTATTACCTGGACTGGTTTATTTTGAGAACATAGCTTTGGCTTCTAAATGGATATGGTGCATTAGTTCTTCCTTGTTGTTAGTGTAAGATTTTGTATTTACATTCGGTCTTCATGTCACACTTAGTGTTCGTCTAACTTATATTTTCGTGATCTCTTAGATAATCCCTGACACTTTTTACGAGGTCATCATTAATCTAAAGGTTTGACGACGAGTTGACGTCATTTACAGAAAAGTTAGGAAATCTGGAAGTACTGGACAGCTCTTCAATCCTAGCGTCAGGCTCTTAACCGGCGTGTGCTACTGAGGTTCGCGTAATATATTTTAAGCAAACTGGTAGAAGCTGGATATCATGCACTTGTGACCTCTATGTTTGCGCACTGAGAATCAGGCACAAACTAGAACGAATTGCCCGCTCAGCAACACTATGCTTTCAAATGATTCTATAACTAATTTCACCGCACGATGAAACCCTCCATCCAATAAAGGATATTTGTGTCATACATTGAAGTTGATTAAGTCTGCGGGTCATAGCAAAACAAACTTTTCATGATTTCCTTTAAGCCTTGAATAGTTAGAGAGGAAGCGGTCAAGTGTGGTTTAAGTTTCCTCAGTTTGTCAGTGTTATGTGATTGTGCATTACATGTTTAAAGGAATGCTGAAATCATATCGTATGTTACATGAGGGTGTTCTAAATGTTTTTCATTACAGTTCCTACATGAGCGGAATATCTCTTATGACGTTTGCTACATTAAAAGCGAAAACACCACACTGTTGCTTTTCTCTTCACTTAATAAAGCTGTATCCTTCAATTCATCATGTAACCCACACATATAGAGTCAATGTAAGGCAACAAAATCTGAACATTTTACACATGTACAGTACACAAATCTGTGATTTCATGCATGTGTATCCCTCATGGACACTACAGATCCGTTCAAGCCCATGTTCGCCCTTAATCGTCAAACTTTTCACTTTAAAGAAGGTTAAAATAATAACACGGACATTTTCCGTTAAAAATTATGGAAAACAAAATCCACTTTGAATAAGAGCCTATTTAGAGAAACACCTTGATGATCTTTGGAACTTTCTACATAAATATTGTTTAAGTAAATTTGAAAGTCATTCAACAGAAGACAAATTGAATCTCTCCATTTGACACAGACTTAAATTTTCTCAGTTTTGACATAGCATTTGTGTGAAGGAATTCTTTGGAATACGCAATAATCTGTCTTTACCCCACATGTGTGTTTATTCTGTATATATAAACGATTCAGTACAAAGCTTCATCTCTATGATTAACTTGAACAATGCTGGAATAACATGACTAGCAAGATAGTATGATACCATCCAGTTAAATCCGTTTTTCTTAACAACTGCATAATATCTAAAAGACTTTTAATATTAGCGTAAAACAAATGGACACATTTTAGTTATTAAGCACCAAGATGAAGGCCATTAGTACTACGTGATTAAACAGAAGAAAGATAAAATAAAAGGTGTCATTAGGATTGTTATTTAAGAACGGAAGCCGGAAATTGAGTAGATGTGAATCGTCTAACAAATTCCGTTTCTCACTGTAGGATAATCTTACAAATATATCTGCGTTGATTAAAGTCCTTTCAAACAAATTTGATCCATTAGCCTGTTTACTTAGATATCTTAATGGCTTCCTTCTTTATGCTCAATGATTAGAATACTTGAGTGACTCATATATTCATATTAAATTTCTTGACAAGATCTAGTGAAAAATTTTTACAGTGGTGACCAAATGTATTCAACTGCGGTGTGAACGCAAGAAACAGGTCTCTACGTTACTCTGCATAGCCGCCAAAATTCCGTTGAGACATGCGCTATCACGAGACGTTTGGAACTCAGGAAAAAGACGATCATTCTCCAACACTTTATCAGTTCTCTTAGACAACAATAATGACATCAAAACCTTAATCGACCTCAGCAGTCCCGTGGTGCAGCTCTACAACCAGTGTAGGTTTCTAAATACCAAACAAGTACTGTAAGACAAAGTTAGTTATCAAAGTTATCAACTATAGAAGGTACCTGAGAATCAACTAGAAGATTCGCAACGAGTTGGGATCTCAAGCTCTTACAGAAAAACCCCACTCCAAAGGTTTCCGCAGACAGTCACTGGTCAGAATCACTTCTATTCACTCAAATAAGCTCACATCGTTAAACAACACACTTTAAGTGTACACACCGCCACAGAGAGAAGTACCACAATTGAAGACTAAGCAAGGACAAGGGCAAATAAGGAAGGTCAAAAATGAATTTGTCAGATGGAATTGTCCAAGAAATGATATACAGTCTGATGAAAAATATGTATATTAATTAAAAATATAAGTGAAATATCGAAATAAGTATAACTACCACGAATCGATCCTCAAGGAGGGATTTCTCAAATAATTTGTGCATTACAGTGACGTTATTTGATCAACCGAAGGCGTCATTCAAGGACGACGTGTAGATGTTTCAAGGTTTAAAATGTATGATAATTTTTCGCCTCCTGCTGATATGCTTCTACTTTTGTGTTTCTTTTCATGAATTCATAAGTGAATTTGACAAAGTCACTTCATCTGTGTCCATTTTTTATCTTTGAATTAGATTCATTCTTACTGCTTCTCTCAACACACAACAAATTACGACTAATCAGTGAAATGCAACGGTCTCTTGCTTCTCGATTACATCTCTAGTGATTAGACGACACGTCTGAAATAATGTCTAGACGTTTCCTTGTTGACGAATAGACTTTTCAGTTAGTTGCCACATCTTATCGTGGATACTCTGCTGACGATTTCATATAACTGAATTTTTCTTCGAATGAGTGATTAACAGACATGAAATGTGTTTTGATCAAAAAAGGCTAAAATTTTGCAATATTATACTGCGCCATTGAGTCAGGTAGATTTCTGGGATATCATGCTTACACTGAACTAAATACACATATACGTTTCGAAAGACTTATAAAATATCATCATTGACAACGTTCATCATAATTGTCATCAAGAAACTCCTTTGTCTTCCCAGTGGAAAATTGAGTTTCCCTTCAAAACGCCGAGGTCTCAGTAGTGGTGTGTAAGTCTTTCATGAAGTGAGATTGCTAGTGATGCACCTTACCTTTCCTCGCTCTTTCACGTTTCTTCCGCTGACATTGATAAGTGGCTACATCACCTCGATTTGCTCTATGCTCACTTGGAGTCTACTGTCTTAAAAGAATCTTCTGTCAATAATTCTGATTTTGCATTTAGATCTTCGAGTTTATGTATCAGTATACATAAATATTTCGCGAAGCGTAAACCTTCTAGAATCTTATCGTCTGATAAAAACCTTTGATAACTATCCGTTACACAATTGTAAACTTCAATGTTATCTTCTTATCACTGCATATATGATGTGTACCAAATCAAACTGCTTTAGTTTGAGAAAACCATCATGAATTTAAATGCAACACAGTCAGTCAAGTGAAAATGCAACACTCTATTCAAGAAATAACAACAGATAACCGTAGCTTATTGGATAGGTCGTCGTCAATTGAAAGAATGGTTGCCTAATTCGGATCTCAGTGTGAAAGTCGTCACTCACTTGAGGTGCGGGTACATCCGGCGGAAAGGTCAAAAATCAAATGAAGCAAATGCTTAATATTAAGCAATAACAAAAGGTGGCAACCATTTTCTACTTAGTTTTCTCACCTAAAGTAAGTATACATTAAGATAACATGACTGCTTTTTCATAAAAATGTCAAATAACCGCTGTTTACATTACTGAAATAATAATCTAAAAACAACCTGTTTCATTATTCTTAGTAAAAAAAACTGCGACGATTCAGTATCTGTTTATCTTAAAGAACACCGCAAATGCGAAGCGTGGGCTGTATAAAACTATTCATGAGTGGATATTACGAAATGACGTAGAAGGAAAATTAAGCCAAAAAGTCGTGTAATACACTCAAATTACTATTAGACATTTGAAACATTAAAATGTAGTTCACATATACGTATCCATAACGTGCTTCAGTGGTACAGAGGTTAGGACTCTTGCTGAACTTTCATATGATCCGCGGTTCGATCTCCTGTCGACGCACACCTGACATCGATGGTCGACCTACGAAATTTGGGCTAACAATTTCACATGATGAAAATTCCATAACTGTACCAAAAAGAACTGTTTGTAATCAAGCTATAATCAAAAAATCAAAAAATATCATCATTGTAATCGGTTATATGTCGCATAAAGGGCTTCTGAAGCACACTTTCAATTAGTCTTGTTCCTCAGTGTATTTTCCAGCTAGCCTCAAGATGAACCATAAGGTTGAATTTCCCACCGTTTCACACTATCTTCAGCATATCACTTTTGGTTCAATGCTGGAACGCTCATCACTTTCCATTTGGTTTCTACCGGAGCTCAAACCTGGTGATGTATGTCACTCAATGATCACCTCAGCGAACGTCTAGTCGATCCATATTTATTCTCGCATATTTTGTCATCTGTCATTATTATTGCAGCCAGCAATATTTTTGACTCTAAGTTCGTGCAATTCTCAGTAAAATTTTAGCACATTCTTGTGAATTTTATAAATGAAGGAATAATTTACTGTCCACTACACCATGGCTTTTCAACAGTCTGATTGTAGGGATTTTAATTAGTTTCCACTTTGGTTACCTATTTGTATTAGTCAAAAAATCACCGGACCAACTGGCACTGGACAGCTGTTTCTTCATAGTTTCAGACTGGTCGATAGGGCTCGCCCTTCGATGTCAGAAGTCAGGACCTCCTAGGTAAAAGTCATGGTCTTAGACCATTCAACTACTAGAACCCAAATAAATGGCTCACGAATAAGTACAACTTCTACTAATTCGTGATTTCAATGCGCTCAGCGGCTAAGATCATCGATGAGTATTTTGACCTTACACATGACCTAGTGAAACCCACTAGAACTGCATGAGACTTCGTTCTGTAGCCAGTAGATAAGCAGCATCAGATTAATTATCAACAGTCCCAATGTCTATCCTAATGATATCGGTTGGTGACAGAATTTCGCTTTGGAAAAATTCCCTCATGAAGCGTGAAAGTAAAATAAATTTGGTTTCATAAAACACGGTTAAGTAGCTCAGAAAGTATTAAACAAGCAAAAGTTATTCTCTTACTTTCTGATACACACTACTGACTTACACGAAGGGTTTTCTTTCAAACATATGCGGGAACGAAGATTCTCCACAGAGGGACTCATTATGCACTTGGATATGTTGTTGGCATCATTGATCTTGGCACACCCGGTCGACAAGACAAGATAACCCATAGTGAAATAAAATTTCCTATCACTTTTCAAAATTCTTTTTCCGTTTGTGTTCATCAGTCTACAGTAGAAATGTCTAGATATGTGCATAAATTGCACTAGAACCATTATTATTTCACTAGTCCAATAGTTTTGCTGGTCATAACTCAGGAACAAGTAAGAAGGGTAGGTGGTCGCCCAGAAACTCTACCCCCCGTAAATCAATCTTATCACCATAGAGCCTAATTACTAACTTCAGTTGTCGCAATTTTATTATATGTATCATTGTAAATCATATATTTGTGGAAGGTGGATAAACTGTTGTAATATGTCCAAAAATGAGTATCTCTAATTAAGTGGGATGTGAAGTAAAGTATTTAGGCTAGTGAGGGGATGTTCGAAGTATTTATTACCAATAGAGACATTCTATTACATAAAAAAAGTAATTTTTGCAGTTAATTGAAGCTCTCACTAAATGTTTCTAAATCTAATTCACGCCTCTACGGCAAACGTTTATGAAATTCAATTATGTAGAGTGTTATTCATTTCCTGCTATTGTGAATCGCTCTAGCTATGTAGATGAATATTTGTTTTCAGGTGATTTGTGAACTGTTAACTTGGTGCGTCGGTGATTCACAGGTGAAATCCTCATCGCCCACACAAATATGTGGTCTAGAAACTAATTCCTGCCTGATATGATTATAAACACCTCCCGGTTTACTATTCACTAGTAATCCATGCGGAATAGGGAGTTCGAAGTATGGCTAGCAACTTCACTTCATGAAGACAATATCAGCTTCACTGGAAATTCAAGGCTTTAGAATTCCAGCCCTTTGCTTCACTTGGAACTCAAAGCAAGGAGAAAAAACTGTTCAACTGAAGTCTTTCGTTAACGTGTATTCTGTTGAATATTAGCGAAATTTTCGTTTTAAATAAGACGCAAAGATTTTATGTACAAGAGCTAATGAGCACATATCCACACTGTCACATATTCGAGAGATCTTCAATAAGAGTTAGCAACAAGAACTAGAGATTATTATCGGCGAGAACATAAAATGTATTAGTGTGTAGAAAACTTTTGTATAATTTAGATACACTACTGATTTGGAAATGTTGCCAATGTATTTCAGCTTATAATGAGAACGAACCGCGTGTTGAAGCCCCTAACAGAATAAGCTGAATGAATCCTTCAACATTAAAGTTAAAGCTATTCTTCTTCATAGCTCTTGACACAAGCGTCATAGCCTACTGCACACTTTCGTCAGCAGTTCCCATTCCCCTATACTGAAAATATGATGGCCAACCAGCAAGGGTAAATCAAAAGGAACCCTGATAATGAGCGAAAAAACAACCTATCGCTTGACAAAAAGGCAGAGGAAAATGAAGATTAAATTAGGATACACTGAGGACAAAGTGATATCAGACGAGTGGAATTCCAGTAAGAAAAGAAGACTTTGGAAAGGTATCCTTCTGTAATAGTGAAAATAGAATCTAAGTTGATGGAGATTCGTTGAGACAGATATAAAATTCGTCAGGGAAGAGACTGAAACAGTGATGTGTCGTTACAGATTTTCATTTCACTCTGAAGTCAACAGAATAGTAATAATTATTATATGGTACAGGTTTCAATAATGTTAAAAATCTTGACGCGACAGGAAATGTGTGTTCGACCACTCATGTGATCTCCTGTTGCATATGATATTCAATCCCGTGAACCAACAAACAGTTTAAGAATACACAAAATTTAAAAAATGGTTTATGCGTGGGCCTTACAAATGTGTCTGAAAAGAAAATTACATGATGACGCTGTTGTAAGCGAATGATACTTCTCTCAGACTACAGACATTTCACATGCATCAGATGACTGAAAGTGTTATCACCAGTGAAAATCACAACTGTTGTTTAATCACATTAGTGTGAAAGCAGGAGTCTTACGTCATTTTTTTCAAGTTGAGTAGAATTCAGAATAAAGTGAGTTAACAGTAAATATACATGTGAATATACAATTTGGATTAATTGGAAACATTGAATGTTAATAAGACCCATTGTTGGCTGGCTGTTCCTATTCTTAAATACTTTTAGATGCTAAACGTTTTCAAATCGTAGAAAATACTCATCAGGACTTAAGGTTGAGAAGCATATCCGTCTATTCTGCGACTTCATCCTCAAAATTAGCTGCAAAAAAAATTATATATACATCTACTACTTTACGTAGATACAGTAATCACATAATTCCACATAAAGACGAAGAGGATTATAGGTGATAATCAATTTCAGATTGATATGAAAATTTGAATGCGCGAATATAGATAACAATGGCTTTAGAAACAATAATACACAGGGTTAGAACATAGATGCCTACTGTATAAAACTGTCTTTCTAACGAAGGTAGAATTAAACGGGATGGGCATGGAAACAAACTGAAGTGAAAGTCTGTTTTCTATTACTGAATATGAAAGAATCAAAAGGATGAATAAACGGAAAAATGAAAATTAGTGGGATAAACTGAACTAGATCCAAGCTACGTGGATTGGTTGGGCTGGTTTATTTTGAGGACAGCTTCTGCTTCTCAATGAATATGGCAAATAAGTTCTCCCTTGTTGACAGTGTTAGGATTTTGTGCATAAATTTGGTCTTCATGTCACAGTTAGTGTCCGTTTTACCTTGAATTTCGTGATCACTTAGATAATTCGTAATACTTTTTCCGATGTCATCGTTAATTCAAAGGTTTGACAATGAGTTGACGCCATTTACAGAAAAGTAGGGAAACCTAGAAGTACCGGACAGCTCCTTCCTTCTAGCGTCAGGCTCTTAATCAACTTGCGCCACCAGGGTTCGCGTAATAGATATATATAGCAAACTGGTAGAGGCTGGATATCATGCACCTGTGACCTGTATGTTTGCGCACTGAAAATGAGTCACAAACTAGGACGAAAAAGCTGCCAAGTAACACCAGTTTTTCAAATGATTCTGTAGCTGATTTCATCACACGATGAAACCCTCCATCCAATAAAGGAGATGTGTGTCTTACGTCGAAGTTTATTACGTCTGTGAGTCATAGCAAAACAAACTTTTCACGCTTTCCTCTCAGCCTTGAATAGTTAGAGGGGAAGCGGTCAGGTATGGTTTAAATTCCCCCAGCTTGTCGGTGCAATGTGATTGTGCATCACATACTTAGAGGAGTGCTGAAAGCATATCATATGTTACATGCGGGTGTTCTAAATGTTTTTCATTACAGTCTCTTGTGACGGTCGCTACATTAAAAGCGAAACACTAAAATTTTGCTTTTCGCTTCACTTATTTATTCTGTGTCCTTCAATTCAACAAATAACCCACACATAAGGCGTTAGTTTTAAAGTAACGAAAGCTTTTTGTCTGAATATTTTACACATGTGTAGTGCACAAATCTGTGATTTCATGCAACTGTATCCCTTATGGACACTACAGATCCGTTCAAGCCTATGTTCGCCTTAAATAGTCAAACTTTAAACTGTAATGACATTTTTCGTTAAGAATTATGGAAAACATTCATTTTAAATGAGAGTCTATTTAGAAAAACACCTCTATGATATTTGGAACTTTCTACATAACCATTGTTTGAGTAAATTTGAAAGTCATTCAAGAGAACATAAATTGAATCTCCTCATTTCATACGGACTTAAATCCGCTCAGTTGTGGCATAGACTTGGTGTGAAGGAATTTTTCGGAATACGCATTAATTTGTGTTTACCCGGCATGTGTGTTTATTCTCTAAATATATACGATACAGTACACAGCTTTTCTTTGATTATCTTTAACAAATTTATAAGAGCATGTCGAGCAAGATAGTATGATATCATCCACTTATTTCCATTTTTCTCCTCAACTACATATTATATAAAAGAATTATAACATCAGAGTACAAATTATAGACACATTTAAATTATTAGGCATCTGTAGGATGGCCATTAGTACTGCGTCATTAAACAGAATAAAGGAAAGATAAAAGGTGTTATTAGGATTGTCAGTTAAGAACGGAAGTTGGAAATTGAGAAAAGGGGAAAAGTCTAATAACTTCCGCCTTTTTCATTCCTGAATAATCTTACAAGTATATCTACGTGGATTACAGTCCTTTAAAACACTTTTGATCCAGTCTACTGTTTAATCAGATAACTTAATGGCCTCCTTCTTTATGCTCAACAATTAGAATATTCGAGCAATTTATTAATTCATATGAAATTTGTTGATAATATCCAGTGAAAATTATTCACAGTAGTGACCAAATTCATTCACTTGTAGTCTGAACGCAAGAAACCGTTGCGACATGCGCTATCACGAAACGTTTGGAACTCAGAAAAAAGACGATCATTCTTCAATATTTAAGCAGTTCTCTTAGACATCAAAACTTAAATCGACCTCAGCAGTTCCGTGAGGCAGCTCTACAACCATTGTAAGTTTATAAATACAAAACAAGTACTGCAAGACTAAGTTAGTTATCAAAGTTTTCAAATATAGAAGGTACCTGAGAATCAAGTAGAAAATTCCCAACGAGGTGAGATCAAAAGCTCTTTTCAGAAGAACCCAACTCCAAGGGTTTCCACAGACATTCACTGGTCAGAATCACTTCCATTCACTCAGATAAACTCACTTAGTTGAACAAAACACTTTAAGTGTACAAACGACCACAGAAAGAAACATTACAACTGAAGACTAAACAAGGACAATGGCAAATAATAAAGGTCTAAAATGAATTTGTCAGATGAAATTGTCAAAGTTATGATATGCAGTCTGGTGGAAAAATACGTGTATTAATTACAAAGACAGGTGAAATGTCGAAATAAGTGTAACTATTACGAATAGATCTTCAAGGAGGGATTTCTTAAATAATTTGTCCATTATAGTGATGTTACATGATCAACAAAAGGCGTTATTGAAGGACAACGTCTAGAGGTTTCAAGGTTTCAAATACATGACGTATTTTCACTTTTTGCTAATATGCTTAGACTTGTTTTTCTTCATGAATTTATAAGTGAACTTGACATTAGTCACTTCATCTATGTCCACTTTTCACCTTTGACTTAGATTATTTCCTACTGCTTTTCTCAACACACAACAACTTACGACTAATCAGTGAAATACAATGATCACTTGCTTCTGGATTACATATCTGGTGATTAGACGACACGTCTAGACGTTTTCATTTTGACGAATAGACCATCACTCAAAACACCTTTGATCTATTCTTCCGCTGAGTCTTGCAATTAAATGGCCTTTCTCTTCATACTCAATAATTTGAACACTTGAGCAGTTCATATATTCGTATTCAATTTGTTGATAAGATTAAGTGAAAAATAACTACTGTAGCAATCAAATTTATTCACTTGTGATCTTAACATAAGAAACCAGTCACTACGTTCCTCTGTATAGCCAAGAGAAACTCCGTTGAGACGTTCGCTATCACGAAACTTTCGAAACTCAGACAAAAGACGATTATTTTACCAGTTCTGTTAGTGCGACAATTATAATATCAAAACTAAAGTCGACCTCAGCGGTACCATAAGGCAGCTATAGAGGCAGTATAGGTTCATAAATTCAAAACAAGTACTGTAGGACAATGTTAGTTGTCGAATTTCAACTACAGAAGGTACTTGAGAATCAAAAGGAAAATTTCCAACAAGGTGCGACCAAATGTCCAAGAGAAATTTTTCACCAAGGCTTCCTACAAACGGTTCCGGGTCAAAATCACTTCATTCGCTCAAACAAACTTACATTTTTAAACAACACACTGCAAGTGTACTAACAACCACAGACAGATGTTTTACAATTAAAGATTAATCAAGGACAAATGCAAATAATAAAGGTCAAAAATGAATATGAGGACGGAATTGTCAAAGTTATGAAATACAATCTAGAAGAATTGGGTATCATAATTAGAAAGATAGGTGAAATGTCGAAATAAGTGCAGCTATTACCAGTAGATAGTCAAAGAGGCATTTTCCAAACAGTTTGTCCATTAAAATGGCGTCATATATCCAACAAAAGGCGTTATTCAAAGGAGATGTCTAGAGATTTCAGGGTAAAAAATATTTGACACCCTTTTCGCTTTCTGCTAACATTCTTCTACTTGAAAAAACTAACTATGTCTTCTTTCTTTGTGTTTTATTACCATGAATCCATAAAAGGATTTGATATTGTCAATCCAGCTGTGTACATTATAACGTTGGACTTGGATTCTTTCCTACTGCTTTTCTAAACACACAACAACTTACGACTAATCAGTAAAATACTATGGACACTTGCTTCTCAATTCCATCTCTAGTGATTAGAAGACACGTCTGAAATAATGTCCAGGCGTTTTCATGTTGACGAACAGACTTTTCAGTTGATTGTCACATCTTGTCATTGATACTGTCTTGACGATTTCAGATAACTGAATTTTTTTTCGAGTGGGTGATTAACAGACATGAAATATGGTTTGATCAACAAAGGCTAGAAGTATGGAGGATTATGCTCCGCCACTGAGTGAGGTATAATTCTGGGATATCATTCTTACACTGAACTATATACATATGAATAAATACGTTTCGAAAGACGTATAATCTCGTCATTCACAACGCTTATCATTATTGTCATCATTTAACTCCTTTCAATTTCCAGTGGAAGATTGAGCTTGCCTTCAAAACGTTGAGGTTTCGGTAGTGGTTTTTAAATCTTTTATGAAGTAACATTGCTAGCATCACACCTAACCTTCCATTGGTTAGTCAGGTAGAAGAGTGCGTTGGCTGGCAGGCAAGTCTCTAACCACATGTGAAAACGAATATCAAAAACAGGACAATTGAAAAACAAATTGCAGTGAATGGGTATCCCATTTTGATTCTGAATGTTTTAGCGATACTCATTCGTGAGTTTTACGTGTAGTGACCACTATGACCTTCATCTTAGTTTACATGAAAGTCAGTATTCATGCACATAGTGGGGATGAATATTGTCTCTGAATTCTGTTTTATATTTCTTGCCACTTACATGAAAGTAAACATTCATATTTAACCGAAAACTTTTCACACAGATGTGATGTGTGGAAACGTTTACTTGTTAAACACACTACTGAATAGTTGTGCAATCATATCATTTCGCCGCTATCGAAGATAATATGTTAACAAAATTCATGCATTTTCTCTCAAGTCAGTATCCACATCGTATGTAAACGATTAGCCATTTCCACAAACATATTGGGATAAATACAAATGCATGTCTACATACTTTATGCTGCAGAAAGACAAATTCAGACGTTTTGTAGAGATACCGCTAATATTTACCGACATATGCTTGTTCCATATCATGAGTACACAATAATAACACAAGATACATTTATTTGATCCTGCAATGTTGTCCTGAATTTTCTAAATTCGGCTTTTATATGATCAGAACAAGAACTATAATCAATGTTTACTTTAATTCCTAAAGGAAAATATGGCTTCAGCCACATGTCTCCACCGCGTTCCGTTCTCTGCCAGCGTCTTCCCCTGGCTCCATGTCTGACCATAAGCCATCATCTCCTTTCTCCACGACCTCCTCCATATCAACCTCGAACAACCATTTCGCTGCTTCCTATTTGGGTTTCACTCGACAGCCTGTCGTGGAATGTCACTAACTTGATACCACTACTTGGAAAAAGAGTGACTCTTTTGATTGTGTTAAACGGGAATGTTTGGCCTCTGTTGACATGTTAACTCGCAGTATGGACTCTGAAACTATTTCTGAGGATCAACGTGTTATCACCTGGCGCATAGTACCTTCTTTGGAATCCAGAATGCGCATTGGGACCTATTAAATACTATTCAGCTAGCTCAAATCTCATTGGGAACATTTTCATTGTCTAGCGACTGCAGGCTCATCAAGCTGACGAGTCTTAAAAGGGGTAAAATGCGATAGTTAGATTCTATTATTCGTCACTGTCCAGCAAATAATTATATTTATCAATTTTCACGTCCATTTGATTATCACTTATATGATGCGTGATGCATTCCATTTTGTTAGATTCGCTTTTCAAGTGATTACATTATCACCTCCTTTTATTTGTGAATCGCCCTTGCATTTGTGAATAACATTTTATTTTCAAGTGTCACCAACAGAATTTTCACAAGGCCGTAGACATTCATTAACACTAATCTTCATTCGATACTAAATATCAAATACCTGACTGGCCAAAAGAGTAGATTATAAAGGAACTCAGGTTGGAAGTGAACCTGTCAATAACCAACCCCTTAACATAAATAGGGAAGAAACACAGTCAACCCTAGTGGGAACTCACGGGTTGAACGTCTCGGTGTGACAACGAGTAGATTGTTTGGAGAGAAAATGAAAGTCTGTAGTCACATATGGAGTCATTTGAAATAATAATTCTTTTTCCACTTTCACTTCGTTTACACAGTTGTATAGAATTAACCATTCAGTCATCCAGGTGTATTAAGTTAACTTTCTCCAAGAATGTAAGTGAGTTTTGATGCTTGACGCTATATACCACCGCTGATTAGCATGAACAGTTGGACACTACTGATTTTAACCGTTAGTGCTTTCTAGGCAGGTCAAAGTGGCTGTTTTGCTCATCTTGGTTGAGCACATGAGAAGTGCATTCGATTTGACCAAGTCCGGGTAGCACAGCTAGTTCAAATCACATTTATTCTGACTAGTCGGTCTGGCGCCCAGTATCAGCCGGGTATAGGGAGCTATGGTACTGGTAAGAGCCAAAGAACGCTTTATCTCAGCTCTCATTATTTCTGCCAACAAAACGTGTTATGGACTTTAGCATTCACTGTTATATCAGTTATTTCGATGTATGTATATATTTGTATATACACATATGTTGATAGTACGAACATACGTCTTGTGTGGATAGTTAAATAGGAAATCTGATAAGAATCAAACTTATCCAGATGAAAGCCACTATGCAGAATCAGATAAATTTACCTTGTGGGATTACTATGTAAACATGATGCGAAAAAAGCACACGTCGGTGTACTTAAACGTTATGTCTGCAGGGCGTTCAAATTTGTCTTTCAGTAGCGTATATATGTATAAATAATTATCCCATATGTAAAGGGAGATGAGTTATTATTTGCACAAGATTAAATCACCGACTTGACAGAAAACATTTAATTTTTTTTGTTATTCGTTTATCTTCCATAACGGTAAAGTCATATGACTGCGCGGCATTTCTAGAGTGGGTTTAAAATATGTACATTTCGCTGAGTTACTTTACTATTAAGAAAAGTACTTTATTAGATAGTTAATAGTAGTGATAGTATATGGTGTCATTATCCTACTATCGTAAATCATTTGTATGTCCTCTCCTATTTCCCAATGTTATTCTGTTATGACACAATGAACTGGATATTCACTTAAAGTATTGCTTAATTAAGTGACACTCATTGCCCATGCTTATAATAATTTCGGTTGGACGTGGTTTATATTAACCCGAATAAATGGTTATTTATTAACAGGAAGGTAGAAGCATTTGAAAGACAATGACCCTTTGAATTCAATGAAATGGGAATGGTACAACTGGTCGTGTGCAAGGACAAATACTCACTAACGATGAAATTGGCTAGTGGTCGTGAGTTGGCAGAAGTTAGAATCTATCAGCTGCCTATTAGTTCGGGTCCCATTAGATGAAACGTTCACAAGCTCACCTTGTAACCATAAGGTTCTGGTTTGTAACCCCAGCATGTGTGTACTGATTCTAAGTCCCAAACTAGGCTGATGAAACAGAACTCTAGTTCTTCTTGAAGGTTTTCTACTGGCTCTCTATCCGACGTCAGCTCATGATAAAATCCTATAACGAAATGTGAAGAATGTGAATATAATCTATACCGAGGTCTAGCAAAAGCCTTTAGAATGTATGTAGAGTAATGACCAGGGATTTTAGCGTGTAGAATGAGATCTAAGCTTTGACATTTATATAAGTCAACAATTTAATAAGAGCGAGTCTGCTTCACACCGATTCCAACAGAATACTGTGTGCACGATATGGCAAAGATGATATCACTTAGAACAATGTGAACCATTTGACCAACAAAATTTTAGTGTTTAACAGTTTCTTCACTTTTAAAAAGCTGCTATAAAGTTAACAGTACTAACAAGGAGTAATGCTGCAGTTCACAAGACAGAAGTTTCATTATCAATCAGGAGGTATTCGTCACCAAGTGAGCACGATATCTACTTGAACACTTAATTTATACATCATATCTAATTGAAAATATGAAATGGTTTCATTGTTAAAAATAGATTTATTTGGTACCAGCGTGTTATCCAGCATTCGATGTTTTGCGTCGAAAACATGAACAGTAATTAAGTTAAGTAAGGAGACAGATTTTGTTTACACTTCAATCATAAAAATGATTTCTTGAAAACACTTCAGTTTAATAAAGGACACTTTTATTTAAAAACATTTCACCACATATTTAAAACTTATTCAAGAGGGACCTTCAAAATTATATTTGACAGAAAAATACTGGACACATTTGAATTTCTAGTTACAAACTTCATTACTAGCTGAAATCAAATAGAAAAACACTGGACAACCGGAAATTACTAGTTGCTTGATTCATCTTGGTTTGAGACTTGAAACTTATTTTGATGTTCACTAAAGACCAACTTTGTACAGAAACTGCCTGAAATTCTGGTGAAAAATCATAACCAACAGGGTCCACCAACTCAGATAAGGGAATACTTACACACCGATGAGATTTAGTAGCGTTTGCTACATATATCACAAATCGGAAGTGGTTAAAATTCATGGGCCACTGAATCAGGTCTGCTAGGTCGTGATGTTTCAGCAATGCTCAATAACCCCAATGCTGGACGAGACGGTGAAGTCCAATGTGAAGTCAGTACTACTATACGGATCAGAGACTTGGCGTGTCACAAAGAGCACCTCAAACAAGCTACAGACCTTCATTAACAGATGTCTTCGCTCAATACTCAAGATCAGATGGCCAACCAGAAAAGATCAGCAACAGAGATCTCTGGGAGCGAACCAACCTAGCAGGAACCGATTGTGAAACAAATAAGCAGGAAAAAATGGAGATGGATTGGCCACACTCTGAGGAAACCAGCAAATGACACCACTAGACAAGCCCTCGAGTGGAACCCGAAAGGGAATCGGCGAGTTGGTCGTCCAAGGGTGACCTGGAGGAGATCATGTGAAGAGGAGATGAAAGCATGTGGGCAGACCTGGAGCCAGGTGAAAACTCTAGCAGAGAATCGAACGCAATGGAGACGCATGGCTGAAGCCCTATGTTCCTCTAGGAACTAAAGGAAATAATAATAATAATGGACGAGACGGTCACCTAGTACTCTCTAATTGTCAAATGGCTCTTTAATTTATGTCATCAAGTAATTGAACCCATACTGGACACTTGTCTTCTTTTATTTGTTTCATAGTATCTAGCTGTAGAATGAAAACCAGACTTAAGGCACGAGCATTCTGGCGTGATTGTGTCCCTATTGACGACTGAACCAAGCAACTATTGTGTCAAGCTCCTAAGTGTTCCTTTTTAAACAAAACATTTAGGTCCATTCAATTCTAGCAATGCGAAGTCTGCAAATTCAAGTAGCACATTTATTCTGAGTAAAAGCAAATATTTCTACAGCTCAACTCAGCAATGAATGCTATCTAGGGGAGGTATTTTTATTCGTCACTTTTAAACGTCGTATATTCTCCTCATTGTATATTAATTTGTTAATTGAATCTGTCACTCAATCTTTCACACAGTGAAACTGTAATACTTACTGGATAAAGATTCTATCGCTGTTCAATATTTCTTAATCATATCTGTTATGACTATGCGACTCTGAAACTTGACTTTTATAGCTTTTCTTTCTCATTCATTTTGAATGGTAGCAAACGTTACCAGACGACCAAGCTAAGTGTTGAGTTACCCTTGCTGGAAATGTCCTTCCTTGATTCGGTGAAAAAAAACCTCAGTTATCAAAGTATTCACCATAGGAGAACTAGGGCAAGAAGTATGCTTCGAAACTTAGTTAATACTCCCATAAATTAATCAGGAAGCGCGTGGAAAATCGTTAGAATATATTTGAAAAATAATAATAAGCATAGAATAAATTAAAAAAGTATGCTAAAAGTTAACAACATCAAACAATTGAATCTTTAAAACATCCGTACTCCTGTTGAAGACCTACTCAGAATTCTTAACAAAGCAGGCATATAAGTACCCCTGACATTCGCATATTCATATAGAAACAAATTATGTCAGTCAAAGGGTTTGAGGAACTTATTTATCATGATCGTAAAGTCAAAGTTGCAGTTTTGGATCGATCAAACGAGATCCTATTGAAATGTAGATACCCTGAGGAATACAAGATAAGAAATCTAGTAAACAGCTAATGTGCTTACATTCAACCATAACAAAGAATGGGACAGTGTCAGTATTAAAATATAATGTGAACGGGTTGAAGTAGATATTGGTAACTGAATCTACCTTCATCGAGTCAGCTGAGAACAAGTGCAATGGGGATGACTTTGCAACTATGGTGACGACCAAATTTATTCGTATATAGTCTGAACGCAAGAATCCGATCTACCTTATAGCTGATAAAACTTTGTTGAGACACGCGCTATCACAAAACGTTGCGGTGAAAAGTCGATTTTAAATCAATATTTTAATGCTACCATTCAACAAAAATCACACTGAAATGCAAATTTACCTTGACAGTGCCGTAAGGCAGCGATACAGTCAATGTAGGTTTTTAAATACAAAACAATGACCGTAAAGCAAAAGTAGTTAACCAATACTCAGCTGTGAAAAGAAACCACAGAATCAACGGCAAATATTCCCAACGAGGTGGCATCAAAAGCTCTATCAACAAGAATCACACAACAAAGCTTCCCTCTGACAGTCACTTGTCAGAATGACCTGTATTCACTCAAAAAGACCCACTCTATTAAGCAACATACTGCAGATGTAAAAAAAACCGCCAATAATTATTACAATTAAAGATTAAACAAGGACAAAGGCAGATAATTAAAGTCAAAAATGAACATGTGATATGCAAAGGTCAAAATAATCGAACAGAGCCTGGGGGAAAACGTATAATCATCACAAACTTAATTGAAACGTCTAAATAAGTATGAATATTATAAATAGGTCATGCAGACGAGATATAAAGAATAATTAATACTAAACTCAACTAAATAAACGGAATACATTTCATCTAGTTGAGTCACTACAGACAAACTGTGACCGATTGAAGTGTGTTAGAGCACAGTTCCTTGTATTCAACCTATAGAGTATCTGAATCTATAACAAATACATTAATATGGTACATTTTGTGTGACATTTAAAAATATCTATACTACCTGTCTGGAGGAACGGACGAGCATGTCAAATCGAGAATCGGGAAGGCGAGAAACATAGTCATCAACCTGTTACCAATCTGGAAATCTTCGACACTCAGCATCAACAAACAAATTCGGATTTTCAATCCAAACGTCAAGTCAGTTCTTCCATACAGATCAGAAAGTTGGTGGGTCACAAAGAATATTTCCAATAGCCTGTTCCAGACCTTTGTCAACAATTGTCTTCGCTCTATACTCAAGATCACATGGCCGCCGGAAAGAATCACCAACAAGAAACTATGGGAACAAACAACACAAGAACCAATCGCTCAACAAATATGCAGGAGAATGTGGATATGGATTGGATACTCGCTGAAGAGGCCGGTGGGTGACATCGTGCGTCAGGCCATAGGTCGAATGGAACTCGAAAGGGAAGCGGCGAGTGAGACGTCCAAGGGTGACATGGAGGAGATCGTGTGAAGAGGAGTTGGAACAGTATGGACTAACATGGATGCAGGTGAAAAGTACAGCAGAAGACATAAGTAAGTGGAGACGTTCAGCTGAAGCCCTATGTTTCACTAGGAACACAAGGGAACAGTAATCATAATAACAATAATATACTACCTGTTTACTTCACAACCCTTCTGATGCGTACGTCTCGTGGAACTATACCAAATATTTCAAAGTTTCAGTAGTCATAAATATTTATTTTCTAAGTGGACATAATTGAGATAAACATTTATGATAACTAAAGTGGGTTTACTCGTGTTTCGTGGGTAGAAAGGAAATTAAACTACTCACTTAATTTTTCTCCTGTTATTCCGCTTCTTGTATAATACACAGTTTCTTCTCAAAGTCTAACATTTTTGTACTAAAGAAAATGGCTACTTTGAAATATGATGGTACAATGAATAAGAGAAGGAATTTAATTACCACTGGTAATAAAATAGCTGTAATTATTTCCACCATCTTATATGAATATCTTACTCTTCGATAATTAAATCGGCAGGCATTTTTTGGAAGGACTATTTGAAAAAATGTAGCAGGTAGCCGTACATAAATGCCATTATTCTAATTTTGTACGCTTATTCATTTGATATCTATTATCTATCTATGCATGAAAGAGCCTACTACTGATTAGTTTATTTCAGTAGTGAATATTATGTTTTGGCTAAAACAAACTGTGTTGCGACTACTGTTCGCTATTCAAATTGCCTCCCTTTAACTTTCTTCGGCTGATTGTGAAAGCCTTAAGTGCATTGTGAAGGACATCAAGAGCTATCAGGAAGGCAGGTAGGATGTAGCTACATCAGCTCATTATAATTCTTTTGGACAGACAGTTGTAAGCACTCAGAAATTTGGCGAATGTCTTCTTATTGGACTCTGTCTATGCTCTTTATGCCCAAGAGCATTTCATGAGAGAGGAATTAAAGCAATTAGCAAATTCTTTTTTGTTTGGACCAATTATTATAAAATTTCAATGACATGTTATTCAGCAGGCATTATATGTGATAAAAGTCATAGTTTCATAAAACTTCTAGCTGGCTGCGAAACAGTAAATAAACGGCTTCAGATGTCTGTCCGTACTGGAGTACATGTTGTATGTTCTTTTGGCTAATTTATGTCCATGAATTCGAAGTCGAAGATGGAGCGGCTTTTTTTGTAGATTTTAAACCGTTACCCAATGATCTGAAATTTGATTTTGTTTAACGTATTGGTTGATAACTTAAGCTGGAATAACAGTCTGAAGAGAGGCTGTAAAACTTATGATGCGGCACTTTGGCAGTCTTAGAGGAAAAAATCGTGATTTTGTATCTGAGTCAGTCATTCAATTCAACGCCAAAGACTACAGACCTCCACTAAGGGTTATCTTCACCTAGTAGTGATAGTGGATTGGAAAAGATGAACAAGGAGAAACCCTGGAGGGCAGTGAGCCTGTCAAGAACTTACTGCTTAACAAATGTGACGAAAGAAACAAAGATAAACTGGACACAGGCAAAAGAGATATCCAAGTGAAGTTACACGTCAAGGATTCAAGTAAACAACACGTGTCATTTGTAGGGTTTGACTTTCAAGGGTGAAAGGGCTACGATCACTTGAGGAGAAATTAATACTAAGTAGATAGCGGTAAAGCTATTTGAGGGTGATTTCAGAAGGCTGAATGCATTGAAGGTATGCCATAGAAACATTATCTTCAACTTGGAACACAAGGAATACAAAAATTTAATAGTCACACTATGGAATAGGAAATAATCCAGCCAACAATTCCGACTACCATTATTCAAATTTCAAACTTCTCACTGAAAACCTATTCTTTTGTGATTGAACATCTTAATCTGAAGTTATTTCTCCTCAACGATTACATCTTTCTGCGTTTACATATACTTGAAAATGAAATCACAGATTGTATTCATACACACTATAGCATCGTTTCCGAACTCTCTGATAGAAAACAAAACTTAGCCACGAACTATTCAGTTAAAATATTAAGATTTGACTAAAATTTACCTTCGTTATTTCATAGGTTCTTATCCTACAGTTTTTTTATATCCCCTGCATTACAAATGAAACACAGGTCTTCCAGCTTGATCGTCGAATTTACGGTTGTGGTAATATTGATTCTCTATGGGTTGGGGATGCTAGCCTGACGTTCAACCTTCTTAAACAGCCAAGCTAGGCTACGCAGTGCGTCAACCGGTAATCGAATGCCAGACCACGTATTAGTTTGACGAGTATTCTACTACCGGCACATCGATGCACGTTATTCTGTGGTGAGTGACAGGTATGGTCGAATGCACTTAACTGCTCAGCCTATTTTCTACTTTTGCTTCCATCATAAATTAGTGAGACATTACTTATAAATCCATTACTATTTAAACTTGATTTCAGAGTGGAATAAGACAAACACGAATGACTCTGTATACTATTGATTCACTGATATGAACAGACAACATTCAAAATAAACAGTATAGCCTGAAACACTGGAATGCGTTTTCACTTGTTAGAGGCCATGCTCGTCAGTGGCGTGAATTAGCCCAATTTGATTTATTGACTGTTCGGTGTATACGTCACTTTTATCTGATTGCCTGTCAAGTACTACTGGTCTATGCGAGTGGCAAACAATCACTCATCTCGATCGATCAGTAGATCATAGCATCATTCGTCTATGCTTCCTTTCTTGGTTGTCATTTATAGTATGAAACAGATTGCACTTTTTACCCGAATTATTACTGTTTTCAAAAGGAACTGTGGCGAAGTTTGACCTCAGAGTATTGGAACCCTCAGGCACATTTTTAGTTTTGAAGCAGTTAACTGAATTAGATAGCTAGAAATCTCTTGCAGCAGGTTGATTCAGCTCATTGAATTGGGTCATAACGCGCACACCGCTAATGAGATCGACCTCAAACAGGTGAAACGGACAACGGGTGTTTAAAACTTGAAATAAATGTAAACCCGTTCAGCAATTTTTGACTATGTTTACCAATTATGTCCATTCCTTGACAAAATTGCTACTAAATCATATAGTAAATCCCAATGCCAGTAATCTGAATAGAAATCCAGCGTCATCCATTGCAAAACACTTATTAATGTCAGGTCAGAAAATCAATATCAATGACTGTTTCACAATTATTTCACATAACAGTAATTCAAGGTTACTGAAAGTGATGGAAGCACTTTGGATTAATCACATACAGCCTAAACTGTGTGTACTAAAAACAAAAGACTTCAATTTTCGCCTACCATGGACAACATGACCTATCTAAATATGATTGGTCATTAGTATGTACTTTTGTTTTTTATTTAACTGAGTAATTGTTATGAACTTTATTTTATTATTGTTAACCATGTTAGTTGTAACGCAGTTGCAAAGAAACTACGAAATGACAATATCATCTCGCAAAATTTGTCTTCTTAATGCCTTATCAGAACTGAAATAATTTCTGTCAGAATATATCTGAATACAATGTAGGCCCAAGGAAAAAATAGAGCTGATTGATTAATTTGCCATATACTATCAAAAAACAATGCTCTTTCTGAATGTCATTCATCCCAACATGAAACAATAGCTGTGAAATGGATCTAGGCCAGTTTGATAGCCTGCTGTGTATGAATAGGACAGTACCTGAAAATGATAATGGCAAATAAATCAACTATATATTGTCAAACTGTGCATGCTGTGAGTCTGCAAAATGAAGTGTCATGACACACACTCAAATGTGTTCCTCTCAGCATGAATTTCTCCAGTTTATGGATATACGTTCAGGCACCTAAAGAATAAAAAAGTAATATTAAGGCTTACAGTGATAAGATATACAGAATACTTATGGGAAAGTAGCCTTCACAGTATTTTTCATTTATCCCCACTAGCATTTCTTACTGTGCGATTTTGAAAGGAAATTTAATTAAAGTGACATGTATTGTCGTGAAGCATGGATGAGTTTTTCTATACACAGAAATGCAAAATATATTTCACTTAATAGTATAATGTCATTGTTGGGGACATAAAACTCATAATTGGCGGTAGTACCAGTATTTCCTTGATATTCAGTAAGTTATTCATACTTTTGCGGATATATCCATCCAGTCACTTTGCAAAGTTTCTCGTAGCTAATTCGTGTGAATAACTGGAACCAATTAAATAGCCACTATACATACTTGTAAAAGGAAACACATCGAAAATGGTGAAGATGCTATTGCTTCTTCCCCACATCTATTAAACAATAGTTGAGCGGGCAAAGCTTTAAAAATTAGATTCATTCGTACAATGTTAGCTGAATATGTATTCCAGCTAAACCTGAGATGAAGACTTCTCACATTGCACAGGTATTTCGGGTTTCATTTATTGGATATGAAGTGACGATTGAAGTGGGACAAGGCTCCCTAATATCATCCATGCTATTCTTGATTGCAGTGGTTTGGATCATGCAGCTGGCACTAAATCGTATTTAGAAACCATCTTGTGTTTCTTCTGTAGGGAAATTACGGTGGTATGATATTTCTATTCATTCTGTAGACTGATATCATCTATTTCCAACGTTTCATGCTTATGAAAACTTATATCATACTACGGAGATCAAACGCTTAAGGCAAAAGCTGTCTGAATCCAGAAATATTTTAGAACATGCCTACAAACAGTCGTAAGTGAAATGAGATACTCAACGAGAATTATTAACCTTCCAGTGATCCAGTGACCCTGAATATGTCAGAAAATGGATAAAATACATAATGAACCAAACGTTAATTACTTTGTTCCTCGAAGATACACATTCTGCTATTAGTTGCCTGGTGAGGCAATTAACTTCGGTCATGCATCCATTTCAAATGTAATTTCTTTGAAAATTTTAGTTAATGGAAATCCATTTATCACATTATTCTCGATTCAGTCATTTTCGATGACACACGCGCCTGAATGTTATTTATATATTGCGAATTTCTGATTGGTTTCTTTAAGCATCTTCTGATTCAATGAAGAAGGTGAGAATTTGAAATGCCTCTCTTTGTAGGTAATGAGAATATCTTCTTTAATTTTCTATTTTCATTCTCACGTAACTTATTACACACATTTTAAAAGTTTCCATGATGGGAAAAAATAGATTACTCACCTACATGATCACATTTTAAAGCGGAACCATTTTTATGACAACAGAGATTTTGAGTCAGCGGACCCCGTGATCTCCCATAGTCTGTCATCTTCTTCGCACATGATCTTCTCCATATCAGCTTTAAATGACCCGGTTGTCGTTTCTTAATCGGTTTCCATTTTAGCGATAACCTGGAGCGCAGCGTTATTCGACAAATTCCTCAGAGTGTATCCGATACATATCCACTTTCTTCTGCATAGTAACTATATATATGCAGATATAAACCCTACAGCTTGAGCGTTTCTTGTGGCTAATTCTTTCTGACCAGCCATAAGATCTGGAATATGGAGAAAAGAAAAGCCTCAATTTATAAAATTCTGCGTGAAACGCATTTCTTGATGCAGCTGTCAATTTTCTGACCCTTATAGAAGAGCTGACTAACTTAAAATTGGTGTGGAAAATTCAAAGTTTGTTATCTACGCTGTGGAGCGCAGAAAATTCCCAAACTGATTTCAGATTATTGAAGATGTGTTTTGACTTTTTGATTCTACCTTTATTTGAAAACACGTCCCTCAGATATGAGAAGGAATTCAACTGCTTGAAATTTCCTTCGTCTATAGTGATCGATGTTTTCTGTTTTCAGTTGGTTATTTTCACCCCCTCCGTCGTCACTGTTTTCACTTGAATTGCTGTATTCTCTGGCTGCTTCTCCCTCCAGTTCATCGGTTATCGCCTTTACGTCTTGAAGTGCGTATGAAATTACTCAGAAACATTGCTTGCAACGTCCAGATCTTCTAAAGTCTTCTTATCGGTCTGATTTATTCCCGTATTCTCCCTCTCCGCAGACCTATTGGACTCTACTTTGATACCACTATGCCGTTGAATGTTGCTCATCCTAAAGAAATTAGAGAGTTTCCCAAAGAAAACAACTTGTATATGCAAAGATTCTCCCTATCAGTTACGGACTATGGTTAAATACTGTTATCGTAAGTGGACCCTGTGGAATTTTAACAAACACACAAAAACCAATTAACTGAGTCTAAAGTTGATCCCACGGAATGCACTATTTCTAAGTAACTTATTTATGTCCACAGTCATCTAAAAATACTGATTAGAATGCATCACTTCACCCCTGATATTTGTATTCACTATTATCAGCATTATTCATATTAGCGGAAATAATTTTAAAGTGTTTATTTAGGCAGGGATTTTCAAGAGTGAACTTATGTGATGAGGAAACTATGGGTTCTGCCCGTTGTTTTGCTTATATATATATATATATATATACAAAAATTATGATTAAACTTCAGTGGCATGTTGAAATTCAACAAACAATGAAAATTAATTTTATTTTTGGTTTTTGTGTTTCTTATTTAAGAAAACATGAAATACTCAAATCAGCCCAGAATCACCCGAAACTCTATATTTTTTAGGCTTAAAATAGTCTTCGTAAACAAGCTATTTAAGGAATTTTTTCGAATTAATGAAAATGACTCCTATCGCGTTCCCTGGTGGAAAATAGGGCTTCAAGCTAGTGCCTTGAAGTTTCTCTAGCAGTGTTTGTTTTACAGGATGAGGTTGCTAGCCTAATGCTCAACCTATCCTCTTCACCAGCACTATTTCTGGCTTAGCGAGGTAAAGGAGTGAGCCGGCCGGTGAAGAAACCCCGGACCATGTGCATGGTTGGCGAGCGTCCTAACCGCTATGCCACCGACGCGCAATAGAATGACTAGTAGGAGTGATTCTAAATTATGTGGTAGTACACCAAATATTATTCAGTAGATTAGTGCGAACAATTTTGATGCCGATTCGGCAATGTTTGATAAGTAATGATTCGCTTTCCCCGAATCCAGCTTGTTCCAGTGGTTGGCAAAGTTTCGTATCCAGTGCATCTTTTATTTTTCTCCAGAAAGACGCGACTGGCCAGTTAACTTGGTGTAGATAGAAGCATTGTTCCAAAACAGTTCTGGCAGAGACTTAAGTCGCCTTTCTTTTGTAGCTTCACAGTATAGCTAGCCTTTCTTCCATTTGGTAAGCGATAATGATGTCAGCGCATCTGCCACAGTCTGGTCCTGCTGCCTTCGCGACTGGACTTCAGTAGCTTGACTGCATTCAAGATTTCCGCTTTCGTTGGAAGATTGATGTTTCGTCCTAGTTTGGGACTCATCATCAGTACGCACCCACCGGGATTCGAACCCAGGACCTTCTGGTTACAAGGCGAGCTCGTAGACCATTGAGCCACTGGGACCCGATCCAATGGTCCTTGAATTCTAACTTCTGCCAATTCACGACATAGCGCGACCATTTCGCATTGTCTTCTCAGATGAGTTACTGCCTCATCTCCAACCTGCAGTACCCTACTGGTCACGGCTTCCCACTAGAACCCCAGGTTAACTGCCTGAATAGGGCCAGTCACTAGTGAGCATTAGATTAATTTTGTTTATTGGCAGTTCTCTGCGTGGTGTTAGTGGTGGTGGTATTTCTGGGCAAGTTGCCAGTAATGGTCAATTCAAGAGTCCTTTAAACTGATCAGTCCATTTTTTGATTTGCTTTTCCTGCTTGGTGATCAGGTCCCTTTGAGCAAATTTTAATGGTTTCATAATCTGGGTTGATCTCTTCCTGAATGGCGTCTTGACTATCAGACTGAACTCAGCTTCTCCTTCTGCTGTTCATCTCTGCATTGAGTCATATTCTCTTTCACGATTATCTTCTAACCAATTAGCTTCCAGGTATCCGTTGACAGCCATTCCTGGTCTTGTCTCTTCCTTCTACCTAGGACAGTTGTACACGTTTCCTTGAACATCACCTTCACAGAGTTAGTTCCAATGTTGTTCCACGCAGGTTTCCACGGTGATTCCACGTAGTGCGCCTGACTTTGCTGCGATATGACCTGTAGTGAAGCCAGGTGTCCCTTAAAGTTTTGTCTTTCAGTTTCTGAATATTGAACATGAATTGTGGTCTGTCTCCATTTTATTTCATGGATTTCAGCTTCACCTTCCTTTGAATACACATTTATTTTTCTTTACCCGACATGTTTGTTTATTCTGTAAATATGTAGGATTCGATACAAAGTTTCATGCAATTTTCTCTATGATTAACTTGAACAAAGCTGAGAGAGCATGTCGAGCAAGATAGTACGATGTCATCCACTTCCATTTTTCTAAACAACTGTGTGTAATCTAAAAGAGATTTAACATCAGTGTACAACTTATAGAAACATTTAGGTTATTAAGCATCCAGATGAAGGCCATTAGTACTACGTGAGTAAACAGAAGAAAGAAAAAATAAATGGTGTCATTAGGATTGTTAGTTATGAACGGAAGTTGGAAATTGAGGAGAGGTGAAAAAGTCTAATAACTTCCGTTTCTCACTCTTGAATAATCCTACACGTATATCTGCATAGATTGTCATCACTTAAAACACCTTTGATCTATTCTTCCACTGAGTCCCGCAATTAAATGGCCTTTTTTATGCTCACTAATTAGAACACTTGAACAACTCATGCATTCATATTCAGTTTGTTGATAAGATTAGGTGAAAAATAACTACTGTAGTTATCAAATTTATTCACTTGTGATCTTAACATAAGAAACCAGTCACTACCTTCCTCTGTATAGCCGAGAGAAACTCCGTTAAGACGTGCGCTATCACGAAACTTTCGAAACTCAGACAACAGACGATTATTTTACCAGTTCTGTTAGTGCGACAATTATAATATCAAAACTAAAGCCGACCTCAGCAGTACCATAAGACAGCTATAGAGGCAGTGTAGGTCCATAAATTCAAAACAAGTACTGTAGGACAATGTTAGTTGTAGAATTTCAACTACAGAAGGTACTTGAGAATCAAAAGGAAAATTTCCAACAAGGTGCGATCAAATGTTCTGTTGTCCAAGAGAAATTTTACACCAAGGCTTCCTACAAACGGTTCTGGGTAAGAATCACATCCATTCACTCGAATAAACTTACATTTTTAAACAACACACTGCAAGTGTACACACAACCACAGAAAGAAGTGTTACAATTAAAGATTAATCAAGGACCAATGCAAATAATAAAGGTTGAAAATGAATATGAGGATGGAATTGTCAAAGTAATGAAATACAATCTAGAATAATTGGGTATTATAATTAGAAAGATATGTGAAATGTCGAAATAAGTGCAGCTATTACCAATAGATAGTCAAAGAGGCATTTTCCAAACAGTTTGTCCATTAAAATGGCGTCATATACCCAACAAAAGGTGTTATTCAAAAGAGATGTCTAGAGGTTTCAGGGTAAAAAATATTTGACCCCTTTTTCGCTTTCTGCTAACATTCTTCTACTTGAAAAAACTAACTATGTCTTCTTTCTTTGTGTTTTATTACCATGAATCTATAAAAGGATTTGATATTGTCAATCCAGCTGTGTACATTATAACGTTGGACTTGGATTCTTTCCTACTGCTTTTCTCAACACACAACAACAACTTACGACTAATCAGTGAAATACTATGGACACATGTTTCTCGATTCCATCTCTAGTGATTAGACGACACGTCTGAAATAATGTCCGGATGCATTCATGTTGACGAATAGACTTTTCAGTTGGTTGTCACATCTTATTATTGATACTGTCTTGACGATTTCAAATAACTGAATGTTTCTTCGAGTGAGTGATTAAGTGACATGAAATATGGTTTAATCAACAAAGGCTAGAAGTATGGAGCATTATACTCCGCCACTGAGTGAGGTATAATTCTGGAATATCATTCTTAAACTGAACTGTATACACATATATACGTTTCGAAAGACGTATATAATCTCATCATTCACAACGTTTATCATTATTGTCATCATTTAACTCCTTTCAATTTCCAGTGGAAGATTGAGCTTGCCTTCAAAACGTTGAGGTTTCGGTAGTGGTTTTTAAATCTTTTATGAAGTAACATTGCTAGCATCACACTTAACCTTTCAGTCATTAGTCAGGTAAACGAGCGCGTTGGCTGGCGAGCGAGTCTCTAACGACATGTGAAAAGGAATATCGAAAACAGGACAATTGAAAAACAAATTGCAGTGAATGTGTATCCCATTTTGATTCAGAATAATTTAGCGATACTCATTCGTGAGTCTTACGTGTAGTGACCAGCATGACCTTCATCTTAGTATACATGGTAATCAGTATTAATGCACATAGTGAGGATGAATATTGTCTCTGAATTCTGTTTTATATTTAACGCCCCTTACATGAAAGTAGACATTCATATTTAACCGAAAACTTTTCACACAGATGTGATGTGTCGAAACGTTAACTTGTTAAACACACTCCTGACTAGTTGTGCAATCATATCATTTCTCCGCTGTCGAAGATAATATGTTAACAAAATTCATGTATTTTCTCTCAAGTCAGTATCCACATCGTATGCAAACGATTAACCATTTACACAAACATATTTGGAAAAATACAAATGCATGTATACATACTTTATGCTGCAGAAAGACAAATTCAAAAGTTTTGTAGAGATAACGCTAATATTTACCGACTTATGCTTGTTCCACATCATGAGTACATAATAATAACACAAGATACATTTATTTGATCCTGCAGTGTTGTTCTGAATTTCCTAAATTCGGCTTTTATGTGATCAGAACAAGAACTATAATTCCTAAAGGAAAATATTGCTTCAGCCACATGCCTCCACCGCGTTCCGTTCTCTGCCAGCGTTTTCCCCTGGCTCCACGTTTGATCACAAGCTGTCATCTCCTCTCCTCCAAATCAACCTCGAATAACCACTTCGCTGCTACCTATTTGGGTTTCACTCGACAGCCTGTCGTGTGATGTCACTAACTTAATATCACTACGTGGAAAAAAAGTGACTGTTTTGATTGTGCTGAACGAAAATGTTTGGCCTCTGTTGACGTGTTAACTCGCAATATGGACTCTGAAACTATTTCTGAGGATCAACGTGTTATCACCTGGTGGATAGTACCTTCTGTGGAATCCAGAATGCGCATTGGGACCTATTAAATACTATTCAGCTAGCTCAAATCTCATTGTGAACATTTTCATTGTCTAGCGATTGCAGGCTCATCAAGCTGACGAGTCTTAAAAGGGGTAAAATGCGATAGTTAGATTCTATTATTCGTCACTGTCCAGCAAATAATTATATTTATCAATTTTCACGTCCATTTGATTATTACTTATATGATGCGTGACGCATTCCATTTTGTTAGATTCGCTTTTCAAGTGATTACATTATCACCTCCTTTTATTTGTGAATCGCCCTTGCATTCGTGAATAACATTCTATTTTCAAGTGTCACCAACAGCATTTTCACAAGGCCGAAAACATTCATTAACACTTATCTTCACTCGATACTGAATATCAAATACCTGACTGGCCAAAAGAGGAGATCATAAAGGAACTCAGGTTGGCAGTGAACCTGCCAATAGCCAACCCCTTAACATAAATAGGGAAGGAACACAGTCAATCCTAGTTGGAACTCATGGGCTGATCCTCTCAGTGTGACAAAGAGGAGATGGTTTGGAGACAAAATGAAAGTCTGTAGTCACATGTGGAGCCAGTTGAAACGTTTACCCTTTTTCCACTTTCACTTGAGTTACATAGTTGTATAGTTATAACCATTCAGCCATCCAGGTGTATTAAGTTAACTTTCTTCAAGAATGTAAGTGAGTATTGATGCTTGACGCTATATACCACCGACTGATTAGCATGAACAGTTGGACACTGCTGATTTTAACCAGCAGTGGTTTCTAGGCAGGTCAAAGTAACTGTTTTGCTCGCCTTGGTTGAGCACATGAGCAGTGCATACGATTTGACCCAGTTCGGAGAGCACAGCTAGTTCAAATCACATTTATTCTGACTAGCTAATTGTGTGGACTGGCAATACCACAAGTCTGATACTCAGTTTGCCAAGCTAGAATAATTATTCGTGATCGATATAAAGTCACTATATTTTTTAAATAGTATAATATTAAGGAATTTTCGAGGGTGCTTGACACACGAATATGGTTAATGGTGTAGCACTTCTCGTGGTGACATCTTGTAAAGTTCAAATAAGTTGTGATCAGTGTCGTCAGTTGGTCACTTAGAAAGATTCTGATTTGTTGGTCTGGGTGTAGGGAGGTATGGTACTGTTGAGAGTCAAAGAACGTTTTATCTCAGCTCCCATTATTTCTGCTAACAAAACGTAATATGGAATTTAGCATTATTGATATTATTAAAATAAAATCCTATCTATTATGGAATTTAGCATTCACTGTTATATCAGTTATTTCGATACATGCACATATTTTTATATACACATATGTTCATAGTACGAACATACGTCTTTTGTGGATACTTAAATAGGAAATCTGATAAGAATCAAACTTATCCAGATCAAAGCCACTGTGCAGAATCAGATAAATTTACCTTGTGGGATTGCTATGTAAACATGATGCGAAAAAAGCACAAGTCGGTGTACTTAAACGTTATGTCGGCAGAGCGTTCAAATTTGTCATTCAGTAGCGTATATATATCTATAAATAAGTATCCCATAAGTAAAGGGAAATAATTTATTGTTTGCACAATATTTAATTACCGACTTGAAAGGAAACGTTTAATTTTCTGTCATTCGTTTATCTATGATAACGGCATCAAGCACCAATCACTTTCACCGGAATACATCTGAAAGAGGTCACATTCCTCATCTATCCAGGAGGCAACCTTTCAACAGTAAGGAAGGCATGCCACAACCTGAATTCTGGAACGAAAACACGAATATCAGTACTAAGAGATCAGTTTTGAAATCTTTTGCTCTCAGTATGAAGAACAAGACTCGGATTTTCAACACAAATGTCAACTCAAGGAGTTGTTCGGCATAGCTGAAAAGCTTGGCGCGTCACGTTGATCATTTCCAACAGACTTTCATGAACAGCTGACGTTGCAAGCTAAGTAATAAAGATTAGATAGCCAGAAAGAATACCTAAAATTAAACTCTGGGAACGAACCAACAAAGACGCTACTGCTCAAGAAATGTGCCGAATAATATGGAGATGGGTCGGGCATACTTTGTGAAGACCACTGAAATACATTGCCCTTGGGCCCTCGAGTGTATCTCAAGTGATTTATAACCAGTTGAGAGTGGGTTCAAAGGTGTCATGTTCGAGATGTATGCTTATGATTAATGGAAGAATGAGCCGAAGTGGACTGCATGGAATAGGACAGCATTGAGAGGAGCTGCTGAAGACCTATTTTCTTCTCAGAACCCAAGAGAACAATAATGATAGACCTGGCTTAAAAATCTATAACAAGAGTAAAATCACCTTTTGCTGTGATAATTTATCATTTACTGAATGCAGCTTAACTCCATTATCAATGAAATTTCATATTATAACATTTCATCCCCTCCGGCAAGTCAACCTGTTTTGCTTCATTGATGATAAAACAGAAATATCTGTAAACAGTGTTATCGTAGCCTTAGCACAATCAAGTGGGTCAGATGTATTTCAGATTCTTATACAACAAAACTTATTGTCAGTGCTCAAACTTTATTTAAGTCCTTTATCTATTGATACTTTTCCTAAACAGTGAAGGGTAGATGTCTACTTATACAACTGAAGGCATTTGAAGAAGTCAGTGTGAATAATATTACCAATGTTCACCTAAAATACTGAGTGACATATATATTTTCTTATTCCTGAGTTTGCAATTACTTGGGTAAAATCTATTATACTTCATTTCAAACTTTTG
The DNA here is from genome assembly GCA_944472155.2 of Trichobilharzia szidati. Lineage (NCBI taxonomy): Eukaryota > Metazoa > Platyhelminthes > Trematoda > Strigeidida > Schistosomatidae > Trichobilharzia > Trichobilharzia szidati. The sequence continues at coordinate 62,753,487 of OX235277.1, read as the reverse complement.
TTATTAGGAGTTTGAGCGAAATATGTCAAACGTTTGAATATCTTTTCTTGATATATGTTCTCAATCTATGCCTGAATTATTCCACCCCGTTTGACAAACTGGATTCAAATAACTTCTTAAGATTACGTCCCGTATTTAGGGGGCTGAGAAGGAAATTAAGGAGTATTTCTAAGGTGTTTCACCCATAGCTGACAATCTTCAGCAGGGCGAAGTACTCAAATTCTAACTACAAGTCAAACTATGAATTCGGTCGATCCACACTTTCCATAACAGGAGGAAACTGCCGCCCAGCAATCGATGGATTTTTAAGCAGCTGCTGAACTGATATTAGTTTGCGATAGAATTTACCGCAGAATCCTAGTGCCAGTCTCAAGAATTCCAGTAAAGCTGTTGGGATAGTTTGTGTTCATCGCTGTAGGCAATGTCATTTTCCTGTCAGCTTACTAGATTAATTGCTGCTATATTTATTACTAGCTGAGTTCTTAGTGGAACGCAGGACATAGGCTGCAAATATCTGTTTCACCGTTATCACTGCAATCAATCTTAGCTGACTCCACGATCACCTACAAGCGATTATCTTCTCCCCACACGATCACCTAGTACTATCGTCGGATGCCCAACTCATCGTCCCCCAACTGCGTTACACTGTAAGGCCTGGTGTGTGATGTCACTCAGAGATCTGCTAATGTGTGTGTTAATCCCTCTCTATTGGACTTCGAATGTTTGATAGAAAACAGGTTTAGGATTGATCTGTCATCAGAATTCCTTGGTAATTATCCTTTCAGGCCAGCAATGTGATTCTCAGTAAAAAAGGAGTGAGGCTGTTGATGACAGTCAACAGCAGCTTATTGGAAGTGCTTTTCGTAATGTGTCAAGTCTAAGAACAGTTTAAAAGTACTGTTTCACTTCAAACTAGCCCTGAAGAATTCCGCGTTTCGTCCTCTTGACGGGATTAATGCCTCACTTTTCCCACCATATTTGAATCGATGAAACGGGGGAATCCCTTTCCACCTTCTTGTCGGCGATAACTAACGCTCTCATTGATCTTTGGATACCATCATCACTTCTGTCTTCGTTGCTTCTTCTGTCGTCTGTGGATCTTCAAGTTTCTGTGATATTTCACATAAACAATCCACGAGAAGTGAACTTGGAAACAGTGTATATGACATAAAAAACAGATTTTCTAGGATGAATTAGGAGTAATGAACATGTGAGAAAATTAAAATGTCCTGAGATTCACAGTATTCCAAAGTATTGGCTTGTGTTTTGATTGCTTGACACATGAAATATGCATCCATTTTGTCATTTTCCATCATAGGGAAATAAGTTTAACAACTCAAGGTAAATAACGATGTTAAGAACATGCACTAAATGTGAGTAACAAACATGGAAATATTATTATTAATATTATTTCCTTTAATTCCTAGAGGAACATAGCGCTTCAGCCATGCGTCTCTATTGCGTTCGGTTCTCTGCTAGAATTTTCACTTGGCTCCAAGTCTGCCCTCTTCACATGACCTCCTCCAAGTCACCCTTGGACGACCAACTCGCCGCGTCCCTTTCGGGTTCCACTCGAGCTCCGGCCTGTCTAGTGATGTCACTTGATCGTTTCCTTAGAGAATGGTCAATCCATCTCCATTTCTTCCTGCATATTTGTTTCACAATCGGTTCCTGGTTGGTTCGCTCCGAGAGATCTCTGTTGCTGATCTTTTCTGGCCGGTCATCCGATCCTGAGTGGTATTGAGCGAAGACAACTGTTATTGAAGGTCTGTAGTTTGTTTGAGATGCTCTTTATGACGCGCCAAGTCTCTGGTCCGTATAGTAGCACTGACTTTATATTGAAGTTGAAAATCTGGATCTTATTTTTCATGGTGAGTGCTGTTGACCTCCACACAGACTCGAGAGTAGTGAAAGCTTGTCTTGCTTTTCCGATTCTTGCTTTGATATCCTCGTCATTTCCGCATGTAGTTGAGACGATGCTTCCCAGGTAGGTAATAGAGGTTGTTTCTTTCAATTTCCTTCAATTTATTATGATCATTTTCTGTTGTTGTTGCTGTTGGTGGTGTTGTCCAGGAATCTTCATCACGACATCTGTTTTCTCTATGTTCACCTGAAATCCAATCTTTGATGATTCTTCTTATGCTAACTTGTTGCTTTTCGCTTGCATATCTTCCAGTTTGTGTGAAATCAGACATATATCATCGGCGAAGTCCAGATCCTCCAAGTTTTTTGTGTGAGTCCATCTTATGCCTGTTTCCTCATTGTCCGCTGTTTGTCGCATTATCCAGTCTACTGTAATCAAGAAAATCATTGGCGATAGTAGGCAGCCTTGTTCTACTCCTGTCGTTCAGTACTTATGTTTTCGTCCGGGGGTTGGTGTTCCGTTGTTGATATTGTTGGGCGAGTTGTAGGTGGTGGTCGATTTAGGAGTCTTTTGAAATGCTCAGCACAGTGTTTCCTTTGCTCCACTTCTTTGGTGAGTGACTTTCCATTGTCATCTTTCACTGGCTGAATTTGTGTCAAACTTTCGATAGGTACCTAGTTGTTTGGTAGAGTGTTGCGAGGTCTCCTTTACCTGCAGCTTGTTCCACTTCACTTTCCATGGTTTCATAGTACTTTATTTTGTCTTCTCTGGCACTTTTCCTTACTCTTTTGTTCAGTGTTTTGTAGTTTGCATTCAAATCCTGTTTTTGTTGCTCGTTGGTGCACTGGAGAATCTTTTGTTTCACCATCCCTCTCTCTTCTATCAGTCTCCAAGTGTCAGTCAAAAGGCCACTGTATGTCTTGTCTCTTCTTTCTGCCTGGAACTTCCATGCAGAATTTACTCCACACCGCTTTCAGGTTTTCCCGGTGCTTCTCAACGCTGACCTCTTTGCCAGTGTTGATTTGTGTTTCGGCTTGCAGTGAAGATGTCCTTCATGTCCTGGTCTTTCTGTTTTTGTGTGTTGAACTTGGCTTGTTGTCTATCTGCAGCTCCTGTTTCTCTGAGAGCTTTTAATTTGATTTGGATTGTCCCTTGTACGAGATAGTGGTCTGGGCCAACGTCTGCTCCTCTTCTTACTTTTGTGTCCAGTAGGCTGCGCCTCCACTTCATTGAGATTGAGATGAAGTCAATTTGGTTTTTAATTCGCCCAAACAGAAATAAATAGAATAAAGAGAATAGAAATAAACTGATCAAATAGTGGAATAGTGATAAGGAAGTCTGTATTATTTTGATTTTTATTTACCCTAACAAAATCCTCCATTTTTCTTCTAAGCGACTGCTGTAAATTATATATTGTAATTGTTTATTTCGTGAGTGTTCTGATCAATCATATACGTATGTGTGTGTGGCAGAGTTTCGTAAGGAGATTTGAAAACGAATGAGTATAGTTGAATACTATACAAATAAAAGGCAATATGAATAAATTAGTGGTCCAAAGTAAATGATTTTATCTTTAATCCCTCCAAATGCCAGACAGTCAACTTTACCTTCAAGCCCAAAAGTGATCTACAGAAACCGTTGTGTTCACAAGATGCTTGTAACACAGGTGTCAGTAAAATAACATAAACTGGACTACTTATATCTTCTGATCTCTTTTGATCATTCAAATTCCTGTCGATTTCTGAGAAAATATTCCATCTGACCTTATACATTCGGAAGTTTTGAAGTTCAGGTTTGCTCATCCCCTACTTTTATATTTTGATAACTCTTGCATCTTCTCGATTTTACTTTACTACTCCCATTTAGTCTTTAACGGACTACTCGAAAATGACTAT